>CM024618.1:5739794-5962961 GCA_014182575.1 Eucalyptus decipiens
AAAAAAAAAAAAAAACAGAACAACGCGGCTTGCAAATAATCAATAAGCAATTATGACATGCACTAGTGGTGAAATCTTTTACGTAATTGACCTTATAAACCATCAACTTTAGATGGTGAAAATAATTATAATCCTGAGTAGATAGCATGGGTGGGTGTCAAAACCAAACATAAATCTATTTTTGTAGATTCAAAGGCCGTTGAATCGCAGTTTTTTTTTTCCACAAAGTCTCTCTTAGTTATTAAAGAGTAAATTAGGAAAGTTCTAGGAGAAGCCAAATCTCAATCTTAATCGAGCTGATGATATTTTGTAGTTTAGTTTAGTTGGTTGTGTTGGAGACTCTCTCTCTCTCTCTCTCTTTTCCAAAGAATAACGCCACATGCAAATAATCAATGAGCAATTATAGCATGCACTAGCGGTGAAATTTTTTACATGATTGACCTTATAAATCATTAACTTTAGATGGTGAAAACAATTATAATCCTGAGTAGATAGCATGGGTGGGTGTCAAAACCAAACAGAAATCTACTTTTGTAGATTCAAAGGCCATTGAATCGCAGTTTTTTTTTTCCCCACAAAATCTCTCTTAGTTATTATAGAGTAGACTAGAAAAGTTCTGGGAGAAGCCAAATCTCAATCTTAATCGAGCTGATGTCATTTTGCAGTTTAGTTTAGTTGATTTTGTTGGCGACTCTCTCTCTCTCTCTCTTCCCAAAGAATAACGCCACTTGCAGATAAGCAATGAGCAATTATAGCATGCATTGGTCGTGAAATTTTTTACATGATTGACCTTATAAATCATTAACTTTATATGGTGAAAATAATTATAATCTTAAGTAGACAGCATGGGTGGCAAAACTAAACGGAAACCTAAACCGATCTGACCTGAAAAATTTTGGGTCTTTTTAGTTTGGGGTAACAAGAAAAACAAATTTTTTGTTTGCTAGTTAGGATCGGTTTGATTTGAGTTATAAGCCGAGCTGAGCCGAAACAAGTTCCGGTCACTATGTGAGAGAGAGAGAGAGAAAGAGAGAGAGAGAGCAATTATGATACACCGTGGTCCCAGAGAGAGAGAGAGCAATTATGATACACCGTGGTCCCATGCAATGGGCGGCCGAAAGTGGTGTTGTGGTGGTGTCTGAGTTTTCGTCAACTGTGGGCGGCCAAGAGAAAGGGAGTCCGTTGTTGGTGGCGGCAACGACAGCAAGGGTGGCGTGGCGGAGCTCAACGATGAAATCGAGGTCACATGGAGCCGTCTGTGTACATGGGTTTTCAACGCTAGGGATGCGTTCTCTATTTTTCTATAACCCAAAGCCAGTAATTTTTTCCCTTTTTATCACCTAACTGATGTAGAATGAGATGGACGCCAGGCCTGCGTGCGCTATTTTTCTATTAACCCCCAAAGCCAGTAATCATTCCCTTTTTATCACCAAACTGATGTAGATTGAGATGGAAGGGTCTGCACGCTACCCAAAATGTTCGACGCCTCGAAGATAACGTCATTGGTCGCATCATGAGTGAATTCAACCAATCTTATCTGGTTCTTCATCATTTCTGTAGTTATTGACGACGCTATCATAACCTCTCAATCACGGCCACATCGAAATCTGTCAATCTTGTAGTCAGTTCGTCCATCTTTGACTTATTGGACAAATCCATCACCCCTCAACCAATTGTTTGGTACTCGTTAACGTCATTGGATGTACAATCTATCACAGCGGGGCATGTCACGGATGTACCATCAGAAGGGAAAGGAAATATGAAAGTGAAAGCCAGAAAAGAAAATAAAAAACCATGTTTATACGGCAAATTGAGTTCAAATTGCTTTGTTTTGAAGATAATGCTAGAGGTGCATGACATTATAAGTCCCACTCAGATAATTGACAAAACGAAGTTAGGTCAATTTTCACCCAAACAACAAATTATTAATTCTTAGATAGAATAAGTATATTAAAAATGCTAAAACTTATAAATATAACGCATATATATTCATTGGTCACAGCTCCTAATAACAAGGCTACATCACTGCCTTCAACATGGTAGTAACCTCCCAATTACGTGCAACAATGTGCTTCGCTTCGAAATTGGCAACCATGTCTATAGCAAAAGATTCAACAAAAAGTATCGAATTCTAAGTGCTGCTTTACTGACTAACCACATGAAAAGGTTGCCATAGCTGGTCGTGAGAGAGGCACAATCAGAATAAAAAACACGAGAAATTATAGCTCAAATTGAGGAGCTTCTAAAGACTTAAAAAGGCCGAACAATGATTAATCAAAACCCATCCGTGGGTAGCGTAGTTGGTTGAGAGTCCCTCCCTCATCACAGAAGTTGAGAGTTTGAAATCCTACGTTGCTAACGATTTAAGTAAGGGGCCATGGCTTGGGTTGTTGTACTAGTCTTTCCCGAGATATAGGGACCCGGCCCTCAAGAGTCGTTCAGGCACAGGGGGCACGTGGCAAAGTCCCCGGTCATTAATAAAAAAAATTAATGATCAATCAAACTGAAAGAGACTTGTCACCCAAATTGGTCCTATGGATTCCGAGACGATTGCTTTTGGACTTGGAGGCAAGATCTGAGGTATGATAGACGAAAAGGGTGGAAACCCAAGAATAGAAAGAATTGCCTGATGTGAGGCATGGAATGATGATCGATCAAACTTGCAGAGAAGGGAGTATCAAAGAAGGGGGTGGGCCGAGCCTACCTATTTCTTAAATTGGGTATTATAGAACCATTAAAGCCTATCTTTTTAAGGCCTTTTTTTTAAAAACCCATTAAGACCTTGTTGCGGAAAAACACCAATCAAAGTTACACCAATCTAAGAACAAGTAGCAAATGATGAAAGAAAATCGAGATCACACGAGACGCAAGGTTTATGTAGAAAACCCAAAATGGGAAAAATCATGGGAAGAGAGAGCAATTTCACATCTTCAACAAAAAAACACGAAAGTACAATCTAAAAAACTCTAAAATCACTTGGTAAATCACAAGATCTAAATATCCAATAAGAAGAGAGGAAAAAAAAAAAGGAAATAATATAAAGGCTACGATTGGAGATATGTTATTAAACACATTCCTTTTACAGTCTTCCTTAAAAAATTCTTATAATAGATGTGCATAATCTAAAATACTCTTATCTATTAATTTGAAAGTCAAAACTCAACAGATTTCCACCTTGAATTCAACTCTCTAAAGAGCATTATACCAAACATCATAAGACCTCTCTCTTACTACTAAAAGTGACCATACAAAGCCACCCCCCAAAATCGCGGAATCGATGATGCACACCTCTAAGCTTATGTGAGCATACTCAGTATAGAAAATAGGGGATAAAACACCACCAACTCCACCTAAGCAACTCGAATGGCGGAAACACCAATCAAGTCCAAGCAATGCTTGAACTTGATCAAAGGAATTGGTTTGGTCAACATATCTATTGGATTATCCGCCATGGGTACTTTTTTCATTGTAATTGTACCCTTAACAACCTCAGCGCATAGAAAGTGATACCATTTGTCTATATGATTTGTTCTCTCATGATATATCGTGTTCTTGGCAATTGGATTACACTTTGGTTATCACAAAAGATGACGGAGGCTCCCTTATACTTTACCCTTT
The DNA here is from genome assembly GCA_014182575.1 of Eucalyptus decipiens. Classification (NCBI taxonomy): domain Eukaryota; kingdom Viridiplantae; phylum Streptophyta; class Magnoliopsida; order Myrtales; family Myrtaceae; genus Eucalyptus; species Eucalyptus decipiens. The sequence continues at coordinate 5,743,413 of CM024618.1, forward strand.
TGCTTTACACCAAGTTCTGTAACTAGAAGCTTCAACCAAAGAACTTCCTTTACTGCTTCTGTTGCTGCCATGTACTTTTCTTTGGTAATAAACAAAGTGATTGTGTCCTCTAAAGTTGCTCTCCAACTAACTATGAAACCACCAAACGTAAAAACATAACTTGTCAAGATCTCTTTTTGTCAAGATCATCTGCATAGTCAAAATCAACGAGGCCAACAACCGAATATCCTATATCACAACCTCTATTAAAGACCAAACCCACATATGAGGTACCTCAGATGTACCAAAGAATTCATTTCACAATTTGCCGATGAGCTTTACCCGGATGTGTCATATACCTACTCATAACACTAATAGCCGAGTGCAAACCATAGCATATATGAGACTATTCATGGCACTAGAATATAGAACTTGAGACATTTCATCTTTTTTTTTTTTAGTTTTAGACGACAAAGAAGCCGAAAACCTAAAATGGGATGCCAAAGGAGCACCCGGTTTAGCATTCTTCATGCCAAGATGCTTAAACACCTTCTTAATATACTTCTTCTGCAAGAGGTATAACTTCCAAACCCGTTTGTCTCTACGAATTTTCATATCCAAAATTTTCTTGGTAGTTCCAAGATCTTTCATCTCAAATTCCCTATTAATTATAAACTTTGATGATTGAGGATAAGAACACCATAACCTATATATTTTAAACCCATTTGCATAACTAACCAAAATACACTTCTTGGCCCTAGGTTCAAGCTTACTCTCTTTTACATGATAAGTAAGACATCCAAATATTTTTAAATTAGAATAATTATAAGGTTTACCCGACTATATCTCGTTAGGAGTCTTGCATTTAGTTGTGGTTGAAGGAGAACGATTCACTAAATAACACGTCATGTTCAAAGCTTCAACCCAACAATCTTTCCCAAGTCCAACATTAGAGAGCATATACCTAGCTCTCTCTAAAAGTGTCCGGTTCATGCACTCTGCCAACCCATTTTGTTGAGGTGTGTACATGATTATTTGATGTCGAACAATCTCCGAATCTTCACAGTATTTATTGAAAGCACCTCTAAAAACCTCAAGACCATTGTTCGTTCTAAGATGCTTTATCTTCTTTCTAGTTTGATTTTCTATTAACTTTTTCCACCTTTTGAATGTATCAACAACGTAACTTTTACGCTTTGAGAAATAAACCTGGACTTTCCTAGAAAATCATCAATACATGTCAAAAGATAAACTGCACCACCCTTAGATGTTAGCTATGCCGGTTCCTACAAATCAGAGTGAATATAGTCAACTATGCCATTCGTCGAGTGCACCCTGAAACTGAAAACTAACTTTGTGCCATTTTCCGAAAACACAATATTCATAAAAGTCAAGTGAGACCATATGATCACCATAAAGTAAACCACATTTATTCAAGGTAGTCATTCCTCTTTCGCTCATGTTATTCATGATATATTTAAAGAACTCACAATGATACTTCCATGTAGAATGTAAATATTTTTCTTTATGTTACATCTCATCACAATCATGAAGCCCTTTGAAATTTTCAAAATTCCACTTCTACCTGTATACATGCATCCAATGGAATCTAAAGTGCTCATTGAAATAAGGTTTTTCTTCAAATTTGAGATGTGCCTAATGTTTGTGAAAAATCTTATTATATTGTCATGACATTTAATTTGCACCATACCAATATTTACAATCTTGCAAATTGCATTGTTACCCATCAAAACTGAACCACCATTGATTTTCTCATATGTGTGGAACCAAATTCTATATGGACATATGTGGTATGAACATGTTGAATCCAAAATCCATTCATCATCGACATGACAATCTAAAGACAAATTAGTAAGAACATTGTCTGCATTAGTGGACTCATTATTTTTCACCAGACTAGCCGAATCAAAATTCTCCATCAACTTCTTCCCATTGACTTTGAGCACTTGACACTCATTTTTATAGTGTCTAAATTGATGATAATAGTAACACTCTACTTTACTCTTATCTCTGCTTGATCTAAAATCGGAACGCCCTTTACTATTATTGCGTCTATCATGATGATTTGACATTTCTTGACAACTAAGTCATCAGCTTTATCACTACTACTACTCATATTCAATTTTGTATGCATCTTCGTAGAATTTAACAAGACTTTCACATTGCAAGAGTTAAAGATTCCTTTCCTTACAACATAGAATTTGCAAAATTCTTATGTAAGCTCGGTAGTGAACATAACACAATTAAAGCTTGACGTGACATCCTAGATTTTCAGTCTTGTTTTGTTTTGTTTTTTTGTTTTTTTGTTTTTTTTTTTTTTTTTGGTAAAGGTAATAAGATTTTCAGTCTTGTTTTCTATTGAATAAGTCGGACATTTCATCGACACGCTTATAGAGCTACTCTCAGAGCTGATCACTCTTGAGATAACTAGACTATTCAGGGAAGCCATTAGGAATTTTAATGCGATAAACTTGAGAATTCGATCAGGAATCAGCTTCTCGACCGTGCTCATCTTTAAAGGCCACTATAACACGGTTAAAAATCGATTTGAGATCAAAGATAGGTCGATTCGATTGAGATGTGACTAAACGTGGGTGACACCACTAAATTAGAAAATTCTCGTCGACTGACACTAGACTAATTTTTCTATCATTTTGATACTTTGTGTTTGTATTTAAATCATCAAGATTTTCACAACAACCGAGAGTCGCCAATGAGTCGAGTGGGTTCATTGTGGCTCGAAGAAAATCGACCATGGGTCATTTACACTAAAAATTTCTAAAAACTACCCGGTAGCTTAGATCACACTAAAAACGCGCCTGAATGAAATTAAAAATTGGAGATTTTGTCATGTCACAATAAATTCTAGGAACATTGACTCAGTCTCAGAAGATTTTTCTACAATCTGAGACTTTTTGGAAAAGAGTCAGCATAGGACCGTTTTGTTCAGAAAAATGTCGGAATTGTTTTTGATTGCGCAGTTGGGATTCAAGATGGATCAAATGGGTGAGGAAAAATATCGAGATGACCGATGTTGGGTTGATTGAATTTATTGAGGTCATTTGAGATTGATTCAAGAGAGAATATGTGTCTAATTGAAGCCAAAACCCTTAAAATTCGTAGCTCCTACCATGCCCTAATCCTCGAACGTGTGCCCATCCCTCACTTAGTCGATTAATAACGAAATCCCATGACGCATCGCCGACCCTCTCATTACATATGCGCATGCGGAAGCATAAAATAAAATCCCCAGACAATAAAACAATAAGATAGAATAGTATGATTAAAAACTTGAAACCGGAAACACCCACACACTTATATACATTGCAATTCATTACGCAAGTATATACAAGATCAACTACTAAGTCCAGTCCTACTCAAGCTATTCAACAATGAAGTCTAAAAACAGGGGTGGAGTTTCAGTCCTTCGTTGAGTCCTCATCTGAGTTCTCCTCCTGCTCGACGAACTCTCCTCCTCCCACATTCCCGCTGGAGCCTATTGTAGCATACTCAGGTGATACTGGGACTTCAAGATCGAGAGTCACTAGGTCAATCACCTATCCACCTCTAGGTTCTGCAATGCCCTCTCCATACACTACTTCCAAAGCATACCTAGTGTCGCGACCTATTTTTTGGGTGCACCGCCTAAAACTAGGTTAATGGACTACTAAGCTTTTAAACTTAGCTCAGGCTCTCCCAAGCTCGTACCAATTCGCGACTTAAGTCTAAATTTTTAAATATGCAAGAGGTTATTAACTAGGAGTCGCCACTAATCGGTTTATGGTAGGTCGATTAGACACCTAAGTAAAATAAATGGAGATTTATTTTACTCCTACGAACCAGAGGTTAAGGGTACGGGGACTTGGTTACACTAGAATTTTCTAATACCCTTTCGGTACCATTTCTTTTAATTTTCAAAATATTTTTGCAGGCAACTTAGATTTATTTTAAGCTAAATCATTATCATGTAAATGTGGTGACCACACGGGTGCTCATCCATTATTTAAAACATTCAAATAAATAAATTGCATCACACAAAGCAAGCAATCATTTTTTTTTTTTTTTTGGATTTTCTTAAAAATTGGAGTTCTTTTATAAAAATGCATTTTAAAACTAAATGACTTAATCCTATTAATATGCAAATTATAATTAAATGGGTCTATTATGCAAATTAATTAACATGCACCTCATGACCTAATTTTACTAATGAACAAATTCTGATTAAATGCCTCTATTATGCGAACTAGTTAACATGCGCCTAGTATTTTTGCAATTTTTTATTGGGATTCAAAATTTATGAAAACCCTAATTAATCTATCTAAAAAAGGATAATTTTCTAATTTATTCTAGGGATTAATTTGACTTAAACCCTATCCTACCTTAGAAAACTATTTTTTATTTTAAAAAAAAAAGGATGAGAATATGAAAATGTGCCAATTATATCTAAAACCCTAAAACGGCCATTTAGGTCTAATCCTAACTTATTTTTTTAAAAAAATCTAAAAATGCAGTCCTAAAAATATTATCTAAAAATGCAATACTAGAAATATAATCCTAAAATTTTGATTAATTAAACCTACGTGTCTATTATATTAAACCCTAATGTCCTATATGCTCATGCAATTTTTTGAATATTTTGATTTTTTTGATCTTTTAGTTTCTTTTTAGTTTTTTAAAGCTGAATAATTGTTAAATTAGGGTTAAATCTAAAAAATTAATATAATCACTAAATAAAGGATCAAAATAATTGAAAAAATAACCTGTCGTCTCACAGGTTAAATTAACAATTATTATAACCCTAATCATCACAACAACTCAAAATAATTAAAAAATCTAGTCGGAAGTCTTACGGACCAAATTAAATAATTATTATGATTTAACAATTGAGATTCTACCAAAAAGCCCAAAAATTAAAAATAATTAGAAAAATGATCGATGTCTCTCGGATCAAATTAATAATTATATTAATTTTGGACAAAATCCCTACGGATAATGCATACTAAATTCACAAATATTAACATCAAATATTAAAACTTAGATAGATAAACTAAAATGAGATAAAATAGAACAAAATAAATAAAAGAAAAAGCTAAACCACCTAAAGAAAGAGGGGCTTGCTGTAGCGTTGATGGGCGCCGGACGGACGGTGGCCGGTGTCGGGACTCCGGCGGGAGCTGGCGGACGGCGACAGTGAGGGGCTCGAGCTTGGAGCAGCGGTGGAGGCGGAGCTGGATCGCGGGTCGCTGGGTGGTGACGTCGGTAGCGGTGCGGGGCCCGACTGGCGTCGGGGCGTCGCGGATTGATGGGCGGCGATGGCGTCGAGCTCCGGCGCAGGGGTGCATCGAATCGGGCGGCACTCTGGCGCGGTGACAAGTGAGCAGGAGGCAACGGCGTTGGGTCGTCTGGCGGAGGACAGCAACAGCGGGCTTTGGCGATGAGGCTGCACGTCGCGAGCGAGTTAGGCGAAGCGGCGGTGGCGGGGGTGCGGTGCGAGCTCGCGGGTGAGGTGGTGGCGTAAGCTCATGGGTGAGAGGGATCTCCGGCGGTTGGCGGGACGACGTGACCGGCGCAGGGGTGGCTCCGGCACGGTGGTGGCTGGCACGGCGGGGATGAGCAGCAGCGGCGGAAGAGCTCCTGGAGAAGACGAAGCAGCTCTTTTTTTTTTTTTTTTTTTTTTTTCGTTTTCTTTTCTTTTTTTACCTGTCTATTCTCTCTCACGTCTCTCTCTCTCCTCTCTCTGCTGTGTTTTCTGCTGTGCTGACTTTTTTTGTTGTTCTTGTGCAGCTTTTCAGAGAGGAAGAGACGAGGTTGCTCTTGGATGAAGAAAAAGAGGGGAGGAAGTCTTCCTTTCTTTCTTTCACAAAGTTGTTCTTTTTTTTTTCACTGTCTCTCGTGAATTTGCACGATTTTTCTTTGCACTTTTTTTTTTTCTGTACCAATTCTTTTCACGAATTTTTTTTCTCTCAAATTTTTCGACCAAAAGCCCCCCTAGTTACGAAAAATGAACCTCTTTTTATAGTGATTCTAAACAGCAGCTTTATATGGCATTTCTCGAATTTCCATCTCCTGTCGCATTAAATCAAATCTGTAAATTAGGGCATGATTTCGCAATTAGTTCAATCTTGCTCAGATTTCTTCCATTTTGCAAAAATTATTGCCCCTTATTCACATGATTTTTAAATTGCTTCTGCATTTGACAAAATCCGGATATCCATCAAAATTCCATATTTCCTTGCATACTTCAATCAAATCAATTTCCTTCATTTCAATTTTTTTCCTTTTATTTGTTCAAAATGCAATTTTATTTTTCTAAAATTAGGTGTCAACACCTAGGTAACTCAAATTCCGGTATTGGGCCTACCCTTTGCCCATCGCTATAGTATCGATACTATGCCTGGTATTGATGGGGCACCTTCTAGGGTTTACCAACATCAACCTTGATAATGTATTTCACCATTATGTACTTTAATCCTTCAACGTGCCCCGACATCGGCATGTTGAACTTTTGTTCGATGATTTCCTCTGGGAAACCAAAACACATGAGAGGAGATAGAGGTACTACCATCTACGGGCCTGGAATGGTTATATAATAACCAATGAGATAACGTCTCAACAAGTTCTACTTCCTAAGACCCGATTAGTAAACCAATATACTATGGGTTGCCTATGCACACATAGGTCGGAGGACTTACCTTGACTTCAGATTCCACCTGCATATTAGCACAGTTCAAATAGGCACCCAATCATAAGATCATGGATCGATACATCTATCAAATTAACCTAGTCGATTACATATCAATCCGACCATTTCCCGGTCATTTCAATTCAATCAATTCTTGACATCAAATCAAAGCATTGATCAATCGACCCAATTGATTACATGTCAGCCAGACCATCTCTTGGTCATTCCCAATCCATACTATATAATATTCCAAATAGTATATAACTAGTCGCCAAGCCACGTGCATTCCCTTAGGCGCCGTTTTCACCAAGACAACATACCAATCATCGACCCTGTGTATTTTCTAAGACGCAGTTTTCGCCAAGACGACGTATCAATCACCGATTCCGTGCATTTTCTAAGGTGCCGTTTTCGCCAAGGTGATGTGTTAATCACTGAGCCACGTGTCTTTTCCAAGTGATGTATATAATAAACAATTTACGTGCATTCTCTCATGCGCTGTTTTCGCCAAGGTGATGTACTTAATCACCGAGCCACATATGTCTGTAAGCCACGTGCATTCTCTCTTTGGCGCTGTTTTTGCCAAGGTGATGTATATAATCACCGAGACACGTGCTACCTAATTCTTCCTTAACTTTAACATATGCGATAACATCGTACCCGATTGGTCTTAGCCAAAAGTATATTCAGTTCACTTTCACAATTTTCTCCTCTTTATAGCCCATCAAAAAATATTACTGGCATTATATAATCATATGCAGTCATCTACCAATCAATTATTCAAATTTAACTCAATTTAGGATTAATTCCTCAAATTGCACAATCAATTCAATTCAACACAACGTAGAGCTCAAATAAATAAACGAACTGCACCATGATAATCAGCATAAGATTTTGGTCATCAGTTATCCCAGCCTTATTTCTGAAAAATAAATAAATAAATAAATAATTATGAAAATTAATTAATAAATACAAATAAATTCAACTTAGGCCCATAATGCCTAATTGGAGCCCGAGATGAGTCGGGAAAAATCCCGAGATACATTCAATAAATACTATCGACTATCCTCTAGCTAATTGTACTAGTCATTTGCCTAACATGTATCACGATTAACTAATAATCATTAATCTATTCCGATCTAACCACCTAATCCTACTTAATTAACAGTAATCAACCATTAAGCATCATTAGCAAACTAAGCAAGGATTAGTGAGCTAAACTCACCCGTTTAACAATCTGCTTGGATTGAAATGTCGGGAACGTTGCAAGGGACTATTTTTCCAAAGCGGACCTAAGGTTGAGGTCCCAGAGCACCCACAAAGCGAGCGTACAAGTGGTTGCGAGACCCACTTTTCTGCTTGTTGGTCACTGCGACGAAGAAACGGCTATGGATAGCCTTGGTTGAGCTCGGGATAGTGAGGGAAAATTGTTAGATGGCATGGCTGGAGGTGGAGAGGGTGGGCGGCGCATTGCCAGGCGTGGGTGGAGGCATGCGGACGGCGACGACGGCTGCTCGCAGCGGCATCAAGGCGGGCTGCTCGGCTTTCGCTAATCACCTACTCTACTACTATTGGTTTCACACAAAGCCAATGGAGAGGAGAGAGAGATGGACAGCTAAGAGATGGTGAAAGAGAGATGAGATAGAGTTGAGGGGAGACAAGGGCCCCATTGGCCTTGTTTTTCCAATGGTTTGTCCCCCTCCAAGCTTGCCTAAGAAGCTAGCAATCCATGGCTGAGATTGAGCTACACAAACACCCCATACAAACCTCTCAAATGGTCCATTTGGCTAGGGGAAAGGGGGAGCTACGAATTTGGCTCCCATTGGCTTCAATTGGTCACTTATTTCTCTTCAATTCAACCTCAAATGGCTTCTATAAAATCAATCGGTCATCCATTGATCATCTCTGCATTTTTCCTCACTTTTGAATCCACTTTGCTTCCCAATTTTGCAACCAAAATAATCCTTGATTTTGTTTGAACAAAAATGGTCATAAACCGACTTTTTCCAAAAAGTCTTGGTTATCGGAAAAATTTTCTGAGACTGAGTCGACGCTCCTAGAATTTATTGTGACATGACAGGATTTTCAATTTATGAAATCGAACTTGAATTTGCAGTTAATTTCCATTTTGTGCTTTTTTAGCGTGACCTAGACTACTAGGTAACTCTCGGAACTTTTCAGTGGAAATGACCCGTGATCAATTTTCTTCGAGTCACAATGAACCCACTCAACACATTGGCAACTCTCGATTGTCATGAAAATCTTGAGAATTTAATTACGAATATAGAGTACCAAAATAACAGTAAATCAAATTAGTGTCAATTGATAAGAATTTTCCAATTTAGTGGTGTCATCCACGATTAGCTACATATTTCTGTTGAACCTACCTAACTCTGATATTTAATCAATTTACGTCTATGCTATAATGATCTTAGCAGATGAATATGGTCGAACAGCCGATTCCTAGTCAAATTCTCAAGTCTATTTGCCTTAAAATCCTTAATAGCTTCCCTAGATAGTCTAGTTATCTTGAGAGGGGTCAGCTTTGAGAACAGTCTTATAGATGCGTCAATAAAAAACCCGATTTATTTAGTAGAAAACATAGTTAAAAATTTGGGATGTCACAGCTCTCCCCCTTGCTTAGCCAAATGGACCATTTCAAGGGTTGTGGGGTGAACATTAGTGGCTCATTGAGGGCCAAGGAAGCCAAACTTGGGGGACAAGTTCAAGGGAGACAAGCTTGTGGAAAAATTGGCCAAGGTGGCCCCTCTATCTCTCTCTCTTCCTCTCCTAGCCAACCGGCCATCACCACCCCCTCTTTGCTTTGTTCGAAAACCCTCAAGCCAGCAAGAAGCCAGCAATATCGTCGAAGATAGCAGGAGCCGCACGACGCCACTGCCTTCGCCGTTCGCCCTCCCTACGTGCACACCGTCCCGCACACGTGCCTTGCCGCGCCACCGCCCAGCTCGTCGTTGCAAGAGGTAGTCTCGCCATCCAGGGGGCTGTCTAGCCATCGTGTGTGGCCGTGGACCGTCGCTCCAACGCCGTTTAGCCCCACTGGAGCTCTGCTCAACCGTCATCGACCTTGTCTTGCTCAACCGGCCCGAAATTTAGGCTCGCTTTTATAAGAAGGTTTGCTAGTTTCCAGCATTGTTCCAGGCCTTGAAACTTAGGCTCGCTTTTATAAGAATTGACCCCCGTGATGTTCCCATCGGTTTGATCCAACCCGTTCATTAAACAAGTGAGTTTTGCTCCCCGCTTAGTAAGCTAATGATGCTTAGGGGTTGTTTAGATTTAATTAAATGTGATTATGTGGATATATTAGAGTAGAGTAATTAAATTAGTGCCTTATTAATGCATATTAGGCAATTAGTGTAGTTAGCAAGTAGACACGCTCTATTATTTATTGAACGAATCTCAGAAATTTTCCGGGTCCATTTCGACTTCCAATTAGGCATTACGGGCCTAAATTGGATTTATTGCATTTATTTAATAATTTCCACAATTATTTAATTAATTATTTATTTTTCCGAAAATTAGGCTGGGATAACCGACGACCGGATTTTATGTTGATTATTATGGTGCAGTCTATTTATTTATTCGAGCTTTAATTTGTGTTAAATTGATTTAATTGTGATTTTAGGATTTTATTCCTAAATTAATTAAATTTTGGTAATTAATGAGAAAATTACCGGACGTCGGTTTACAACGTCAAAAATATGTTATGAGCTGTTGAAATTGGTGGGATATTTAAAAATGTGAAATTATTATATTTTGGTTAAGGCCAACCATGTACCCACACACGGCTATTTTATCGGGTATGATAAAAAGGAAAAAAATCGTTAGATGATAAGAACATCGGCTCGATGACTTGGTATGTCATCTCGGAGAAAGATGTCATATTATGTCAGCTCAATAACTTAGGATGTCATCTCTAGGAAAGACATTATATTATATCGGCATGATGACTAGATCTTTCACCTCGAAGAATGCATGTGGGCTCAGTGACTAGATAAATCACCTTAAAGAATGCACGTGGGCTTGGTGACTAGATAAATCACCTTGGAGAATGCACGTGAGCTCGATGACTAGGTATGTCATCTTGGAGAATGCATATGGGCTCGGTGATTAGACATATCATTTGGAGAATGCATAGTATTAACTATAATGATTGGGGAATGGTCTGATTGACATATAATCGACTAGGTGATTAATCGGTGAGTTGATCTGAGTAAATGATTGGGTGAATTAATGTGGTTTGTGTATATTTGATATATATACATTGATTTGCAAGGTGCAACTGAGACCAAGATAATTCCTCTAACCCATGTTGCGCTTAAGCAGCATTTAGGGCATATTGACTTCCTAATTAGGTCTTAGTGAATAAAACTCGCTGAGACATTATCTCACTGGTTATTGTATAACCATTTTCAGGTCCCTCTTTGACATAGGTGGAGGACCCGAGGCCCGAAGTTAGAAGGTGAAGCCTGGAAAATCAGCGAGCATGTCTGACTAGTTAGTCCTAGGACATTTCTCTTTTGACGAAAGTCGATTCCATTTTTGTAGATTTCTGTGTATAAACCCGGGTGTTTATAAAAGGTCTTTTGTGAAAAAAAAATTTGTCATTTTTTTCTATCCCATTGTTTTAGTGTCTGGGGATTAATTATATACTTCTACTTGTATATTAAAATAAAATGGACGACGATGCGTCATAGGACGTCGCTATTAAACTGACCAAGGTGAAGGATGGGTGCTTGCCCAAGGATCAGGGCGTGACACCTTATCTTCATCATCTAACTTCAAATCCAGATTTTTCATATACACAATGATTTTATTAAATTCATCTAGATGTTCTTGGATAGAAGTACCTTCTTGCATCTTTAGCATGTAAATGTGTTACTTCAAAAATAATCTTGTCGTAAGAGATTTCTTCATGTAGGGGCTCTCAAATTTATTCCATAATCCCGAAGATGTTTCTTCATCTGTGACTTTGCGAAGCACTTTATTGTATAACGATAATTGGATGGTGTTATGCATTTTTTTCTTCCATCCCCTCGATCTTAGCTGTAGTCATATCGTCGGGATAATTTCCGCACAAAGCTTTAATCAAACATTCTCGACGCAAACACCTTCATCTTGATCTTCCATAGCCCAAAATTGCTTTGGCTATCGAAGGATGCCACTTTGAACTTGATAGATGCCATCTCGAACAAAAATACCGAAATTTCTTCACTCTGATACCAATTTTTGTGGAAAAACACCAATCAAAGTTGCACCAATCTAAGAACAAGTAGAAAAGGATAAAAGAAAATCTAAATCACACAAGATGCAAGATTTACGTGGAAAATCCAAAACGGGAAAAAAAATCATGGGGAGAAAGAGGAATTTCACTATCTTCAACAAAAAACGTGAAAGTACAATCCAAAAAGCTCTAAAACCACTTAGTGAGCCAGAAGATCTAAATATCCAACAAGAAGATAAGGAAAAAAAAAAAAAAAAAAAAACAAGATATAGAGGTTAGGGTTGGAGATGTGTTATTAAACACATTCCTTTTATAACCTCCCTTAAAAAATTCCTAAAATAAATGTGCATAATCTAAAATACCCTTATCCTAATTTGAAAGTCAAAGCTCAACAAATCTATATCTAAAATTTGAGATGACCCATATATTACCTATCAAATGAGTAGGTATGGTCGGGTTTGAGTCGATTAAAAAATGATCCAATCAAAATACACCCATCTAATCCGTTTTAACCCATTTTCATACAATGTAAATTTAGCAATCCATACCCAATCTATACTCGATTCAAACAATGTTGATAAATTACTTCCATATTTAATCAATCTAGGAAAACTCGTATCCAAACTAAGATAAGAGTGTGGAGTGAGTGAATGGGAGATAGAGTGAGGGCAAGAAAGAATGAAAAGAGAGTCCTGGATGTAGATTGAATCTAAGTAAATTATAAACTTATTTATGACCCAATTAACATTTATATTATGTTTAAATCCATTTAACTAATTTACTAAATATAACCAATCCATACAATTACTTAGCCCATCATACTAAGAAATGGGTCTATGCCCACTTTGATAGGTCTATCCATATATAACCACTTTAATATATGTGGTTTAATATATGAGTTGGTGACCCATTTTGAGAGCCCTCATATTTGTAGCAGAAGTCAAGAAGAGTTCTTGTAGATTTTGGAACTTCGGAAGCATGCCAAGACCCACTGGGACTGAGCGAGCCACCACCCTCAGCACCCAATCATGGCCGACCGGAGGCTCCACTCCTTGAGTATCTGATTTACGTAATTAGCAAGTCAGTACCAGCAAGTCAGTACCAAGAAGGATAAACTTTTTGATAGCTTTTGTAGAACGAAAGGAATGAAGAGCAAGAAAGGCGGAACTAATCGGATGAAGGGATCCCTCTGATGTCCAAAACAGAAATTAGGCGTCAAGGAGCCATCTTCCTCACTGTGAAGTCATCAGGTATAAGACGATCTGAAATTTTTCAAAAAGCACCATAAAATGGGTGGTTTGTTGCTACCTACCGAGACACAACATTCCAAATAATTAAATTATTATGGGTCTATATAAGTAGCGTCTCCGCAGGCACTTACCCAATCATTCGAGTGTTGAACGATCTCTTTCTCTCTTTGATCTCTCTCTCTCTCCCAGGCTCCTGAAGGTAAGCAGCCTTTTCATGTTTGATAAAGTTGAAGCTGCTTAGCAGGATCAATTTGGTCGACTAGGTTTATGATAACCTTCTCACCTAAGATTGTACAATTTTAGCCAAAATACAATCCTCATGCCCATATAAAGTTTCACTTCGCTCGTGGATATTTATTCATGTTATCGTCTTCACTGTTCTAACTCCTCATGGTTCTTTCTTCATACAACTCAAGTGGTGTTTACATGCGAGATCAAACGTGCTAGAATATCCATCACTTTGCTTGCATATGAGGTTTAAAAGTTTAGTGTAATATAGCCTTAACATGTGCATGTCGTTTCCCGCTATCCGATAGCTTTGTTTGAACTTTGTAACGCATTTTTCTCAGGGAAAAGTCGGACATTAAAATAAAGTTTGAGATATGCCATCGCCTATTGAGGCACCCAAAGCCGTGGACGGCAGTGGCCTGACAATAGAGAGTTCCATCCCTATCGCGGTGCATCCGGAACACGAAACGCCCGGAGGTTTCCTTTTCTTAACTAGCATCGATCAAGTGGCTCACATAGTTGTGTCGACCGTCTATTGTTTTGAAAGAAGTAACGAGAATGCGGTAGATGTGGTTAGACAAGCTCTATCCAAAGTTTTGGTTCATTACTATCCACTTGCGGGGAGATTAGCAAAAAGCTCCGAAGGAAAGTTGATTGTTGATTGCCATAAGAAACTAGGAGTGCCATTTGTGGAGGCCGTGGCCGACTGTGACCTTGACAGTCTTGGCGATATGTCAATTCTTCATCCTGATGTTTTAGGAAAGCTTGTTTACAAAGATCCTACGACCCAAAATATGCCGGAAACTGCCCCCCTTCTAACTGCACAGGTGAACAATGGTTTATGTACTCACCAATTCTGGAAAATACTTCACAATCATTCTTACAATTTACGGTTACCTAATCTAATGTCTATATTATTAACTTGGAGTGAAAATAGGTAACAAAGTTAAAGAATGGAGGTCTCATTCTGGGTATAGCTCTCAACCACTGTATGTCCGATGGTATCTCTGCCATGAAATTCATCAATTCTTGGGCTGAAATTGCAAGAGGCAAGCCTTTATCGGTGGTCCCTTATCACGACAGAACTATTCTAAAGCCAAGGATGCCTCCTCAAATTTGCGGTCCCTATGATGACTTTGTTCAACTAAGTGATGTATCAAATATGACAGCTCTCTACGAGAAGGAGCGATTTGTGCATAAATCTTTCCACTTTGACTCTGAGAAGCTGGCAGCAGTTAAAAAAATGGCAACAGCTTGTGGACAGGTAATGTTGACTTCAAATAATGCCTGGCAATCGACAACGGCATATACTTGACTGCACGAGAATAAATTTGGGGATGATATGCCAAAAAGTTAAGAGATGGTCGGTCCTTCATTACTATTGTCGGAGCGCTTGCCAACTCACAATTAGTTACACAAGAATTTCAAAGGTACTCCCAGGCATATCAAAATGACATGCAGAGTTACTTAATCCAACTTTCAGACAATGAGTGCACCCAAAAGAAAATGGCGGTGAAAATATGGTCGCAAGAAATTCTAGCGACTAAATGGGGACTTCTTTCTTTTATCTTATTTTTTGGTCGCTAGAGAGTGGTGTTTTTAAAGTGCACTGATGGTTTCTAGTCCTCATAAACAACAGGTGAAGCGCAGCATCTCCAGCTTTGTAGCACTCGCAGCCCTGGTGTGGCGAACTCGAAGCATGGCCCTCAAAATGAAACCGCACCAACAAACAATGCTCACTATTCCGGTTGATTTCAGGTCTAAGCTAAGCCCTCCCATCCCTGATGGTTTCTTTGGAAATGCCGTGGTCTTCCCATGCTGTCTTTGCAACACGGGAGAGCTGTTTGATGAGCCGATCTCTTCCACTGCGGAGAGAATAGCCGAGGCGATCGAGCGGGTGAATGAAGACTATGCACGGTCAAGGATCGACTATTTGGACAAGTATGGATTTGAAGAGTTCGCCCTGGGCACGCTACTAATAAGTTCTTGGACGAAGCTGGATTATGGCAGCTCAGACTTCGGATGGGGGGAGCCGAGGCAGTTCGGGACCGGTAGCCTGCCGGCTAAGTCCTGCCTGTTTTTGAGGGGATGGGGAAATAAGAAGGACGTCGTGGTGGTGTTGAGTTTGCCATTTTCAGCCATGAACACCTTCCAAGAGTTGCTCCAAGTTTAAGTTGATACATCTTCAAGACAGCTTGTTTATAGTTGCAATATTGCTATACGTGGCGAGAGTGGAGTGCGAAATTAGTTTGAGTTGGTGTGACGAACGACAAGTGGAATTTCCAAATAAGTTGGATGTGTTCAACACTCGATAGACATCTTCCATGTCATCTATCAATCAGTTTTTGTAATTCAGTCTTGGTGCACCTTATTACTTACACTTGTAATTGATTATATTGAATATGATTGTCAGTATGAATTTCAACCTCTTGTTTTACATTTTTGTCATTATCATTTGTTCCTTCTTGTTGTTAGTGATCAATTTGATTAAAGGTTATTATATTTGTGGAATGGTTCGATTTCCTGTTCTATTCCAAAGAAAAATTGATGGAACCAACAATATTTTGGTGCTTATTAATTGGGGCTAAAGATGGTGTGCAATCAGGCAATTAGGCAAGTGCTTTACAGCATAGAGAAAACATTGATGCCTTTCATGGTTCAATCTATTTTTGTAGTTTCAAAGGCCATTCATCGCAATTTTAGTCCACAAAGTCTATCTTATCTATTATAGAGTAATCTAGAAATGCTCTAGATGAAGTCAAATCTTAATCTTAATTTAGTAAGGTCCTTATGTATAAGGAGAAATTTGTTATGAATCATGTATGTGCATTCATATTAAATACTCATCTTGACACCATATATCCTTGTAAATTGAATCGCGTGTCCCGCATACTAATTAGAACGCTCAATCACTAAAGTCGACTCTGAAGGGTCTTAGCTCTGCCCCATCTTTCTTTCTATCACGTTATCTTACGTGGAGTACTTGGTATTTTGTACAAAAAATAGCTGACAAAAAACTTGGTCATGTTATCACTTGCTTCTCATGGGCATGGTTTAGACCCGAAAATCTTTATCAAGCTGATGTCATTTTGTAGTTTAGTTTAGTTGATTTTGTTGGGGAATCCCCCTCTCTCTCTCCAAATACTAACGCCACTTCCAAATAATCAATGAGCAATTGTAACATGCACTGGTGGTGAAAAAGTCTCTGTACATGAATTTTCTACGTTAGTGATGTATGCTCTATTTTTCTATAACTAAAAGCCGGTTACTTGATAAGATTATACTCTTTTTCTCATCTACTGGTGTCAATTAACATAGAAAGATCTGCACTCTACCCAATACATTCAAGGCCATAAAGATAACGTCATTGCTTGCATGGGCATAAGGATAAACATGACCTCGTGTCTCAATCACTATCACACGGAAATCTGTCACTCAATCACAATCACACTGAAATCTGGCAATCTTATAGCCAGCTCATCCATCTTTTATCGGACAATCTATCACCCCTCAACTAATCGTTTGGTACTTGTCAACGTCACCAAAACTGTTGAAAATTACTGATTCCCTCAAACAAATTACTGATTTCCTCAAACGGATTTGACACTAAATCAAACCCTTAAAATTAATGCAGAAGGCGAGCCCAGAAAGAACATGTATCACCAATCAAAAGTTACACTACATAATCGAGCTTACTTTATATCCACAGATTAAATATCAATGCTGAAGATCGGGGAAGAAATTATGATCACGTTCTACCGATGAGCGTGCTGTTATTATTAGGGGAGAAAAAACAGAACTTATTCTTCCTTTCTGTTTTTCTTCTTTTGAGGGAGAGAGAGACTGACGTATGTTGAAAATGTGCATTCCTCTTTTTTCTTTTCTCTTTTAAATACGTCTCATCCAAGAAACGTAACTCTTCAACGTAATACGTTCCCCCAAAAGTCATAATCCCTCATATCTAAATAAGGCAACATTTCACATCGCAGCTGTTCGTCCATGGGCCCTTATCTTGCGGGCCGGGTTCTTAGGCCCAATATGGGCGGACAGGTCAACTTAGGCCCATCTACATAAATAAAACCATCAAAAACAAAAATTTGATGTATGATATATCACAGTGGCACATGTTACATATGCACCATCGGGTTGGTAAGGAAATATGAAGTGAACGTCACCTATTTTACTTTTAATCCTTTTTTGTCAATTCTGGCACTATAAAGCAAATTGCTTTAAATTGCTTTGATTTGCAGATAATGCTAAGGGTGCATGACAATATAAATCCATTGACGTAATTGACAAAACGTCATCGGAAGCCAGGTCAATGTTCACCCAAAAACCAAATTTTCAATTCTTAAATTTGTTTGGTTTGGCCAATGCTTTCAAATCCCCATTTTTCAGAAAACCTTGTTTATAGTGATCCTATCCAAAATATACTAGAAGTCGCACTCTTCTAACATCATGGGTGAGAACGTGTTTTGCTTTACAATAATGAATTTGGAAGTTTTTATCGATCTTTTTTGATCGGCTGTCTTCAACATTATTTGGTGAATTAGTTACGCATAGACTTAACCATTAGGGGTTCGTTTCAGTGGCCACCCTTCCAACTTGAAAGGGGGAGGTTGGGGGTTCAAATCCCTACCTTCTTAGGTGGGATTAGGGTGGGGACGATTTCATTTCAGGAGTGGGTTTCAACTCCCACGCCCTGCAAGGAGGCAGGGCAAAAGTCTGAGAATGTGTGTTAGAATAGGATTAGAGTAGAACCGACCAAAAAAAAAAAAAAATTACGCATAGACTTTAGTTCACATTGGACTAGTTAATGCCATGTTCCCACGTAATCATTGTAAATGTGGTTAGTAACTGAAACGTACAAAAGGGGAGTGACTTTCGACCTAGCTGTCATTAGTTAGTGACTTCTCAGGTAATCAATGAGTTTCAAATACGAAAACTAAGTCCCAGCAAAATTGTAATATAATCTTTCCGTCATTCAAAATAAACCAAATGAACGGGGAGACTTGATTGTACCATTTGGATAAATTTTGTAAATTAATTGTATCGTTTGAATGTTTAGCAGTGCCCCTATGCCCCTAGAGTATCGACCGTCTAGATGTGCATGAATTCATGGATTTGTTGACGGGCATGCTAATTAGGGGTGTGCAACCGGACCAGGTATATCTGGGAATCGGACCGATCCACCTAGAAAATAGGGTTGGGAACGGGTTCCATTGAAACCGGTCTAGGAACCGGTTCCCAAAATTCGGAACCGGTTTAAACCGGTCCAAAAACCGGTTCTAAGTGATTACCCACTCGAGAACCGGTTTTTTTTTTTTTGTCAGTCCTACTTTATTCCTACTCTACACTCACTCTCAGACTTTTGCCCTGCCTCTTGCAGGGCGTGGGAGTCGAAACCCACTCCTAAAACTTACGCGTCCCCACCCCATCTCCCCTTGAGAAGGTGTGGATTTGAACCCCTCACCTCCCCCTTTCATGTTGGAAGGGTGGCCACTAGGGCGAATCCCAGTGGTTGAGAATCGGTTCCAGGACTGGTTTTGTAAGTAGAGGTCCAAAACCCTATTTTTTCCCTTGATTTCTATTTTTACTCTTGCAATCACATGGCGTTTTTCCTCTTGGCTCTCTCAAACACGCATGGTACTCCTCTTTCGTTATTCATCTTCCTCACTTGCTTCCCTCCCTCACCGGCTCCCTCTCGCACCGTCTGATGGATGGACGGTTTTCGTTGCTGCCAAATTTTTGTGTACCACGTGGATTAATTTGCCTAATTTTTCTTTTGTAGAATGAGTTATGCTTGTATGAATGAGTAGCTTTATGTAGTAATTGTGAGAATAAACTAATATTAGACCCATATTTATTACTAATTCTTTGCCTTATGATTTTATTTATTATAATTAGCCATGTGGATCTTTAATTTTTCATTTAGTCAAAAGTTCATATATTTATTTATTACAAGTGCTTAATGTTTTAATACAAATTAGGAGGATTACATTATTTTCTCGCATATTAATATAAAATTTAAAGTTGTATAGGATACCGGAAGATTGCAAAACAGGTTTCAATGAAAACATGGTTGATCATGAAATCATAGCGGAAAAATAGGATGGGTCGAATACAGGATCTAATACAAATAGGGTCGAGTACATGGTCCAAAAAAGATGAACCGGTTATAATAGGGTTGGGTACAGGGTTCAGGTCTAGACCATACCCACCCTGGACCCGATCACCCCTAACGCTAATGCTAAGTTTGGGGATAGGGTTGGATCATGACTTAGATGGACTTCGGATAGGGGCTAAGTAGCATCGAGTCCGACACATAACACGCCCCGTTGACACGTCATTTATATATATATAAAGATAAATAATTTTGACACGTTGTATATTAAATATATATTTTTTATATATATGGTAAATTATTATTTTTATAATTATTTGAATCAAATTAATTTGATTCAAATTCATAAATAAATAAATAAATAATAAAAATATGAAAAATGAATTTACACTAAAATTATTAATCTACCGTTTATTAATATCATTCATTTTTCTAATTCATACAACTTGGAGGTGAGCCACAAGAAGTAAAAATCAGAAGAGAAAAAAAAAAACTAAGTTTTTCTTCTTTTCCAATTTACTATTTTTATTGTTATTTTAAAAAAAAAATTACATATTTATATTTTGACCCCTCATTTATTGAAATTTTTTAAAATTAACCCCGTGCATATGGGTATCACATGACGAAACTCCGAACTTGCATGTCAAAGTGTGTTGCAAGAGTCGATCTACGTTGCACGAACACTCTCTAGGACCTTTCATGTCATGTCCAACATTCCGACACGTGTCTGACACGCTCCGACACGCGGTCAACTGCCTCCGACACGCTCCAACATGCGAGTCGGAAATTTCGACATGTGACCCCGACACGCATGGGGTTATTTTTGCAAATTTCCAATACTTCTAGGATCTAAGTAAAAGTATATGAAAAAAAAGAGAAGCTAAAACGAATAGTGGAACATGAATTACTTGTTTTTTCCTCCAAGTTTTATGTATTATTACAATGAAATGTAGTTGAATTTGTTAAATTAAAACAATGAATGATATTAACAAATGTAGAATTAATGTTTTTAGTATAGATTAATTCTATGCTCTTATTATTATTATTATTTAGTTATTTATGCATTTATATATTAAAATATTTATTTTATGTATAACGTGTCAGAACATGTCGGAATTCTCTACTTTTTGAGAAATGACGTGTTGGCGTGTCATGTTATGTCGTGTCATATGTCACATGTCCATGTTGATGCAACCTAGGAGTTGATCATGTATCGGATTTTTTGACAACCGATGGCCTCATGTAGGACAAGTGTCGAAATGTTGGAAATGATACAAAGGTTTTTGGAGAGTGTCAATACTTTTTAGATGGGGAAAACTGAGGCAATTTGGCATTGGTAAATGTCTAGCTCAGGTAATTGTTAAATCATGAAATGGGTTCAGGCTTTGGTTTTGAGTTAAATATAGGCAAGTATGCACGAATCTGAAGAACTGGATGAAGACCTTTGTGAAAATGGTAGTACTACCACCTAGAGGGGGGTGAATAGGTGTTAAAAAAATTAACAATTAAATGCAAAATATATTATGTTGCGAGCAAAGTCTATGAATAAGACATAGTTTAATTAAAAGTGCTACTGGACTTATGAAAAAAAATTAGACTCAAATAAGAGATGGATTAGAATTTTGAGAAATTTAAAAGAAAATTGCAACGGATTTAAGGGAATAGAAAATTGCACATGAGATTTATTATGGTTCAGCTTAGATCAAGTCTATATTCACTCTCCTACGCTGACAGCCTTCTGACTAAATTTCACTTAAAGTATTAACAAAGAAGTACAATGTTTTGAGTGCAAACACTTGGTGGAAGATTTATTTTTCTCTTACTAAGTCAATATTTTTGTGATTTTCTCTCTTGAATACAAACAATAAGCACTGTTGTTGAAGAACAAGTGGTTGGAAAGGCTTGGAATTTTGGAATTTTAATTTTCATGCACTATTTCAAATAGACTAAATGACCTCCTTAAATACCCCTCTACACCTTACTAGCCGTTAGCATTCTTCAGGGGAATTTCTTCAAATCAATTCGTTTAACATAATCGATTAAGGAAATATTGTAGCATTTTGAAGATTAAGGTGAAAATCCGTTGATTTTGGTCGCCCATACAATCAAAATATAGGTTTCCATAAGTAGGTGCTTCCCAAAATGGAACTTGTCTTCAAGATTGATTTCATCAATTCATGATTGATTCCATTAATCTATTTATAAATGGTAAGTAAGATTATTTACTAGAAAGCCAAATATTAAAAATAAATCTCTATAACATTCATACTAAATTATTGTTGCAAGATCAATAATTATGAGTCTGATGATATCTTCATTTTAGACTTAGCTTCAGTCTAGATTACATTAGAGTGGGAAAGACTTTTGGAATGAATGAACTTTGACAAGAACGCGATATGACTTCAGAAGTCTAATATTATTCAGAATAAGAACAAGAACAAGAAAATTTTGTCAAGTTTAAAACCTTCTCAAACACTACGAACTTCTCATTTTTGGTTTTGTAGACGTAATACGAGCAAGGGAATCAAATTGAACAAGCAAGGAGTAGGTAGCAAATATGGAGGATATGCATTAGTTTTGCCTTCCGATTTTAGGATTTTCGAGAGATTCACATTGCCACCGGTTGTCAAGCAAACGACATATTGTGAGCAAGATGGACACAGCGTAACTCTAGAACAGGACTTTATTCAGCCATTCTTAGCCGGCCTAACATAACTTAGAGGTAGATGCTCGTGATCACTAAAATGAAAAATCAAATTGAATTATTTTGAAAAATGCATTCATCAAATATGCACAGAATTGATTCAAAAAGAGAAACGATTCAAGCAGAAAACATCAAATACATAATTCAGAACTAAATGAAGTTCATCCGCCAGACAAGTCAAGCAGCACATTGTCCAATTTGCACCATGAAACCTTGTCGAGTATGTAATCTCAAGCTAATGGTCGATAACACCTTTAGCATGGCAGTAACCTCCCAATTACAAGCCACAGTGTGCTTAGGGTTCGAAATTGGGCAACCATGTTTATAGCAGAAGATTCAGCAAAAAGTATCCAATTCCAAGTGCCGCTTCGCTGACTAACCGCATGAAAAGGCTGCCGTAGCAAGCCGCGAGAGAGGCACAATCAGAATCAGAGATGTGAGAGTTTGTACCTGCAATTGAAGAGTTTCTCGAGACTCGAAAAGGGCCCAATGATGATTGATTAAGCCGAAAGGGATTTGTCACCCAAATTGGTCCTGTGGATTTCGAGACCATTGTTTATGGACTCGGAGGTGGGTAGGAGTACCGGGGATCCGAGGTATGGAAGACGGCAAGGGTGGAAACCCAAGAACAGAAAGAATGGGCTGGATACGAGGCATGGAACGGTGATCGATCAAATTCGGAAAGAAGGGACTAGCGAAGAAGAAGAGGAAGAAGAGGAGGAAGAAGAAGAAGGTGGGCTGAGCTTGACATATTTCTTAAATGGGCTGAAAATGTGTTTATAATAGACCCAAAGAAATCCATCTGTAAGACCTATATTTAGAATTTGAGCCAACCCACGTATTAACCCACTTAAACATATGTGGGTTTATATACGGGCTTGTCTCATTTTGACAGCCTTAACGTTTGGTAACAAGAGACAGTTTCTTCCAACGGATTTCTAATAGATGTCAAGAAGGGGTCTCGCAGACTATGGAACTTCCTAAGCATGCCAAAACCCACCGGGGCTCCACTCCTTGAGTATCTCATTTACATAATTAGCAATTGAGCACCAAGAAGTTATAACTTTTTTATGGTTTTTGTAGAACAAAAGCATTGAAGAACAAGAAGAGGGGACCTAATCGGATGAAGGGATCTCTCTGGTATCCATAAGAAACAGAAATTAGATGTCAAGGAACAATCTTCCACCCTGTGAAGTCATTAGGGAAGACAATCTGAAATTTGTTAGACTCCCATTGTTCTTCATGAAAAGCAATGGCCTTTTGTAGCACATTTTCCTTGTTTCAAATACTAAAAATAATCACTTTTCCAAAAATTGACCACTTGAATCCACTATATGCTAGACTATTTTTAAACCAGTGGAATTTAGAAGGTGTTTGAATTGAGGAAATTCTCTCCGGTAAGGAAAAGCTCTCTTCTTTGGGGAAAGAACTAATTCACTGGTCATTTGACCTTTATTCTTGCCTTCCAAACTGGATAGTGGCAAGCATGTTGAATTAGTAAACTAGAATGTACGCATCGCTCTAAGGATTGGTTTCACCAGTCTTGGTCCTACTATTGAATAAAGACCAGCAAGTCGACCCGACGACACCAGCCTCATCCACGACCCACCTAGTGTCCGGACACGCATCGGAAAAAATGATGGCCCAGGCAAGAGCTAGCGGATAGACTAAGCCGACTCTGGAAGCAATAGTCCATTTCCTTCTCCCCCTCCCCCAAACCTCATTGATCTCCCCATCTCTGCACAATTTCACAGCACATCAACCTCAAAGCTTCACCAGATATAACAACGAACTCTCGAAATTGAGATAATGGGACCAAAACAAGACGTTCCAGTAAAGAATCAGCCTCAGCTTCAAGCGCTTTCCCAAGAATCAAGATTCTTAACACAAATAAGCACATAATTACAAATTGAAAAGAAAACAATACATCAGCATTTACCAGGATTACAACATCACTTTATATAACACTTTTGGACACATTACTAAATTTTGATGGAGTACTCTTATGAGAGAAGCATTCAAATCAACAAAAAGCATTCGAAATCCCCACTGAGTCAGATTACTAAAATGACATCTCCAACCGGCAAATCTACTAAAGGTTGAAGGCAGGAAGGACCACATTGAAATTTCATCGAAACGTTTCAGACTAATTGGCAAAATTAAAAGGTTTATGACCAAATTGATATTCATATAATAGGTTTATGCTGAGTTTTGTAATTTTTCGTAATACACACACATGTATGATGAGTGTGTGTGTGTGTGTGTGTGTGTGTGTGTGTGTGTGTCTAAGGCTTGCACGAAGTTGAGTCACATGGCATGCTCATAGCTCATATGAGAATCCAATAATTTGTTTAAGATGGTCACTCTAACAAATATCTAAACTACATCTCACACATAAAAGTGCATAAAGTTCACATGAGGTTCAGTCTCGTGACACGCCTATGTGCAAGCTTTCCGAGAATTTATTTTTGATGATCTCTGTAGCAAATCTCTAATTTTGCAATTCTAATTCATATGCATATTTTATCTCAAATAAGGTATGTAGTTTGTTTCAAGCTGAGTGTGACGAGTTTCCTCTACTTTTGTCAATGGCTTACATGCCTATATGAAGAACTACGACGGGATAGAATCATCGACAACTTTTGAGTGAAATATGGACAAGCTAGAAGACAAATTCTGAAGGGAAACAGTCCTAAAAGAACGTCGTGCTTTCTATCAGGCTATCATCGACGAAAGCACCGCATTCTGTGTAGAGATACAAATACTTGAAGCACAGCTCGCAGATAGCCGATGATAACTTAAGCTTAAACTGGGGGATCAAGAGCAAAGGGAATTCGTTGAAGCAACAATTTCTAAAGGTTGATAAAATTGAAGTAGAATAATCAACAATAGGCAGAGGTTGACAGACATCAATCCATCAAGAACAAGTGTATTGAGAATAATGAAATTTAGGATCCACGTCGGTCCACTTTTAGGAGAAATATATAAAAATAGTTAGAAAAATTGTAAAACATCAATATTCTAAGAAGGTTAAATTCAAGAAAATGATTTCTTCTTTAGAAAACCGAAAATTAAAGATTGGTACTTGGACTAGACACTTTGCCCTTAGGCACAAGAACCTCAATGCTTGTACCCAAGCCCTTGGCATCTGAGCCAGGTCCCTAGTGCCCAAGCTTAGATTCATTAAGGCCGGGCTTGGGACTTCGGCGCCTCAGCCTGGGTCCATCTAAGTTGAGCCCAAGATCCTAGTCATCTTGCAACGGTCCATTGAGTCTAGGTCTAGTCCTCGGCACTCATGCCCAAGTCCAGTGAGGCTGGGCCCTAGACCCCGATGCCTATGCCTAAGTTCTTGACTTCCAAGCCTAGTCCATCGAGGCTAGGCCCACAACACTATGCCCGCTACTTGGTCCATCAATGCTAGGCTTGGGTTTGGGAGCTAGGGATTGGGGTGTGGCCTGGATGGACTTGGGAATGGCCACCAAGATGCCAAGCCCCACCTCGATTGACTTGGATCCTAACATAGGGGACTAGGTCCTGAGCATCGAGTTCGGGCCTTGGCATCAATTGACCCATGCCTAGTCTTGGGTGCTTGTGTCATGGTCTAGAGGTTTCTATTAATGAAGGGGCCATAAATATCAATGAAGACCGGGGGAACCTCTCTTGAGTTGTCTAGAATATTCTTAGGGCAGGCATTATTGTGAATGTACACTATTCTAGAGTGTTCTTGCAATAAAGACAGGTAGTTGGTTGAGGGATAGATGTAATCTCCACCGTTAAATTAAGTAGAGATGCACGACTGTAGTTAGGCATATACTTATAAGGGTTTCCTCTCCAAAATACAAATTATGTTTAGTAAATTGTAATCTAAAAGTGCATTATAAAATACATTTAAGCAAAATAATGTTTGGAGAAATTTATATTTACAAAGGACTTTGTGATAAAAACAAAGGGAAAAAAAGTTGACCGGCAAAGGGTAGGCGGCTACCGGCAATTGAAATCTATTGCCAGTAGCTAATGTCTCAAATTGCATGACCTCAAGTGGCCGCTAGAGACCACCTGCGAGGGCCACGTGGGGTCGAGCAACCCCCAACAACCACTGGCGAGGGCCGCTTGGTCACACGACCTTAGGCTGCCCTTCTGAAGGTTGTGGCGACCCAAATCTAGGTCACGGAGGTTGCGTGACCTCATTTTGGGTTGCTAGAGGATGTGCGACCTTGCCGCGACCTAGATTTGGGTTGTTGGAGGTCACACGATCTTGGCGAGGGCTGCCTGGTCGCACGACCTTAGTGGCTCTTCACAAAGGTCACACGACCCAGATCTGGGTTGTGGCTAGTCGTCATGACTCACCAAGGTCGCACAACCGGCTGGCGATAACCGCCAAGTAGTCATGACCACACCAACTTCTCTATAGCCCATTGCCGACCCATCGCAACCATGCCAGTCGACATATGAGGATTTGAGGTTGAAAAAGATGAACAGTGAATCACTAGGGCAAAAACGGAAAAACAAAAATTAAGTGATGATAGTTTTGGAACAAAATTTTTATACTAAAACTTAAAGAGGGCCTTTTGAAATGCTCAAAGCTCAAGGCAGCCTAGGACTTACCTTGGGCTTTCAGCCTTTAAAAGGCCAACATTCCCTCAAGGTGGGTTTTGAAAATTTTCCCAAACACCAAATATTTGGCCAAATGGGCTTTGGACACCCAAAGCTTCTTCCCAATGCTAGTCCAAAGGCAGCCTAACAAACTCATTATTTGCGATTCTCTTTTATATTAATCTTGATGAGAATGGGCTAAAACTCTTAAATCTTATGCTTCCTAAATAAGAGCATCAATTCTTGAATACCGCTGAACCAGCACTACAGCTGCAGCAAGCTAAATTCTCCTCTTCCTGGAAAAAAAAAACGGTTTTAAAGAAGGAAAATCGGATTGTGAAAAGCTCTCTATCTAGCAAAAAATTTAAAGAGATATACTCCTTATCTCTCTTCAGCTGCTGATTTGGCAAGCTTGGATGAAACAACCTTGCAGGATACTCTTATCAGTCTTTCCGAAGAAACCGGGGGAAGGGCTTTGGTGGCTAGCCCAAACAAGCCACCGGTTCACAAATGAGAGCTATATGTTGGAACTGTCAGGGGTTGGGCACACCATTGACAGTTCAGAATTTGAGAGCCATGGTGTTTCAGGAAAGGCCAATTTAATTCTGCTCATGGAAACAAAAAACAAAAAATTAGTGGTAGATCGTCTTAAAAGAAAACTGAATTTTCAAAACAGTTATGTGGAGGAACCGAAAAGCATTGCGGGGGGGATGGCGGTGTTATGGAATATGGAAATGGAGGTGGAAGTGGAGTTCAGTTCTCAAGAAATGATAAATCTGACATGTTTTGATTATGAAAGCAATATAAAAATGAGGCTCAGCTGTATACATGCTCCGAACATATATGGGGAGAGACTACAACTATGGGAGAAGTTGAGACAACTTGCATCATCGAATACACT
This sequence comes from Eucalyptus decipiens, assembly GCA_014182575.1. Lineage (NCBI taxonomy): Eukaryota > Viridiplantae > Streptophyta > Magnoliopsida > Myrtales > Myrtaceae > Eucalyptus > Eucalyptus decipiens. Next base: position 5,771,137 of record CM024618.1, read on the forward strand.
CCCATGGGTGTGTATGGGAGATTTCAATGAAATTCTTTATTACTGGGAGAAAATGGGCAGAAGAATGGCAGAAAACTCTAGAATGCAAGCATTCCAAAACTGCATCCATGACCGTTCCTTAATGGAAATTGACTGTAAATGGTGTGCATTTACCTGGTCCAATAACAGAGAAGGGGCTGATCTGGTTCAGGAGAAATATAGAGTATTCTGCTCAATGGATTGGCGGGTAATGTTTCCGAAGGCTGAAGCTTTTGCCCTATCAGCTGTGGGCTCTGATCATAGTCCACTCCTTGTGGTAAGTAGTGCCAAATCTATCAAGAAACAAAAAGAGTTTAACTTTGAAGCCTTCTGGGTTGAAGATGGTGAATGTCAGGAGATAGTCAAACATGCATGGCAATCTCAATCTTGTATCCAGGGAGGTTTGGGAGATAAATTACGTTTTACTAGCCAAGCCTTAAACACATGGAGCAAACATAAATTTCCCAATAATAATGCCCGCATTATAGCCTTAAAGAAGGAGCTCCAATCCATTACAATCAGCCATCAGAGATGTCAAGACAAGCAGAATCAAGAGTATTAAAGAAGAGATGGAAACTTTATGGCACAGAGAATAAATGTTTTGGGGTTTGAAATCACGGATCAATTGGCTTCGTTGGGGAGACAAAAATACAAAGTACTTCCATGCAACAACGATCCAAAGGAGACAAAAAAACAGAATTCATATGCTGAAAAATGTAGCAAATTAGTGGGTTAGGGGGAAACAGCAAATTCAGCACCTCATTATGTCTTTTTTCAAGGAGCTATATACTTCCGAAGGCCCACGCAACTACATTCCAGTACTAAATCAACAGCCTACGTTAATTGGAAATGATATGAATGACTGTTTAGTGGCGGAAGTGACTATCGAAAAAATTCATGATGCTGTTTTCCAACTAGGAGCTCAAAAAGCCCCGGGTCCAGATGGTTTAAATGGACTTTTCTATCACCATCATTGGGACATAATCAACCCCGATATTTTAAAGGAAGTTCGAGATTTTTTTCAACATGGGATTATGGATCCAGCCCTTAACAGAACGCATATCACGTCAGTTCCAAAAGTTCCCCACCCGGAGACACTTGACCAATATCGCCCTATCAACTTGTGCAATTTTGCCTACAAGATTATTGCAAAAATCTTGGCAAACAGACTGAAACGATGGCTACCTATGTTGATTTCAGAAGAGCAAAGTGCATTCATTAGCGGGAGACAGATTCAAGACAACATTTATGTTGTACAAGAAGTATTGCATCAATTGAGGAAGCGTAAAAGGAAGAAGCATTTGTAGGCGATACTAAAACTTGACATGAAAAAAGTTTATGATATAATTGAATGGGATTATCTAAAAGGTTGCCTGCTGAAGTTGGGTTTCTGTGCTAAATGGGTTCATTGGATCATGCAGTGTGTTACCACAGTCACATTTAATATAAAGCTTAATGGGGAAACACTTCCGGCTTTTGCTCCAACTAGAGGCATCCGACAAGGAGATCCTCTCTCACCCTATCTATTTATTCTGGTAGCAAACAATTTATCCATGTTGATGAGAAATGCGCTACAATAAGGGAACATAAAGGGAATCAAGCTGAATAGATACTGTCCTACTTTAACTCATTTGTTTTTTGCAGATGACTCAGTTTTTTTCTTAGACGGATCTATTCAAGAATGCCAACACGTTGCAGCTGTCATTAACCAATATTGTTATGCCACAGGACAAGCTGTTAACTTAAACAAATTAGGGATCTTCTTTAGTAAAGACTGTCTAGCTTTATTAAAAGACAATATGAAGAATGAACTCAGGGTACCAGAGCTAGAAAGATCAGGAAGATACTTGGAACTTCCATCTGATTGGGGTGCACCAAAGAGGCAAGTTTTTGGGTGGATTTTGAACCGGATCAACATGAAATTAGAGGGTTGGAAGGAGCAACTCATATCAAAAGCTGGTAAAGAAACTCTCCTGAAATCAGTGGTGCAGGCGGTACCACAATATGCCATGTCAGTTTTTAAAATCCCAGTTTCAATATGTAAAGTTATAGAGAAAAAAATAGCAAATTTTTGGTGGAAAAACAGTGACTCAAGGGCTGGTTTGCATTGGAAACACTGGGAAATTATGAAGATGAGGAAAGAAAGAGGTGGCATGGGCTTCAAAGAATTAATCACCGTGAATAAAGCTTTATTAAGGAAGCAAGCTTGGCGGATGGTCAAAAACCCAAATGCGTTATGGAGTAGACTATTGAAAGGATTGTATTTCAATCGCTCATATCTCTGGCATGCTGAAACTGGCTGTAATCCTTCATGGGGTTGGAAAAGTTTACTTATTGGTAGAGAAGCCATCGCGGAATTGATCAGATGGTCAATAGGAGATGGCGAATCTGTTAAAATTAGAACAGATAGATGGATGAAACGTGGCTACATAGGCGGGCCAGCAAATAAGAATGATCCTCAGAAAGTCTTAGAGCTAATCTTACCGGGTACTCAAAGGTAGAATGAAACATTGCTTAGAAATCTTTTTGATAAGCAGATAACACAGGAGATCCTTGCAATACCAATCAACGGCTCATTTTTCAGTGATGAATTATTATGGACGGGTACAAAACATGGTTCATTTACAGTCAAGAATGGCTACAACATGCTAAGAGACACCACCACAGAAAACAGAGCAAAAGAGCACCCCTCCTCCTCATATCAGATCCCTACAGCTTTATGGAATGCAATTTGGCGTATGAAAACCAACCCAAAAGTGAAGTTATTTGTATGGCAGGCTTGTCAAAATTCCCTACCAACCAAGGAAAATCTGTGGAAAAGAAAAATCCTACCTGATCCGATGTGTAATCTCTGTAAATCCAAGGTAGAAACAGTCGAGCACACCCTCCTCCTATGTCCCTGGGTTGTTGAAGTGTGGAGTGGCCAGGATACTAACCTGCAAATTGATGAACATGAAGTTAAAAGAATGGATGAATGGTTGCTCAAATTTACAAGCAAGAAGTCACACCTACCTTCTCTGGAAACAATCGGCTACCTTCTGTGGCAGGTATGGAAGGAGCGCAACAATTTTATCTTCCGTGGAACAACCCCAGAGGTCTACAGAGTAGTAGATCTAGCAAGATCTCAGCAAATTAGTTACCGAAAGTGGGGATATGGTGAAGATCTAGCCGAACCAGAAGCGAAATAGAAGAACCCACCTACCTGGCGAGCTCCGAAGATTGGCTGCCTCAAGCTGAACGTTGACGGGTCGCTGGGGAAGAATCAACGGAGGGAGTAGTGGCCTGTGTTGTCCGAGACTCCTCCGGCACTCTCTTAGATGGATTCACGAAAACAGTATGGGCGGAATCAAGTTTTCAGGTTGAAACCCTAGGCGTCCTTGAAGCCCTAAAATATCTTAAGGAAAAAGCTATCGTCGAAGCCGTGGTGGAAACTAATTGTTAGCTGGTTGTCGAACACTTGAACTCCAAACACCAAGAGGAGTCAATTGCACGTGGGGCTTTGAAGGAAAGTAGAATTCTGCTTCAGAACATGTCGCAAGTGGAACTGGCCCACTGTCCACGCTCTGCAAACTCTGTAGCGGACTGGGCCGCACGCCATCACCGAACGAAGACCCTTCCTTTGAATTGGCGGGCCTCACCCCCCTCTGCCCTTTGGGCTTTATTATGTATAGATGCCCCGGTAGTGGGCCTTTGCGGTTTCCGCCTATGATATAAATAAATTCCCACCTTTTGACCAAAAAAAGAAAAGAAAAGCATCAATGATGTAATCCAAGTTATACTACTTGAATAATAGGATCGGAAGAGTGACTTTTACACACGGAAACTCCATCAGAAAAATAAGTAGAAATTTTATGCTAGTTTGGGAAAATGCTCACCTAGACACCGTATATGCTTGTAAATTGAATCATGTGTCGCGCCTACTAACTAGAGTACTCAATCACAAAAGTAGACTCTGAAGGGTCTTAGCTCTACCCCATCTCTCTCTGTCACGTTATCTTACGGGAGAACTTGGTATTGTGCACAAAAAGAACATAGCTGACAAATAGCTTGGTCGGCGGCCACCCTGGCTAACCCGCTCACAGTGGGGAGTTAGCCAGGCCTCTTCATTTCCCTGAAACCAGCCTAGTAGGTTAGGAGATGTTATCACTTTCTTCACATGGGCATGGTTTAGACCCCCAAAACTGTTATCATGCTGATGTCATTTTGTAGTTTAGTTTAGTTTATTTTTGTTGGCGAATCTCTCACTCTCTCCAAAGATGAACGCCACTTCCAAATAATCAATGAGCAATTATAACATGCGCCGGTCTGTGTACATGAATTTTCTACGTTAGTGATGTATCCTCTATTTTTCTGAAACTAAAAGCCAGTTACTTGATAAATTTATACTCTTTTTGTCATCTACTGGTGTCGATTGACATAGAAGGGTCGGCACGCTACCCAAAATATTCAAGGCATCAAAGATAACGTCATTGCGTGCAGGTGCAAAAGGATGAACATGGCCTAGTCGCTCAATCACTATGACACTGAAATCTGTCACTCAATCACAATCACACTGAAATCTGTCAATCTTGTAGCCAGCTCATCCATCTTTTTATTGGACATCTATCACCCCTCAACTAATTGTTTGGTATTAGGAATGTGCAACCGCACCCAATAAATCGAAAAACTAATCCAGCTCACCCAAAAATAAAACTGGGACTTGTTCTTATTGAAACCGATTCAGAAATCGGTTCTGAGTGATTATTCATCGAGAAATGATTCGAAATTGGTTTGGGAAACTCAAAGTCCAAAACCCTACTTTTTTTCCATGATTTTTATGTCAGACAACTCGTATCATTCTTGACATCTCTCGATTCCGCTTTATATTTCGTAGCAATGTTTTCAGTGGATTTGTCATTACAGACTAGTATCCGTGAGCAGAAAGTGTAAAGTTGAAAAGTTTTTGGGATCTTTCTTCCTTGAACAACGCTTTCAATTAACTGTGCCGGCTTTTTGGTTATGTGGGTGTTCGTTTTTTGTCAATGCGGTTTTTCCATGGTCGTTCGAGTGGGGCATGTGATGCGAAAATGGGAGGCGTTGGCCGTTTCTTTCAAATGGAAGCGTGTTCGTGGAAGGATATTAATTGTGATGCTGGAGGGTAGGATGGTTTTGCTAATCGTGGTGTTCTTCTTCCAGGTTTGTTGTTGAAAATGACCAAGCTATCCAAAGCGATTCATGTCCGCAACGTTGGGCAAGAAATCTTAGAGGTGCATGTTCTCTTGCAGCTTATGCTCCAAGTAAATTTTTTGGGTATAGAAATAGGGATATTATCGTGTATCAATTAAAATTTGAAGCCGTATAGGATATTGGGCAGTTGTAAAATATGTTTCAAATGGAAATAGGTTGATTGTTGAATCAGATTGGAAAAACAGGGTGGTTCCAAAATAGAGTTTAGTGCAAACAGGCTGGGATATAGAGTCCAAAAAAAGGAAATTGATTATAATAGAGCCGGGTAAAAGATTTAAGTTTAGAACCTGCCCATTTTGGACCTGATCACCCCATTTGGTACTTGTCAATGCCACCAAAACAAAAGTTGGATGTACACTATATCGCAGCAGCACACGTTACGGATGCACCATCGGGCAGGAAAGGAAATGTGAATGAACGTCACCAATTTTATTTTTATCTTTTCTGTCAATTCAGGCACTATAAAGCAGATTGCTTTAAATTGCTTTGATTTGCAGATAATGCCAGGGGCGCTATAAATCCATTGACGTAATTGACAAAACAAAACGTCATCGGAAGCTAGGTCAATGTTCACCCGAAAACCAAATTTCTAATTCTTAAATTTGTTTGGTTTGGTCAACACTTTCAAATCCCTATTTTCAGGAAACTTTGTTTTCAGAGATCCTATCCAAAATGTCGCACTCTTGTAACATCACAGGTGAGAACGTGTTTTGCTTTACAATAATGAATTGGGAAGTTTCTATCAATCTTTTCTGATTGGCTGTCTTCAACATTATTTGGTGAATTAGTTACGCAGAGACTTTAGTTCACATTGGACTGTTCCCACGTAATCATTCTTAATGTGGTTAGTAACTGAAACGTACAAAAGGAGTGACTTTCGACCTGGCTGTCATTAGTTAGTGACCTACGAAAACTAAGTCTCAACAAAAGTGTAGTATAAACATCGCTCCTTCACTCAAAATAAACCAAATGAATGGAGAGACTTGATAGTACCGTTTGGACAAATTTTGTAAATTAATTGCATTGTTTGAATGTTTAGCAGGACCCTTATGCCCCTAGAGTATCGACTCTATGGATGTGCATGAATTCAAGCCTTCGTTGATGGGCACGCTAATGCTGAGTTTGGGGACGGGCTGGATTATGACTCAGATGGACTTCGGATGGGGACAGATGAGGCAGTTCGGCACTGGAGAATGTCCAGCTCGGGCAATCATTAAATTATGAAATGGGCTCAGACTTTGGTTTTGAGTTAAATATAGAGAAGTATGCACAAATCTGAAGAACTGGATGAAGACCTTTGACAATGCAACATCTTATTTCTGGTTCTCCATACATAATACAAGCAAGGGAACCAAACTGAGCAAGCAAGGAGCAGGTAGCTAATATGGAGGATATGCACCAGCTCTGCCCCACAGGACTTCTCGATGCTATCAGAAAAGCTAATCCCAAGTTCCGCCTTCCAATTCTAGGATTTTCGAGAGATTTTTCGCATTGCCCCAATTGTCAAACGACATATTGTGAGCAAGATGGACATAGCATAACTCTAGAACAGGACTCTATTCGGCCATTCTTGAAGCCAGCCGAACATAACTTAGAAGTGGATGCTCATGATCGCAATACCATAATGAAAAATCAAACCGAATTATTTTGAAAAGGCGTTCATCAAATATGAACAGAATTGATCCAGAAAGAGGAATGATACAAGCAGGAAACATCAATACATAATTCAGAACATATGAAGTTCATCCGCCGGACATGTCAAGCAGCACATTGTCCTATTGCACCATGAAAACTTGTCGATAATGTAACCTCAAACTAATGGTCAATAACACCACCATGGCAGTAACCTCCCAATTACCGGCCACAATGTGGTTGGGTTCGAAATTGGGCAACCATGTCTACAGCAGCAGATTCAGCAGAAAGTATCAAATTCCAAGTGCCGCTTCACTGACTAACCGCATGAAAAGGCTGCCATAGCAAGCCACGAGAGAGGCACAATCAGAATCAGAGATGTGAGAATTTGTACCTGCAATTAAAGAGCTTCTCCAGACTCGAAAAGGGCCCAACATGATCGATCAAACCAAAAGGGACTTGTCACCCAAATTGGCCCTGTGGATTTCGAGACGATTTATGGACTTGGAGGCGAGTAGGAGTGCCGGGGATCTGAAGTATGGAGGACGGCAAGGGTGGAAACCCAAGAACCGAAAGAATGGGCTGATGTGAGGCATGGAACGGTGACCGATCAAACTCGGAAAGAAGGGAGTAGCAAAAGAAGAAGAAGAAGAAAGTGGGCTGAGCTTGACCTATTTCTCAAATGGGCTGAAACTGTCTTTATAATAGAGCCATAAAAACCCATCTGTAAGACCTATATTTAGAATTTGAGCAGACCCATATATTAACCGTCTTTAACACGTGTGGGTTAATAGATGGGCTTGTCTCATTTTGACAGCCTTGACGTTTAGTAACAAGGGACAGTTTCTTCCAGCGGATTTTTCTAGTAGATGTCAAGAAGGGCTCTCACAGACAACGGAACTTCCGAAGAATGCCAAAACCCACCGGGGCTGATCGAGACATCGCCCTCGGTTGGCATCCAGTCGGCCCAGTCATGGCCGACCTGGGATTCCCCTCCTTGAGTGTCTGATTTATGTAATTAGCAATTCAGCACCAAGAAGTTACAACTTTTTTTTTACGGTTTTTGTAGAATGAAAGCGTTGAAAAGCAAGAAGGGGGACCTAAACGGATGAAGGGATCTCTCTGATATCCATAAGAAACATAAATTAGGTGTCAAGAAACTATCTTCCGCCCTGTGAAGTCACTAGGTTAAGACAATCTGAAATTTGTTAAAGACTAGCATTGTTCTTCATGAAAAGAAATGGCCTTTTGTAGCACATTTTCCTTTTTCAAATACTAAAAATGATCACTTTTCCAAAATTGACCAATTCAAGCCACTATTTGCTATATTATTTTTAAGCCGATGAAATTTAGAAAGTTTTTGAATTGAGGAAATTCTCTCTGATAAGGAAAAGCTTTCTTATTTGGAGAAAGAACCGATACATTGGTCATTTGACCTTCGTTCTTGCCTTCTAAACCGGATAGTGGCAAGCATGTTGAATTAGTAAATTATAATGCACTGCATCGCTCTAAGGATTGATTACACCAATTTTGGTCCTACTCCTATTGAAAGGAGACTAGCAAGTCAACTTGACAACACCAGCCTTGTCCCCAATCCACTTGGTGTCCGGATGCACATTGGAAAAAATGATGGCCTAGGCACAAGCTAGTGGATAGACTAAGCCGACTCTGGAAGCAATAGCCCATTTCCTTCTATCGCTCCGTCAGACCCCCTTAACCTCCCCATGTCTGCACAATTTCACAGCACATCAACCTCAAAGCTTCACCAGATATAACAACGAACTCTCAAAATTGAGATAATGGCACCAAAACAAGACATTCCAGTAAAGAATCTGATTCAGCTTTAAGCGCTTTCCCAAGAGTCAATATTTTTAACACGAATAACTACAAAATGAAAAGAAAACAAGAAATCTGCATTTACCAGGATTACAACATCACTTTATGAAACTGTTTAGGACACAATTCTAAATTTTAAGGGAGTACTCTTATGAGAGAAGCATTCAAATCAACAAAAAGCAATTAGAATCCCCACAAGCCTAAGTTGGATTACTAAAATGGCTTCCGTAACTAGCAAATTTGCTAAATGTTGAAGGCAGAATGGACCACATTAAAATTTCATCAATATGTTCAAATTAAATTGGGAAAATTGAAATGTTTAGGACCTAAGTGATATTCATACAATAGGTTTAGGATTAATTTTGTAATTTTTCATTATACACGCACATGTATGATGTGCGTGTGTGTAAAGCTCACACGAAGTTGAGTCACATGGCATGCTCATATGAGAATACAGTAATTTGTTTAAGATGGTCACCCCAACAAGTCGATAAATTTGCATCTCATACAAAAAGTGCATAAAATTCAAGGTTCACTCGTGACATGCCTATGTGCAAGCTTTTCAATAAAATATATTTGATGATCACTTTAGCAAATCTCTAATTCTGCAATTCTAATTTATATGCATATTTTATCTCAAGTAAGGTATGTAGTTTGTTTTAGGCCGAGTGTGATGAGTTTCCTCTACTTTTGTCAATGGCTTACAAGGCTATAGGAAGAACTACGACGGGACAGAATCATTGACAACTTTTGAGTGAAATCTGGACAAGCTAGAAGACAAGTTCTGAAGGGAAACAATCCTTAAGGAACGTTGTGTTTCCTATTAGGCTATTGTTGACGAAAGCACCAAAATCTCTATAGAAATACAACTACTTGAAGCACAGCTCCTAGATAGCCAATGCTAACTTAAGCTTAAACCGGTGGATCAAGTGTAAAGGGAATTCACTGAAGCAGCAATTTCAAGAGGTTGATAAAATTGGAGAAGAATAATCAACAGCAGGCTGAGGTTGACAAACATAAATCCATCAAGAACAAGTGTATTAAGAATAATGAAATGTTGGATCCATGTCGGTCCACCTTTAGGGGAAACATAAATGAATTGTCAAACAGATTGTAAAACATCGATATTCTAACAAGTGTTAATTCAAGAAAATGATTTCCCCTTTAGAAAATAAAAAATTAGGTGTCGATATTGAACTAGACACTTTGCACTTGGACGTGGAAACCCCATTGCTCATACCCGAGCCCTTTGCAGTTGGGCTAGGTCCCTAGCGCCCGAGCCTAGGTTCATCGAGGTTGGGCTTGGGACTTTGGTGCCTCAACCTGGGTCCATCTAGGTCATGCCCAAGACCCTGATTGTTGTGCCAAGGTCCATCGAGCCTCTATCTAGTCCTTAGTGCTCATGCTTGAGTTCATCGAGGATTGCCCCAAACTTGGTGCCCATGCCTAAGTTCTTGCCTCCCGAGCCCAAGTCCGTCAAGTGCTTGCATCTTAGTCCATTAATGCCGAGCTCGAGTTCGGGAGCTAGGGATTATGGCGTGGCCTAGATGGACTTGGGCATGGGTGCCAGATGTTGAGCCCCACCTCAATGGACTTGGATCTCAACATAGGGGACAAGGTCTTGAGTATTGGCTTTGGGCCTTGGCCTCGTTTGACCCATGTCAAGGCATCGAGGCTTGTGACATCCTAGATTTTCAGTAATATTTTTTATTGAATAAATCGAGCATTTCATCAACGTGCCTATAGAACTGTTCTCAGAACTGATTATTCTCGAGATAACTAGACTATTTATGAAATCTATTAAGGAATTTTAATGCAATAGACTTGAGAATTTGACTAGGAATCGATTTCTTAATCGTGCTCATCTTTAGAGGCCATTGCGGCACAGTATAAAATTGATTTGAAATTAGAGATGGGTCTGTTCGACTGAGATGTGTGGTTAATCGTGAGTGACACCACTAAATTGGAAAATTCTCGTCGACCGGCCTTAGATTGATTCTTTTGTCGTTTTGGTACCCCATGTCCGTATTTGAATCATTGAGATTTTCATGACAACCGAGAGTTGCCAATGCATCAAGTGGGTTCATTGTGGCTCGAAGAAAATCGACCACGGGTTTTTGCATTAAAAATCTCCGAAAACTAATTGGTAGCCTAAGTCACGCTAAAAACGTGCCGAATGAAATTAATCGGGAATTCAAGTTCAATTTCAGAAATTGAAGATTTCGTCATGTTACAATAAATTCTAGAAATGTCGACTTAGTCTCAGAAGATTTTTCTATAACCCAAGATTTGTTTGGGAAAAAAAGTCGGCATATGACCGTTTTTGTTCAAAAAAGCTAGGGATCATTTTGATTGCAAATTTAGGAAGCATAATGGATATATGGGTGAGGAAAAATGTCGAGATAATCGATGTTGGGTTGATTGAATTTATTGGAGCCAATTAAGATTGAATCATGAATGAATCTATGTCCAATTGAAGTCAAAGCCTCTCAAATTCATGTGCCCTCTTCCTCTAACCAAATTGGACCAATTCAAGGTTGTGGGGGAAGACTTGGTGGCTCATGGACAGCCAAGGAAGATGGCTTGGTTGATGAAGAGTCTAATGGGACAACCTTGTGAAAAATCAAGGCCAATGGGCTCCCAACCTCATCTCTCTCCCTCTCTCCCTCAAGCTGCCGTGGATTGCTTCTTCTCCTTCCTCTTGGTACCGTGCGAACACCAGCAAGCCAAGGAAGACCAACTAGAGCAGCCTTGCCGTCTTCATGAGCCATTGTTTGCGCAAGCCAACCGCACGCCCGTCCACCCTTTTCACCCCCTCACGCTAGTCCAGCTACCGTCTAGTGACCTATGGAGCCAAGCCAAAGCTCCCATAGCCACTGTGAGCCACCGTAGACCGCCCTCCAAGCCGCCAAAGTCCCCCATTGGTCCATCGTCACCATTCCCGCACCAAGCTAGCTTGTTTTCTTCTGTTTTGCAGTCCCATTCAGCAAGTAGAAAAGTGGGTTTCACAGCATCTTCTAAGCCCGTGTTTGCGAACCTCAGATCCTAGGCTTGCTTTGGAGAAAAGCGACCATCGCTTCGTTCTCGACATTTCTATTTGAATGGATTGTTAAACGGGTAAGTTTTCCTCACTAATTCCTCATTAGTATGCTAATGATGCTTAAGAGTTAATTATATTTAATTAAGTGCAATTAGGTGGATAAATTAGATTAGAGTAATTAAATTAGAGATTTATTGATACATGTTAGGCAAATGATTAGTGTAATTAGCAAAGAAATAGGTCATAGTATTTATTAAACGAGTCTTGATAATTTTTCGGGCTCGTTTTGGCTTCTAATTAGGCATTACTGGCCTAAATTGGATTTATTGCATTTATTTAATATTTTTCCATAATTAATTAATTATTTATTTATTTATTTTCTTGGAAATTAAGCAGAGAAAGCTGACGATCGGAATTTTATGCTAATCATTGTGGTATAGTCCGTTTATTTATTTGAGCATTGATTTGTGCTTAATTGAATTAATTATGATTTTATAATTTTATTCTTAAATTATTCAATTTCAGAAATTGTTTAGAAAATGACCGAACGTGGGTTTATAGCGCCAATAATATTTAAATGGGCTATATAAAGTGAAAGTGATGAGAAAGAAAGTTGTATTACGCAGCTTGGAGACCTAAAGTGTCGTTTTGGAGAATGCACGTAATTTGTGAATTATATAAATCATAAGTATGAATGCATATAACTCGTCACTTAAAATGCGTTTCAGGTCCTAAAACTTGCAAAAAGTGCATTTAAGTCCTAAAACTTGTCAAATTGTTTCAAACGAGTCCTAAGATCGACGCCGTTAGCCTTTTCCGTTAAGAATGATGACGTGGCATTTTAAATAATTTTTTATTTTCCACGTGAATTTTTAAAATTATTTTTAAAAAAAAATTAGATTTAAAAACTAAAAAAATCAAATTTATGCATTTTATCGTATTTTCACCAAAAACTTTTAAAAAAAATTTAAAATATTTATTAAAAATTTTTTTAGTTAAAAATACAATTTTAGTTAAAATATTTATTAAAAAACATATTTTAAAAGTTAACATTATTTTTAAAATTTATTTTTAAAATTTTTAAAATAAATTTTTTATTTTTTCTTTTTAGTTTTTGTTGAAAATAAGATAAGAATAAATTTAACTTTTTAGTTTTTAAATCTAATTTTTTTAAAAATGGATAAAAATTAATTAAAAAATAAGCATGGAAAATAAAAATTATTTAAATGCCACGTTAGCATTTTTAACGGAAAATGCTAACGGCATCGATCTTAGGACTCATTTGAAACAATTTGACAAGTTTTAGGACTTAAATGCACTTTTTGCAAGTTTTAGGAGTGAAATATATTTTCGTGACAAGTCAGGACTTCCTAACACTTATCCCTTATATAAATCACCTATGAATAGCACGTGGCTTGGTGATTAGTACGTCACTTTAGAGAATGCATGTGGCTCGGTGATTTGGTATACCGCCTTTGAGAATGCACGTGGCTCGGTGATTAAGTACGTCGCCTTAGAGAATGTACGGGACTTGGTAATTAGATATGTCGCCTCAGAAAATGCATATAGCTTGATGATGAAATATGTCACTTTAGAGAATGCACGTGACTTGGTGACTAAATATATACCGTATGGGAAAATCAATAGTATGGATTAAAATGATTGGGAAATGGTTTGCTTGACATGTAATTGACTAGGTTGATTGATTGATGATTTGATTTGATTTGATTTGATTAGGTGCTATGTGGGTCAATATTTATGAAATGAATTGACTTGTAGGAAGAAATTGAGGTCAAGATAAGTCCTCTAACTCATGTTGTGTTTAAGCAACCTCTAAAGTGTATTGACGTCCTAATTGGGTCTTAGGGGGTAGAACTTGTTAAGACATAATCTCATCCCGGTTGTTGGACATTATTTCAGATCCCTAGATGGCTGTACCTCCATCTCCTCGTCCTCTCATGCATTTTGGTATACTCGAAGAAGTCACCGAGATAGAAACTCACTTCTCAATACACCCTCACCCAAAGGATTAGAGTACACCTTGATGAAGTCAACCGTCTAGGTTGACATGGGTAGACATGACCTGAGGCCCCACGAGTATCGGTTGTGGTATCGCGAATATCATGATGGGCAATGGAATGTTCCATGCTATAAGGTGATGTACCTCTATTCATTTTAGAGGAAGCATTCGGAAAAGAGACTACGTGAATCCCAATGATGGAGCGGTGACCAATGCCGAGGACCCTAAGCTCGAGAGTGAAATTGACTCTCCCAAGTAATCAGCAGTAAACTCTAGCTGGAGTATGCCAAAAGAAAAGGTTGATCAAGAAGAGGTGTACCCATAAGAGAACGGGGATGAGGAACCTGAGGAAGGAGAATCTGAAGAGGACTCTGATGTGGAACCAGAGGATGAGTCCGAGGAGGATCCCGAGGATGATCCGGTATGACCCGGATGAGAACTGAGATCTCATCCCATTTTGCAAACCCTGAGTGTGAACTGTTAATAGTATTGTAATATAGACTATGAGGTTTGCTTGTATAAAAGTGTGGTTGTAGTTTTTCAGTTATAAAAAAAATAGCCCTATTTTTTATCCCATTGTTTTATTGTTTGTGGATTATTTTATTTACTTTCACATGCGTATGAAAATGAAATGGACGGCGATGTGTCTTAGGACGTTGTTATTAATCGACCAAGGTGAAGGATTGGTGTGTGCCCGAGGATCAAGGCGTGACATGGTCCTAGTCTTTAGGTGCTTGTGTCACAATCTAGAGATTTCTATTGACAAAGGGGCCATAAATATCAATGGACCGGGCAAAGCATTCTTGAGTTGTTTAGGATATTCTATGGCAAAGATTATTGTAAATGTACAATATTCTAGAGTGTTCTTGTAATAAAAGGTGGGTAGTTGAAGAAGAGGAGATGTAATTTTCACCATTAGATTGAGGAGAGATGTATAGCTGTGGTTATGCTTGTACTTGTATATAGATGAATCTCATCTCCCTCATTTTTATCATCTCACAAGTAATACAATATCTAGAGTTTTCCTATATGTTTTGCTATGTTCACGTATCCAAAAGACATGCTGATATATGAAAATTGCAACGTTTAAGTATCCACAAGAGAGATATGAAAATTCCAATGCCAATAAAATATACCACACTTTCTAGAACGATACAAATGCTCTTGCTCCTTTTCCCCACGCTTCCCAACTTCTTTTTGGTTGTACATCTATTCTAGCTCACTTGCATATCAACTCGAATTTGTCCAATCATCAACAATCTTATGTCACTTGAAATCAGAAACATTAAACAGGAAATGGGCAAAAAGCTAACTCCCAACCATGAACCAGATGTATATTGTGATCAACATATTAGCAACAACACCCCTATAAGATTGACGAAAGATTTAGTACCCGAGCAGCAAAATTATTGATCGAAATGACTGTGAGAGTACATTCTCTAATTGTCTGCAAACTTGGGATGAAACCCTATTAAGCCAAAATTATTGATCGAAATGATTGCGAGAGTACATTCTGTAATTGTTTGCAAACTTGTAATGAAACCCTACAAAACCATGATTAGTAGGCCTGTATTTTGCACCTCCATAGAGTAAAGTTCTTCCATAATAATGTTTCCTTGTTCCAAGAGAGAACGTAAAAAAAAAAAACAAAACAAAAAACAAAAAAAAGGTGGGCAAGTGACAAAGCATAAGCAGAAAAATCACTAAGTGTAGTTAGAAATCTCCTTTCCAAGCATATTTTCATCTAGACAAGCAATGCGATGCAAATCCCAATTGTGCAAGTAATTGGGAGGCAAGAGCCACTTGGAGTGACTTATATTTCTTAATTCTTGGTTGAGTACTCAATTTCTTTAAGCGCATTAAGAACTAATTAAAGACAGCTGTAAAAAAAAACATATATTATAAGCACAGTAATCTGCCATAAAAAAAGAAAAAAAAAAGAAAAAAAGATGATTCAGAATTGAAGTATGCATAAAGAGGGAAGAAAAAAAAAGGCCAACTTATAAGAGTACTAATATAAAAGCCGATGGTGGTGAAATAAAATGATAACATTATAAAGAAATAATAACAATATTCAAGTCGATATACAATCCTACACAAAGTTTGCTCCCCATTTCCATTGGCTATTTTAGCCTCAAATGTGGATATTTGGTTTAGATCGACATCCCTCCATTTCCCAACTTGTATACACGCTCATGATGAGAAACATTGCCCTCATGAAGTGTAGATTTGAAGCCTACAAGAGAGAAAATTTAATTATTAATATATGTGTGAAGCTAAAGCCAATTAGTTATGATAGGCAATTCCGAAGACCACATAGCGGCAAATATATCTTTACTCAAATTAATAACCTATGAAACCTTATTGATACCTAATAGCCGATCAAAGATATCGGGATGAAAACAAACCCTTCATGACAAGCAACAAATGAAACAAACGAGATTCACCACTAAAATTGATGCACTTACAAAGTCTGCATAAGTTATGTATTTAAGCATTGTTTGAGATTTTTTGGGCCAAAAGCTATTATCATTTTATAAATCAATTTTCATTTCTTAATATCATTATTTAGATATTTACAAAATAAACAACCTTATTCAACAAACATTCATAAAGAGAGATATCGGTTGCATTAACTTATCTTCCATACATTTTTACAGGATTAACAAACTCATTGAACATGATTCTCTTTTGCATTAATCTCGATGAGAATGGACAAGAGCATTAATGATGTAGTCCAAGCTAATACTATTCAAATAATAGGATTGGAAGAGTGACTTATATACATGGAAACTCTGTCACAAAAATAAGCAGGAATTTCAGTTGGAAAATGATCATAACTTTCTCGATATAAATCATTATATAGATGGAAACTCCGTCACAAAAATAAGGAATTTCAATTGGAAAATGATTGTAACTTTCTCGATATAAATCGGAATAAGCTAATTCAAAAACCAATTGTACCAAAACTCTTGTATCTACAACTTTCTATTTTGAATTGTCTTAAATAAGTGCTTTAAGAAGGTTGAAATTGGGAAGGAAGTGGACAAACATGAATGGACAAATTGAGTGAATGAATACAAACTTCAACAGTGCTCTTTCAAAAAAATGTTCATCAAATATGCATAGAATTGATTCAAAAAGTGAAATGATTCAAGCAAGAAACATCAAATACATAATTCAGAAGGAAATGAAGTTTATCCGCCAGAGATATCAAGCAGCACATCGTCCAATTTGCACCATGAAACCTTGTCAAGTATGTAACCTCAAACTAACGGTCGATAACACCACCTTTAGCATTGCAGTAACCTCCCAATTACAAGCCACAAATTAGGCAACCATGTCTATAGCAGAAGATCTAGCAAAAAGTTATCACATTCCGAGTGCCGCTTCACTGACTAACTGCATGAAAAGGCTACCATAGCAAGCCACGAGAGAGGCACAATCAGAATCAGAGATGTGAGAATTTTACCTGCAATTGAAGACTTTCTCGAGACTCGAAAAGGGCTCAACAATGATCGATCAAGCCGAAAGGGACTTGTCACCCAAATTGGTCCTGTGGATTTCGAGACCATTGTGTATGGACTCGGAGGCGGTTAGGAGTAAGGGGATCTGAGGCATGGAAGACGGCAAGGGTGGAAACCCAAGAACCGAAAGAATGGGCTGATGCGAGGCATGGAACGATGATCGAGCAAACTCGGAAAGGAGGGAGTAGTGAAGAAGAAGAAGAAGGTGGGCTGAGCTTGACCTATTCCTTAAATGGGCTGAAAATGTGTTTATAATAGACCCATAAAAATCCATCTGTGAGACCTACATTTAGAATTTAAGCCAACCCATATATTAGCCCACTTTAACATATGTGGGTTTATATATGGGCTTGTCTCATTTTGACAGCCGTAACGTTTAGTAGCAAGAGACAGTTTCGACGTCAAGAAGGCCTCTCACAGACAACGGAACTTCCGAAGCATGCCAAATCCCAGCGGGGCTCCAATCTTTGAGTATCTCATTTACATAATTAGCAATTCAGCACCAAGAAGTTATAACTTTTTTTTTTTTTTTATGGTTTTTGTAGAATGAAAGCATTGACGAGCAAGAAAGGCAGACCTAATCGGACGAAGGGATCTCTTTGATGTCCATAAGAAATAGAAATTAGGTGTTAAGGAACTATCTTCCTCCCTGTGAAGTCACTGGGTGAAGACAATCAGAAATTTGTTAAAGACTTCCATTGTTCATCATGAAAAGAATTGGCCTTTTGTAGCACATTTTCCTTGTTTCAAATACTAAAAATGATCACTTTTCTAAAAAATAACTAATTCAATCCACTATTTGCTATACTATTTTTAAGCGGGTGGAATTTAGAAGGTATTTGAATTGAGGAAATTCTCTCTAGTAAGAAAAAACTTTCTTCTTCGGGGAAAGAACTGATTCACTAGTCATTTGACCTTCGTTCTTGCCTTCCAAACCGGATAGTGGCAAGCATGTTGAATTAGTAAATTAAATCGTACGCATGGCTTTGAGGATCTGTTCCGCCAATCTTGGTCCTGCTCCTATTGAATGGAGACCAGCAAGTCGACCCTATGACACTAGCCTCGTCCACGATCCACCTAGTGTCCAGAAACACATCGAAAAAATGATGGCCCTAGGCAGGAGCTAGAGGATAGACTAAGCCACTCTGTAAGCAATAGTGCATTTCCTTTTCGCCCTCCCCTAGACCTCCTTAATCTCCCGATATCTGCACAATTTCACAACACTTCAACCTCAAAGCTTCACCAGATATAGTATAGCAACGGACTCTTGAAATTGAGATAATGGCACCAAAACAAGACATTCTAGTAAAAAATCTGATTCAGCTTCAAGCACTTTCCCAAGAGTAAAGATTCTTAACGCAAATAAGCACAGAACTAGAAAATGAAAAGAAAACAAAAATCTGCATTTACCAGGATTACAACATCACTTTATGTAACTATTTAGGACACATTGAAATTTTAATGGAGTACTCTTATGAGAGAAGCATTCAAATTTTAAAAAAAAAAAAAAAAAAGTAATCAGAATCCCCACAAGCCCTAGTCGGATGACTAAAGGAACATCCCCAACTGGCAAATTTGCTAAATGTTGAAGGCATGAAGGACCACATTGGAATTTCATCAAAATGTTTTAGACTAAATTGGCAAAATTGAAAGATTTATGACCAAATTGATATTCATACAATAGGTTTAGGATTAGTTTTGTAATTTTTCATAATACACACACATGTATGATCACGAAGTTGAGTCACATGGCATGCTTATATGCAAATCCAATAATTTGTTTAAGATGGTCACTCTAACAAATCTCTAAACCTGAATCTCACCCATAAAAGTACACAAAGTTCATGCAAGGTTCACTCTCATGACACACTTACGTGCAAGCTTTCTGAGAATTTATTTTTGATGATCACTTTAGCAAATCTCTAATTCTGCGATTCTAATTCATATGCATATTTTATCTCAATTAAGGTATGTAGTTTGTTTCAGGTCAAGTGTGATGAGTTTCCTCTACTTTTGTCAATGGCTTACAAGGCTATAGGAAGAACTACGATGGGATAGAATCATCAACAACTTTTGAGTGAAATCTTGACAAGCTAGAAGACATTGAATGGAAATAGTCCTCAAAGAACGTCGTGCTTTCTATGAAGCTATTGTCGACGAAAGCACCGCAATCTATGTAGAAATACAAATACTTGAAGCACAGCTCGCAGATGCCCGATGCTAACTTGTGCTTAAATAGGGGAATCAAAAGCAAAAGGGAATTCTTTGAAGTAGCACTTTATGGAGGTTGAAAAAATTGGAGGAGAATAATCAACAACGGCAAGGTTGATAGACATCAATCCATCAACAAGTGTATTGAGGATAATGAAATGTTGGATCCACGTCAGTCCACCTTTAGGAGAAATATAAAAAAAGTTGTTAGACAAATTATTATTATTATTGACTTTAATATTTTATGAACTTTTTATTGGATAAAAAAGTGTGAAACCCATGGGTTAGTTGAAAAATCTGCACCCCGGTGGTGTTAGGGATGGGGTATATAAACTTGCCCCGCGTGGAGGTGCAATCCCTTCTCCCGCCCTCCCCATTTGGCGTCCCTATTCTCGGACACCAATTAAAGCCTCTTGAATCTATTTCTTCCATTTGTATAATGTTTAAAACCATCTCTGGCAGTCTACACTGATATTTGCTTGGTGAAAAAGAAAACGTATACTTTTACTTTCTGGGGTCATGTAGCTGGCGTTTCAAGTAGTTTTCCTTTCAATTATCCCATATTAGTCAGGGCCTTACTGCAGATTGGACATGAGATTAAATATTTGTACACAACTAGATCAAATCTGTCGACGGCAGCAGATGACAGGTGTATTAAAAGTTGTAAATTGTGTGCGATTCTAACTTTTTACTCTTTTCTGTAATCAAACAATCCAGGAAACCGAATATGTTGACACGTAAGTTTATGTTGCCAAGTACATGTAGATGTACAAGAGGCTTAACCCTTTTCCTCCTTCGTGAATTGAATGTGATCTTAGTAAGAGGAGGATACTAGGAGTGAAAAAACTTTCGTACGATGCTCATTTGAATACCAATTTTTTTTTTCACTTACTTAAGTGCCACAAATTTGAATGTCGCTCACTTAAGTGCCAATTCCAATATGCCTCGTTAGAAAATCTGACATGGACGCCAATTGTTTGACGTGAATAATTTTTTAATATTTTATATATTTTGAATCCTTTATTTTTATTTTTTTGGCCTTTTTCTTTAGGGCTGGCTGGCCATGAAACCTTTACCCAATGGGCAAGGGTGCCCAGAGCGGAAAAAAAAAAAAAGGTTTGGCACTTCTAATGTTCTTCTCTCTTAATTGTTATTCTCAATTGTTAATAGCAACTATATGGGAACTTTATGCCATTGATAGTAACTATATGGTAACTAGGGGTGTGCATGGTCCAGGCGGGTGTTCCCGACCTAAAACCGGGAACCGCCCGCTAAGGACCGGTTTCGAAAAATTGGAACCGAGATCCATCCGTTTGTTGCATGGATCCACCCAGAAACCGGACCGCCGGTCCGGTCCAGTTCCCGGGTGGATCTATGGAACTGATCTTGACGCGAAACAATTTTCGTTTTCAACATAGAATAGTCGGGTTTATGAGTTGGGAAGGAGGGGAGGAGGTCTAAAGTCGGGTTTTCAACATAGAACGGTCGCGAAACAATTTTTCGCGGCTGTGGTGGGTGGCGGCCGACGCGAGGGGGCGAACAGCAGCGGCAAAGGAGCAGCGGCGGCGGCGTCAATGCTCGAGGAGGAATCGAAATGGCGATAGGATTAGGAGGAACTGAGGAAGAGACAAAGAGAGAGAGAACTGAAGATGAAGGGAGTGAGGAGATGAGATCTAATCTAGGGTTTCTTTTAGTAATTTAAAAAAAAAAATTAAAAAGGTTCCGGTCCGGTCCGGGTAGGCGGATTCGCTCATGGAACCGGGAATCGGACCGGTACCCACCGGTTCCGAAAAATTGGAACCGGGAACCGGACCGGTTCCCTCAAGAATCGCCGATTCCCGGCGGTTCCGGGCGGTCCGAGCGGTTCCTAGGTATTTTGCACACCCCTAATGGTAACAATAACAATAATACTAATAGTAACAATAATAATAACAAAAATAATGATAATAATAATAATAATAATAATAATAATAATAATAATAATAATAATAATAATAATAATAATAATAATAACAATAACAATAGTAATAATAATAATAATAATAATAATAATAATAATAATAATAGTAATAATAATAACAATAGTAATAGTAATAATAATAATAATAATAATAATAATAGTAAAAGTAATAGTAATAAATAATAATAATAATAATAATAATAATAATAATAATAGTAATAATAATAGTAATAATAATAATAATAATAGTAATAATAGTAATAATAAGTAATAATAGTAGTAATAATAAGTAATAATAAATAATAATAATAATAATAATAATAATAATAATAATAATAATAATAATAATAATAATAATAATAATAATAATAATAATAATAATAATAATAATAATAATAATAATAATAATAATGATAATAATAATAATAATAATAATAATAATAATCATAATGATAATAATAATAATAATAACAATAGTAGTAATAATAATACAATACTAATAACAATAATAATAACAATAATAATAATAATAATAATAATAATAATAATAATAATAATAATAATAATAATAATAATAATAATAATAATAATAATAATAATAATAATAATAATAATAATAATAATAATAATAATAATAATAATAATAATAATAATAATAATAATAATAATAATAATAATAATAATAATAATAATAATAATAATAATAATAATAATAATAATAATAATAATAATAATAATAATAATAATAATAATAATAATAATAATAATAATAATAATAATAATAATAATAATAATAATAATAATAATAATAGTGGTTATAAATGGAAGCCTTCACAAATGAAAGAGGAAAGGATTGAAAAAAAAAATGATATTACCAAGAGTCAAACAATTCTTTTAAGGAAGGATTAGGAATATGCAAAATGAAAAATGGCGCAATGGGATAGGATCATCAAGCGGGGTCGGACTAATCAAACCTATTCCCACCCTGCCTTGCTTGCAGGGCGCAAAACTTTGCCCCATCCCCATGCCAAGATTACGGTTTGAGACTTTGGAAAATCATCAAAATATTTGGAACTAAATTGATATAGTTAAAAGATTTAGAATAAATTGACACAGTTGGAAGAAGGTTTATGACTGAACTAACTGTCGTATAATAGGTATAAGATTTTTTGGACAATTTTTCACCTCCATCTCAAGTATGCACACTTCAAGTAGTTGAGATAATTGGCCCCATTGAATTTGAAAGACACATCATCGATATAAACCTCCACAAACTTGCCATACATGCCATGAAAGATGAAATATATTGCCCTTTAAAAATTGGCTTCAACACTTTATAATCCTAATGATGTTGCCACTTATTTGAATGTACCAATAATTCCTGGAAAGCTGAAGGCTGTTTTTTAGCCATATCCTCTTCAACTATAAAATTCTGTTTGTACCCTGCATGTCCATCCACAAGCAATAGAATTTCATTTGCCGAAGCTGAGTCAATTAACATAGCAGTGATTGGCATTGGATATTCGTCCTCTGGTGTTGCCCTATTTTTCTTTTTAACAGGACAATGTTAGACAGCTATTCAACATATTTAGTTGTCCTTATCAATTCTGCTTTAATTAGGCACTCGATTTCTTTCTTTGCTTTCATAACTACCTCTGAATCAAATCGCCTTTGAAGCTGTTTATATGGACTTAATCCCCTTTCTAATTGACAACTTATATTTCACCACATCTTTCTCCAAACTTGACATCTCATGATAATCTCATGCAAAGCAATCTGCATCTTTCATTATGTTGAATGGGGTGATCGGCCATGAAATTCGATCTATCTTTTTTATTCAATTTTTGTTCTTATCATTTGTCCATCATTATTCTTTAAGGTCAATTTGATCAGACGTGATTTCACTTGTGTAATGGTTCCATTTCCTTTTGTATTCCCGAGAGAATTAGTGGAACCAAGAATCTTTTTGTACTTTCTAATTTGGCTAACGTTCATGTGCAATCAGGCGGTGAGGCAACTGCTACAGAGCATAAAAGAACATTGATGTCTTTTACGGATCGACCGATTTCGTATCTTCAAAGGCCATTCGATCACAATTTTAGTCCACAAAGTCTCTTTTGGTTATTATAGAGCGAACTAGAAAAGTTCTCGGTGAAGCCAAATCTTAATCTTGGTCAAGTGAGCTTCCTAACGAAGTAGGAGAAAATTTTTACGAATCATGTAAGCACAATCGTACCAAAGGCATATCAATTCCTAATTAAAGTGCTCGATCGCTAGCGACAACTCTAGGTCTTGTCCCCGTAATAGCTCTGACTTCATCTGAGTTTAAGATGTGAATCCTCCCTTTCGGCGTTGTCATATCGTGTCTCGTTCATGAGATTCTGACGCCTCGACATTTTACATAGGTCTTCACAATACCCAACTCCCCCTAAAAGAATAGGACCACCAGCAAATAATTAATGAGCAATTTTATAACTTACGTTCCAGTAACAAAAATTCATGCAAGCGGCCTTATACGTCATTCGTTCGAGAGAATGAATAGTTATAATCATCAAATTAATGGTGAGCATAGTTGTTTCCATAAAATTTTCGTTGCCTGGATGGTGTGTTGGGTTAGTTACATGTGTCAAATTACTATTTTCTTTATCGAAAGAAAATTATGTTCATTGCTCAAAAGGAGAATTAAAAGTATATAGACTCCGTAGCAAAGCAAATCAGAGTATAACAAAGCTCAGAATACTACAAAATAAAGTCAAATTCAAAAAATAATGAGGATCAATAAAGCACTACCAAGGTTAAGCACAAGCTCATTTCATAAGAACAGATTTGTCAAACAAAATAATTGGTGGCTAATCACCAGATCTCATATATTTGTTAGTTATGAGCACACTTTGGAAGCTCTTTCTCCAATAATTATAGCATTGTTAGTTGGTGGTATGTGCCTAGGTTCAAGTTCTTCTAAACCATCTCCTTAAGGAGACAGTCAAAACGGGTTGAATGAACACAAAATATTTGGTAGATGTCAGAATTTCTGAAATTACCATTAAAGTGGGAGGCAAAGAACTTGTACACGGATAAAGCACAAGGGCATCGAAAATGCATATTTATTGAACTCTCAAACCTAAGTCGGGAAAAGATAGCACCCGCATTTAGAAGTAGATCGAAAGAGTTTAAATGCTCAGATCTAAAACTAAATTGCGAGGAGAGAACTCATATATCTAGATTGGGAAAAAAAGAAGAATAAGAAAAGGACAAACAAAAATCACGAACAAAATCAACAAATGAATGAGAAGGGGATTAGATCAGTTCAAAGCCTTCTCCATGGCTGAAGGTTGAGAAAGATAATGGAGTGAGAGCGGAGAGAGGGAAACTAGAGAGACCACATTAAATTACTATCAACCGACTAAAATTATGCTATTTTTTTGTCTTCTACTAGGTAAATTTACATTGAAGAGTTTGTACTCTAGACAACATATTCAACACCTCAAAAATAAGGTCATTTCTCACCCAATGAGTAACTTAATTTATCACTTATCTGATTTTTTTCGGCAAAAGTACACCCCAAGTGCCAAAACTTGGCACGAAGGGACATTTAAGTGTCAAAATAGGAGCAAAATTGATCACTTAAGTGCCACTCCGGCCAAATTGCTGACGTGCCAATTTTTCGACAAGGTGAGTGCAAAACGGCATCGTTTTGCATGCTAACGTGGTGAGAAAACGCAAATATAACGTCGCTTTGTGTATGATGTGGTAAATGATTAATATAAAAATTAATTAAATTTAATTTAAAACTAAATTTATTTAAAATATTCTAAAAAATAAAAAACTTATTAAAAAAAAAAAAAAAAAAAGGGAGAGGCCGAAGGGAGGTGGCCGAGGGCTAGCTCTCGCCGCCACTACCTCCCTGCCACCTCTAGGAAGGACCAGCGACGGAGGGGGGAGAGTCAACCGAGGTCGCCTACCTCTAGCCGACCGGCGGCAAGGGCCATAACCCGCCCTAGATCCGGGCGAGCCTAGGGTTCGGCGACAGGTGGGGATGCAACGAGGTTGCGAGCCCTCGTCGCCGGTCGACCAAGGGCCGGCAACCTTGGCCGACCCTCCCCCTCTCGTCGCCGGCCCTTCCCGGCGGCGATGAGGGCTCAATCCTTAACTACTCCCTTCGCCCCCCTTTTATTTAATTTTAAGTTTTTATTTTTTTTTTATTTTTTATTTTTTAGAATATTTTATAAATTTAGTTTTAAATTTAATTTTAAATTTAATTTTTAATTTAATTTTTTTATATTAACTATTTACCACATTATACATAAAACGACGTCATTTTTGCATTTTCTTGCCACATCAGCGTACAAAACGATGTTGTTTTGCACTCACCTTACTGGAAAATTGCCATATCAGCAATTTGGCCGGATTTTGGTCAGAATGGCACTTAAGTAATCTATTTTGCTTCGATTTTGGTACTTAAGTGTACTTTTTCAAACTTTTGGCACTTAAGTGTCTCTCCATGCCAAGTTTTGGCACTTCAAGTGTCCGTATCTCGATTTTTTTCATTGTCTATCACTCCTATATTGTAGGCAGCTAGTCCCTCTCTTTATCAGACAATCAATCACCCATCGATCAATTGCTTTGCCCCGACTCTCCCGACAATTTCGTAAACACTCAAACTGGTGGAATTTTCTAAGGGCTCAACAGCTTCGGATAAAGGACCAACTTCCAATTTTTTAATTTAGCATTACATGCTTTGATTGTCAACATCCACCCACCCAAGCCCGAGGCCAAATTGCCATTTTCCAATTCTATTTGTTTGTCCACTACGGCGGCACATGTTACGGATGTATCACGGGACGGGAAAGGAAATGTGAAACTCATTGTCATCCAAAACTTAAATTGTAAGTACAGTCACTTACAATGACATTGAATCCATATATTCTTAGTCAACTAGAAACATGCATGTTTATTTTTGGAGATCTAATTAAGGAAACGCGCTTTCCTTTCTTATTTAGAGCACCAACCTTGTTAAAACTATAAATAGAAAGTTATACCAACCTTCCGTTAGACTGCAATATTCATTTTCTTTCTTGGGGAATTAGTTCCTTTTTTTTTTCAATCCCATGGCCTACTTTTATCTATCAAGTTGCTTGTTGTACCAAACAAAAAGTATTGATTAAAATAAGATAATTCCAAACCAAAAAACTGGTGCTCGATAAATAAATGATTAATGTGGTTGCGCATTCCATCCAAATAATTAAAAAATGAAGTACTCAAAACAAGTCTGTGATGCAACTATTTTATGCTCAATGCTACCACTGGAGAAGCCAAAGCCGAGCGTTTCATCTCGAGTATCTCCAACTCTTAGAGGTATGTAATGTATACGGGTTTCCGTATGAGTTTGAGTCGTGTGTGCGTTGTATTTGGCCATGGAAAAAAAGTATAGGGAAATTTTTTATTTCAATTCTACATCTATTGTATGGATTCCAATTCAATCCTTAACTTTTCAATTATTCCAAATCCTAAACTTATGAAGAATATTTCAATATGGTCCCGTTATGTATGATTCATTCAACATAGATGGCCAATGTGTTGCAATATGCGCATTTGATGACACATATTGTGTAGGAGTAAGCCATTCATAAATTTTGAAGTGCAGGCTTATACTTTACCTGACAATTTAAATTTTTAGAATTTTTTTTTTTAATCATGGAGCTTAGAGTAAAGTTTCAATCTCCATGCACCATTTTAAAATTCATCTTGCTTGTGGATATAATCTTACTCAAATATTTCCTATCTCGCCTATTCTTTTGTGATATCATTCCAAGTTTCGAGTAAAGATGAAGTTATTCAATTCCACTTCGGATTAGAGTGCATATAGACAAGATGTACAGCGATTTTATTTACATGTGACCTCTCTCTGTTCAATAACTTTTTCGGTGCCTTTCAGCTCATTTTTTCTTTACCTCGACAAAGAGAACAGGGTATGAGTTTCCAGAATTCTCCCATGGAGGCATCCGCGAAGAAGAACGTCCTGAAAATAGAAAGATCTAACCCCACCGTGATCCTACCAGAACACGAAACACCTGAGAGTTCCCTTTTCTTAACCAGCCTCGATCAAGTGGCTCCCGCAATGGTGCCGTCCGTTTATTCTTTCGACAGGAGCGGCGCAAATGTGATAGACGTGATTAAGCAAGCTTTGGCCAGAATTCTGGTTCATTACTATCCAATTGCGGGGAGATTAGCCATAAACTCTCAAGGGAAGTTGGTTGTTGACTGCCAAAAGAAGCTAGGAGTCCCATTTGTAGAGGCAGTGGCTGATTGTGGCATTGAAAATCTGGGTGATAAGAGGCTTCTCGATTCTGATGTTTTACATAAGCTTGTTTATAGAGATCCTATGGAACATATACTTGAAGTTGCTCCCCTTCTAACTGCACAGGTAAAGATTTTTTTTTTTTTCTTCTGGTAATGCTTGAGAGTGCTTTCTAATCTCTGCATTTCACTTCAGATTTTTATTTAAAGATCATAAGTACTTCTTGTTTCCTTTTTTTTTTTTTTTTTTGGTTTTCACGATTAAACATGATAGTGAGTATGTTTTGGTGGACTTAATTTACGTTGGACTAGTTGATGTTAGGATCCAGATTCGTTAAATTTGCTTAAGATTCAAGAGATGATAATTTTCTACTTATAATTAGTTATTTACCTTTTTTTTTATATGACGAGTACCTTTTCATATTAGAAAAACTAGATGATAACTAGTAAATTCCTCCTGTGCATTTAGAAACTTTTAATCTAGTTTACTAACTATCCTCATACAGGTAACTAGTATTTTCCAGAGAACTTGAATAAGCAATTTTTTTGGGTGTGTTTAGTAACCTTTCACGCTGAAAAAGTATTATCAATTTTTTAAGTAAGTCTAATTATTTCTCTAGTTTATTGGTATTTCCTTAATGACAAAATACGTGGTCAAATTCGTGGTAAATCGAGTCTAGGCAAATCTTTCCCTTTTTAACGAAAAAATGGAAGTACATGGATGAATCCTCTTGCAAATGTAAGACTTCAGATGGACATAAAATGCTAAAAGTCAATCCACGCAAGATCTTTTTCACATATTTACTTGTACTGCATGTTATGTTGAGATATGTTATTAATTTTGGACGGGAATTACAGGTGACGAAATTTAAATGTGGAGGTTTCACCTTAGGGATTGCACTTAACCATTGCATGGCAGATGGTGTGTCGGCAATGAATTTTATGAATGCATGGGCTGAAATAGCAAGAGGCAAGCCGTTGTCCCTCGTCCCTCATCATGATAGAACCATCTTAAAATCAAGGGTGCCTCCTCAAATCACCAGTCCTTACAACGAATTTGTTCGCGTAAGTGATGTATCAAACATGACAGCATTATATGAGGAACAACAACTTGTATATAAGTCTTTCCATTTCGATGCTGAGAAGCTGGCAACCGTCAAAAGAATGGCAACAAAAAATCAACAGGTAAATTCCTGTCTTATGAGAATAGATAGGTGGCCATTCGTATGCATCTTTGTATAATACACGTCAATAAGTTCCTAAAGAATGCAAAAAATACACCCAACATTATACCAAAATAAATTTCCGGTTGAGTTTGTTGCACAACTTTTAAATAATGAGAGATCATTTCTCCCCCAAATATAGTTTTGATCGACAAATATACATAGAATCACAGCCTATGTTAAATCCTAGAAAATACAATATGGCTCAGTAGTATGCACATTTTCTTGCGAAATTTGATTGATTTTGACTGTCACATAAGTGGTAAATGTATGAATCTACATATTCATGCGTGTGTCTATATATGTGTGTGTGTATAAAGATTTGGTCACAAAAAATGGAATTTATTCATCTTGAATGACAGGTTACGAGCAGCTACACCAGCTTCATAGCACTTGCAGCCTTAGTGTGGCGGGCTCGAAGCATGGCCCTCAAGATGAAACTTCACCAACAATCGAAGCTCCTTTTACTTGTTGACTTCAGGTCTAGGCTAATAACACCATTGCCTGATGGATACTTTGGGAACGCGGTCGCCATGCCCTGCTGTCTTTGCACCATGGGAGAGTTGATTGAGGAGCCAATCTCTGCTTCTGCGGAAAGAATAAAGAAGGCGATTGAGAGTGTGACTGACGACTACATTCGGTCAAGGATTGACTATTTGGACATGAATCGATTAGAGGGGTTGCCCGTGGGCACACTAATAATAAGTTCATGGGTGAGGCTCGAGTATGGCCAGACGGACTTTGGGTGGGGAGAGCCAAGGTTTGGAATCGGTGGCCTACCGAGCTCAAGCTGCATGTTCATGTCAGAAGGAAGAGAGAAGGGCATTGCAGTGATGTTGGGTCTGCCACTTTCAGCCATGAATACCTTCGAGAAGCTTGTTTGTGATCTAAATGATACTCAGCACACTAATATTGGTATTCAAAGCTAGTTTGCAAAGTGTGACCGACTGCAAGGGGATCATCTTATCCAACAAGTGAATGATATTGTCACATAAGTTAATAAATCAATTCAGAGTTTGGTTTTGAATATTTAGTGTGATCTGTCGGAATTCCGAGTATAGCTTGTGTCTTCTCATGTTTTTTCAGCTGTCATTGTCAAAGACCAATTTAATAAAATACGATCTTTTCTGCTTGTCGTGAAGCTTCAATTTCCTTTTTCATCTTTAAGTTTTTGAAGGCGCA
Source organism: Eucalyptus decipiens (assembly GCA_014182575.1). Lineage (NCBI taxonomy): Eukaryota > Viridiplantae > Streptophyta > Magnoliopsida > Myrtales > Myrtaceae > Eucalyptus > Eucalyptus decipiens. Next base: position 5,801,309 of record CM024618.1, read on the forward strand.
ATTGAGCCCCTTCATTAGACACTTTCCCTATTTTTTTTTTTTTTTTTTTTTTGTGACCGAGGATCTGCTATAGCATGCGTTACGCCGATTCGGGATCTCATGAGCCTCCGTGATGAAGGACCTACGGCGCCTATACCTCGGGAAGAGCTGGCCCAGCAATCAACACTTTCCCTTTTCTTATCAAACAAGACAGAAATAATAATTTGAGTTCAAGATCATGCAGGAGAGCTTTTGAATATGCATCACAGAAATTTATCTAACTACTTAATTGATACTGATTGACAAATCCAAGTTTGTCGACATGGATGAAGCTGCGAAACGATCTTAATTTAGGCACAAATTGCCGACGGACAAATAGATGATGGTAAAGGACGACGAGTTCTACATGCATAACACTATGTCTTTACTGAAGGATGAAGGAGTGTTTTAATGTGAGCCCATGTTGACATGTGGCCCTTAATTAAAGATTTTGTGAAGGATATAATATGAATTTGACATTATGGGGTAAGGTTCTCTTTTCATTTAGAGAAAATGACATAAATAATTCATGAACTTTTATTCAATACGCTTTGTAATCCATGAACTTTTAATTTGTTCAATGTAATTTGACTTTTGATACATGTTCAATTTAGTTTCTGTATTATATGATAATGTTCGATGTTGTCCATAAATTTGAATTAATAAAAGAACAACATTGAATATTTTCATATAGTTCAGCAACTAAATTAAATTATATCAAAAGTCTAAGTATCACATTTAACAAATTAAAATTTCAGGAACCACATTACAGATTCAATCAAATTTCAAAAACCATTTGTATCACCGCAAGTACTCTTTCTTCTCCTTTTTTTTTCCTTGCCATTTATTGTTTCATATAGAATAAGTGCGGTAATTTTTATTAGGATTGTTTATCAGAGTTTAATTTATCAATCAATTAATTTCCTTCACTTGATTTTAATGTGTAATTGAAGTTGATAGAAAAATCATCGTTACTTTCAGTTTCTACTTTGAAATAAAGAAATTCATAGATACAATTTTTACACTAATGACTTATTTACCAACTCAATTTTATAGATGAGATCTCCACATACTTTTATTAATTTGGAAAAGAAAAATAACCTTCTCAGCAAAAGAGTTCTTAAGTTTATTGCTACAAAGAGACATTGTCTTTCCACGTGTTCTTACGTTTATTACTATAAAGAGACCGCGTATATTGTACTTTTCTTAAACTTAAAGGTAGTTGCATGTATTTAATTTCCATAGTGAGTGACTGAAATTATACTCTTTTAGTCACCAGCTGATGTCGGTCGACAGTGAAGTGCTTGCACTCCACGCAAAACATTCAACGCCTTAACGATAAGGTCATCGCTCATATGATAAATAACTTAATCTACAATTCATTTGATTTTTCACAATTTATGTAAGTGATCAACGCCACTGTCATGACCTCATCACTAACCACTATCGCATTATCCTCTGCCATACTTGTAGTCACTTAGTCCATCACATTGTTAGACAATCTATCACCCATCGACCACCCATTTTGGTCGGACGTTCCTAACAATTTGGTAATCACTCGAAGTCGAGGATTATTTTAGGGGCTCAACATCTTCTGAGTAAAGACAAGATTTCAAATTTTCAATTTATTATTACATTCTTTGAATTTTTTTCTTTCCAATTATGCTAGGGGCTTTCGATATTATGAAGGCATAATCAAGATTGGAATGGGAAGGTCAATATTCATCCAAATTCGAGAACTGAAATGATCACCGAACAATACATTAATGATTTTTTGGACAATTTTCGCCTAATTAATGCCATGTTCCCACATATGCATTTTGGACGTGGTTTAGTAACTGAATGTACATAAACAGTAACATTCGACTTGGCTATCATTAATAAGTGGTTTGTCAATGTAATTGAAGAGTTTCAAATATCATCATTCAAATTAGATCAAACTAATGGAAGGACTTGATTGCATCACTCTAACAAGCTTTATAACTTAACTGTAATATTTGAAAGTTTATTATAACTCGTGATCATTAATATCAACTACATGGACGTGTATGAGTTCGAGCCTTTGTCGAAGGGCACACTAATGTTGAGTCCATGGACGGGGTTGGATTATGACTAGACCGACTTCAGATGAGGACAGCTAAGGCAGTTCGGCATCGTTAAACTGCCGAGAATAGGTTCCGTGCTTTTGGCTGACGGGAATGACAAGAAGGGCATTGTGGTGGTGTTAGGTTTGCCGGTTTCAGCCATGAGTTGGTTCAAATGTAAATTCACAAGCCATGAACAGCTTCGAAAGAGGTCGCTTATCCTTTCAGTAATGCCTTATGCCACATGCATGTTCATTGTTCGAGATCAAACTAATGAAATACGCTTCCTTTTTTTATTATTTAAAGCTCCAACCCTTTAAAGTTATACCAACCCCTTTGTAAAAAAACAATTTCTTTTCTCTCTTTTGGTAAACTATAGCTATCAAATTTTCGATAATCGCTTGACTATTGTCGTTGCACATTCCTCCCAAATAATAAAACAAATAAATTACTCGAAAGGGATCTGTGATGCGGCTATTTCATGCTAAATGCCAGAAGTCAAGAAACCACAACACAAGTTCTGGATCTGCGAAGAGAAGCCAAATCCAAGTGTTTCGTCAATAGAGTCCCCAGTTCTTAGAGGTATGCGGGATTTCATCAGAGTTTGAGTCGGGTTTGTATTTCATTAGGCCAAAGAAAAACATTACTACCACCAGAGCTCATGTATGCTCTATTTTTGGGCAGTCTACAAAGGATTTGTTCAGCATGTATAACCTGTTAGAATATTTAATAGACCACATCATCATCTAACAGATTAAATCTTCTAGAAAAGTTGGGCCTTATTTGCTGCCCTTGTTGTATATTTCCACACTCAATTTTAAGCCAAATCCATCCTAGGCATGAGGAATAGTATTAGAATATTGACATATTGAACCAAGTTTTCATCAGTGGTTTAAGTTTTCAAAATATTTGGCAGTATCCTACAATTTGACATAATCGAGTTGTTGTAATACGTATGTTTGAATATTGCCCTACATAGATTGTCAACTACAGGTTTATACTGCGCCCAGCAATTTAAACTTTTGCATTGCTTTTGCTATCATGAAACCACATTGAAGTTTCAATCTCCATACCCCATTTTGAAATTCATCTCGCTTGTGAATGTGTTCTCCCATATTTTTCCTTTCGTGTTACGAGTGAGGATGAGTTATTAAATTCCACTTTGAATCTGTGTGCATATTTGCAAGATGTACAGAGGTTTTATTAACATGTGGCCTGTCTTTATGTAACAACTTTGTATGTACTTCTCAGTGCAATTTTTTTTTCTCAATAAAGAGAGCAGGACATAAATTTCCAGGCTTCTCCTATGGAGGCAACCGCCAAGAACAATGTCCTCATAATAGAAAGATCAAGTCCCGCCATGGTCCAACCGGAATACGAAACACCTGAGGGTTCCATTTTCTTAACTAGCATCGATCAAGTGGCTGTTGTACACGTGCCATCTGTTTATTGTTTTGACAGGAGCGATGCAAATGTGGTAGACGTGATTAAGCAAGCTTTGGCCAAAGTTCTGGTTCATTACTATCCACTTGCAGGGAGATTAGCTATAAACTCTCGAGGGAAGTTGGTTGTTGATTGCCAAAACAAGTTAGGAGTCCCATTTGTGGAGGCAATAGCTGATAGTGACATAAAAAATCTGGGTGATGTGAGAATTCTTGATGGTGATGTTTTAGGTAAGCTTGTTTATAAAGAGCCTACGCAAGATAAACTTGAAGCAGCTCCCCTTCTAACTGCACAGGTAAGGAACAATCTTTTTTTGCGTTATTTGTTTCAGTGATGCTTGAGAGTGCTTTCTTGTTTATGCGCCTAAATATCATGAAAACATAGCCACTTATTCATTAGTAACTTTCTCAAAGCCATAAACTAGAAAGTAACTTTCTCAATACAATGATAAACTTTCAATTCTGAGACCTGGTAATTGTCCATGCAACTTTCCCATAAAAAAACAACTAGAGATAGTAACTTTTCTTAATTGGGGTCACTTGTCTTTCTAACGTCTCAATAAGGAATAATTCTTCGATCCACCAGGTGCCAGGGAATTAAATATTGCTGGATAAAATGGGTTAACTCTAGCCAAATCTTTCACTTTTTCATGGAAGAAAATCGAGATAATATGGCATGGATCAACTACATCGACCCCGAATCCTTTTACACCATTGAATCCGGTGGCTCTCACCAAATGTAGGACTTCATATGGCCATAAAGTGCATAAACTCAATCCATGCAAGAACTTTTTCCAGATACTTACTTGTTCTGCATTTTTGAGTTAGAAATGTTATTAACTCTGAAGACAAATCACAGGTGACCAAATTTAAATGTGGAGGTTTTATTTTAGGGGTTTCGCTTAACCACTGCATAGCGGATGGTATATCAGCAATGGATTTTATGAACGCATGGGCTGAAATAGCAAGAGGCAAGCCTTTGTCCCGTGTCCCTTCTCATGATAGAACCATCATAAGTGCAAGGTTTCCTCCTCAAATCACCGGTCCTTATGACGACTTTGTTCAGATAAGTGATGTTTCAAACATGAAGGCATTATATGAGGAACAACAATTGGTATATAAATCCTTCTTATTTGATGCGGAGAAGCTGGCAGCCTTAAAAAGAATGGCAACAAAAGACGATCAGGTAAATTTCTATCTTATGATAATGGATCGGCCGCAATTCATAGACATCTTTGTGTAATATACACGTCAAGTCACAGTTAGTTCCAACAAAAATCCAAATACACCCTGATAAATTTCCAGTTGAATTAATTGCACTGCAACTTGTAAATAATAAGTGCAACTAAAAAGTATACATCAATGAGATCTTTTCTTCCCTAAATTTAGTTTTGATTGTCCAATATATATATAGAATGCACACATGTTCAATTTCAGAAAATATGATATAGACCCCTAGCATGCACATTCCTTGCAATATCACTGATTTCGACTGTCATGTCATTTGTAAATATATGAATCTATTGACACATGCATATGACTTGCGCTTTTAGCCCTCGAGTAAGCCTTATGTGAATATTTGGTCACCAAAAGTGGAATCTATTCATCTTGTGCAACAGGTAACGAGCAGATGCAGCAGCTTCGTAGCACTTGCAGCTTTTGTGTGGCGGGCTCGAAGCATGGCCCTCAACATGAAACTTTACCAACAAACAAAGCTTCTTTTTCCGGTTAACTTCAGATCCAGGCTAAGAACACTATTGCCTGACGGATACTTTGGGAATGCCGTGGCGATGCCTTGCTGTCTCTGCACCATGGGAGATTTGATTGAGGAGCCAATCTCTGCTTCTGTGGAAAGAATAAAGAAGGCGATTGAGAGTGTGACTGAAGACTACATACGATCAAAGATTGACTTTCTGGACATGCATCGACTTGAGGGATTCCCTACGGGCACGCTAGTCATAAATTCATGGACGAGTCTCGAGCATGGTAGCACGGACTTTGGGTGGGGAGAGCCGAGGTTCGGGACTGGTGACGTATCAAGCTTAACCTGCTTGTTTATGACAGAAGGGAGAGAGAAGGGCATTATGGTGGTGTTGGGTTTGCCACTTTCAGCCATGGATACCTTCAATAAGCTCGTTTGTGATTTGAATGGAGCTTAGTACTAAAATTGGCATTCAAAACCAGTTTACGAAATGTTACCAACTATCTCGAATGGAATCTATCACATCTCTTTTAATAAATAATTTTCAAGAGTTTAGTCTTGAATACGTAAAATAATCTGTCGGACTACCGCATACATCTTGTGACTTGTCATGTTTTTCAGTTTTCATTGTCCAAGACCAATTTAATAAAAAGATTATCTTTTCTGCTTGTCGCGAAGCTTCACTTTCCTTTCATCGCAACTTTTTGAAGGCGATGTTCACCCCTTCATGGTGCCGATCATAGTAGTACGCAGGCTTAGACACTTATCTTTTTCCCTTTTTCCTTTTTTGGGAAACTTCAGTGTCGATCGAGAGAGAGCTTTTGAATGAGCATCATGGGAAATCCGACCAAAAAAAAAAAAGAAGCATAAAAAATGTGATAATTTTTATTATGGTTTTTTTATAGTGTTTAATTTATCAATTAATTAATATCCTTCACTTGATCTTATTGCGTAATTGAAGCAGACAGAAAAATGATCCTTACATTTAGTGTCTTGAAATAGAGAAATTTATTAATAAAATACTTATAGTTAGTACATATTTATCAACTCAATTTTATAGAAAAGATGTGTAGATACTTTTGTCAATTTGGCAAACAAAAACTACCTTCTAATTTAAAATATATAAATAATAAATAATATAAATAATAATAATAATAATAATAATAATAATAATAATAATAATAATAATAATAGCCTAGAATTAATTCACACGAAAAATATTAAATAATATCATTCATTATTTTAATTTGTTACAATAATACACAAAACTTAGAGGAAAAAATGTGTATATTTATATTTTGACCCCTCAAGAATGGCATTATCACCCATTCAAAGGTACAATAACTTTGGGACACCTAAAAGTTGTTCTAGACACATCCACTTCTGCTTTTTTTTTTTTTTTTTGGGTCGGTCACTTCTGCTTTAAATATATGGTTGTACCATTCATATCCATTCACAAGCAATAGAATTTAATTTCCCCAGGCTAGGTCGATTAACATATCAACGATGGGCATAGTATATTTCATCCTTTGGTGTTGCCCCATGAAGATATTTGAAGTCGATTCATACTCGACTTCCCCTTTTCCTTTTCAAAGGGACAATGTTGACATCCATTTAACATATGAAGCTATCCTTATGATTCCTATTCTAATTAGTCGTTTGATTTCTTCTTTTACTTTCATAACTACCTCTAAAACAAATGGCCTTCAAGGCCATTTATGTGAATTAACCAATTTTAAACTGCAGCTGTGATGTAAAATTAACGTGGAAACACTAACAAATCTTGCAATTTAGGGCAATACGAAATCACCATAAAAGTAAACGAGAAACAATAAATGATATCAATAATTTACATGATTTTGTCCGAGTGTCCCATACTCACATAGACATAGGCAGCAAATAATTTACTATAATCAAATAATCAAAGTTAAAATCGCTCACACATTCAAATATTTCCTACATCTATATTAAGCCTAAACTCTCAGTGTTTACAAATAAACAATTCAATTGGATTTAAGACTCAAAGCACAAATCACTAGTTGTCCAAGCCTAAGCAAGAGATTTATGCATGGCTTCTTCAAGAAATGTCTTGTACAACACCTCTTTGAGGACTAAACCTAAGGGTATCTTTATTTGGGGAAAATTGTCCAAAAAGTTATAAACCTATTGTAGTTTTGTCAATTTAGTCTTAAACCTTTTAACTTTGTCAATTGAATCTTAAACATCTTCATTTCTTGCCAATTTAGTCCATCCGGCCAATTTTGGCCGGAAAATGCTGACATGGACGTCGGCAGTGCCATGTAGAATCTGCTGGCGCCGATGTTGACCATTTTTAATAATATTTTAATATTTTTTAAAAATTTTGATTTTTTTTTTTTTTTTTTTTTTGGCTTTTTCCGTGGCTGGCCACCTCCACAATCAACGAGCGGCCACCGGCCACAACCGAGCCCTAGCAAGGCGCCCTAGCCCCAACCGACCTTGCGGCAAGGGCAGCCCTAGCCCCTCAACGAGGGCCGACCTTGGCCACCGCGAGGATGATGCTCACCGGGTGAGGGCGAGCGGAGAGCCCTCGCCGAGGCTCGCCCTCGCCCAGGCAAGCATCGGCCTCGCCCAAACCAGATCTAGTGAGGCCGACCCTCGCCCCGGCCGACTAGGCGTCGGCTGTGTGGCTGGTGGCTGGCCATCGCCCGCCCGACCGGGGCGAGGCCGACGCTAGCCTAGGCAAGGGCGACCCCGATGAGGGCTCCCTCGCCAAATCTGGCGAGGTCGGCCTTGCCGAGGGTCGTAGTCGCCCGGCCAAGCCTCCCCTTGTCGCCCGCCTATGGTGGGCGGGCCTTGCCTATGGCAAAGTGGCTAGTGGCGACCAGTCACCTATGGTCGGTGGCGGCCATCGGAAAAGCCAAAAAGAAAAAAAAAAAAAAAAAGAAGAAAAAAAGAAAAAAAAAAATCAAAAATCAAAAAATTATTAAAAAATTATTAAAAATTATTTACGTGAGTGCCGATCTTACGTGGCACCACCGACGTGCACATTAGCATTTTTCGGCCAAAATTGGCCAGATGGACTAAATCGGCAAGAAATGAAAATGTTTATGACTCAATTAGCAAAGTTAAAAGGTTTAGGACTAAATTGGCAAAACTGCAATAGGTTTAGGACTTTTTGGACAATTTTCCCTTTATTTGAGCAACTTAAATAAAAGGATGTGTTGGGAAATCCCCTGTATTGTTTTGATGATGACAAAAACAATCAAAGGCTACTAATGTGTATATTGGTTGAGTATTACCATGTGATATATACACAAGCCACAATGCATATGGTGTCTTAATCAAGTGTGATCTTGAGTGTTTTGTGACAATCGAGAATGCTCTACCAAAATTTGAGGTGAACAAGGTAATAGGCATCAAAATGTCTACAAGCTGGAAGGATTCACAAGGTGAACAAGCTAGAAGGACCTTGATCAAGAGAGAACAAGTCAAAAGAATAAAGATGTTTGTGATGGTTTGAAAAAATTAAGATAAGGTGAACAGTTCGATGGACCTTAGTCATGGTGAATAAGCCTAGAACTATGATGTTTGTTGGAGCTAGGAAGAATTGCACTTGTGGAGGTGAATAGCTTAGTAGAGTCATAATCATCAATATACTTGAAAGGACCAGAAGATTGAAGAATAGTGGATCATAATTAGGACTACATATTATTGGCTAGAGTAGTTCTTTTCAAATGAGGTGGAAGACTATAACAATATTGATGATCTTGGTGACTTTATTGAAGATGAGGAATCGGTAGTGATGTTGATGTCCTTAGAGGTCTTTGGAATTCAACTCAATCAATTAGTGAAGACAAACAATCCTTGGAATATTTTAAAGCTAATGAAGTCAAAGGGGATCATTGGAAAATTGGTTGCATGTCACTCCACACAATTTCATAAGTGGATAGTATCAACAAACTGATGATAATCAGTGGTCTTGAATATGGGTAAAGTATTATGCTAATATCAAGTCCTAAAAGGTGATGGTCAAATGCTTTTCTAATTGGAACATTGATCAAGATGTAACTAGTCATTACAAAGGCTTGGAGTCCACATTAGAAACACCAAAGATGAATCAAAGAAGTTATGGCAATTTGATAGGAGACACCCTCTGACAAAAGTAGTTCAACTATAGAAGTAGTTTGACTAGTTTAGGAGACTACCACTATCAAAGGGAGCCATTCTAATGCTAATGAGCAATCGAGAGCATGATAGAAACCAACAGCTACTTCATAGAGATGAGATGCATACTATCATCCAAGGTTAGATGGCTATATGTTCAATTTAAGAGAAGTAGTGAAGCTGGCTGGAAACGAATAAATTGAATTTAGAGCCCTTGAGTCTTTTTCATTATTTTGTAGCAATTGCATTGTTGATTATATCTCTATATAGTGCTACTAAGTTATAATCATAGTAGAGTCAAATGTACAAGTGTAAGACCAATGGTTGTGGATTGAAAGTGTGATTAATCGTGTGAAAAAATTAATACTTTCTAATTGTAACTTACAATACTAATTATTAGTAAATTCTAACCTTATAACCATTAGTCTAGAGAGTGCACGTAATTTTGGAATAAAGCTAAACCCCTATAAATTTCTGTGTACTTTCTTTTATTTCTTTGTTATTAGTATCATTCTTGAATACTTATATGTTCATCAATAGCACTCCTGGTTATATTAAATTATTTCTATGCCTGTTTAGTTTAATTTTGTTATAATCCGCAAAAGTTATTCATAGTTTTCATCCAATATTTTCACCTCCTAGTTGTGGTGTTAGTTAGAAAACCAAGGACGTCCATTGTAGGGAACGACTTTTTGATAAAGTCCAAATCTTGGTCAACCAATCAAGCTTTGGATGATGATTAAAAAAAAAAAAAAAGCCATCACATATCTTGGGCCCGTTGGTTTCGTTTTTTTTTTTTTTAAATCTTTTTTTTACCGTACAGAACCTCCTTTCTTGATATTCTCTATGCGGTCAAACTGAGAGTGTGCTAGTATGAATAAAATAAAGGAGTTAGGGAAGAGAATAAGAACACAAGATTTATAGTGGTTCGGCTTAATCCAAGCCTACGTCCACTCCCCCACGATGACAGCCTCCTTGGCTGGATTCCACTATGCAATCAACAAGAGATTACAACTTCGAGTGCAAACACTTAGTAGATCACACTATCTCACTAAGTCACTCTCTTGGTATTTCTCTCACGATTACAAACGTTTAAGCTCTCCAAAGACAAGTATATAATCAAAGATCGCTCAGACTTTGGAATTATAAATTCTACGCTCCGTCTCTTACTTGCTCATCGGTCCTTCATCTCCTTAAATACTCCTCCACTTCCAAACTACCCGTTGGACAGCATCCCGGAGAATCGTCTTCCAATATACCCATTGGACAGCTCGTATCTAGAAGATTTGGTAGCCGTTGAGTGACAAAGGTAAAATCCCAAATTGATTCCGATCGCCCATACAAACGAAATCTTGGTTTCCATAAGTAAAGCTTCTTCGTATAGAAAGTTCTTGTCTTCAAGTTCCAATCGTCAATCAAATAGATTGAATCAATCAAATCAATCTTGATGTGGAATCCAAACCAGATCACTAGCCGTTGTATGATTGGGCTTGAGTTACGATTCATCGAATCTGGATGTAAAATCTGAGTCTGGTAGACTTTACAATCTGAGTCTAGCAGTCTTCAGACTTTGAGTCTTGAGTCTGGCAGTCTTCAGACTTTGAGTCTTGACTCGTCGCCTTCGAGACTTTGAGTCTTGAGTCTCGGCAAGTCTTCGGGACTTTGAGTCTTGAGTCTGGCAGTCTTCAGACTTTGACACAGAAGTCTGGATATCTTCAGAATATACTTTGGACATATGTTACGTTAAGTCTTCTGGTCGTCTTCACACTTTGACAATATCATTTACATGTTCTATAATCTGCATGGTCTATTACTCAACCATCAAACATGTTAGTAGCCTTTGATTTATTTTGTCATCTTCAAAACATCATAAGGGATTTCCTTAACAATCTCCCCCTTTTGATGATGACAAAACAATCTCTGAATATGCAGATTTGTAAACATACTTTTAAATCAAAGGATATCGAAAGATAACAAATAGATTGAGCATAAGAATATATAGAAAAATAATCGCAGCTCAATCAGCACATATGCATATTCATATCTTCTCCCCATTTTTGTCATAATCAAAAAGCGATAATAATAAATTCACGTAGAGAATGATAATAAATATGTCTTGCATAATTTCCAAAAATCAGCTTTTATAAAGTAAATCGAATATTAAAGATATGTAATATAGCTCACTTCGATCATATATATCAGCAAATATCCAATAAAAATCACGGATGCATCATGAAATTCACATACCATTTTTTTTTGTCATAATAAAATGATAATATCAATACAAGATTTATCAATGACAAGAAGTAATAAAAGATGCACTAACCGGATTTTTTAGAACAAATTCTGACACATTTACCTTTCCTTTCATTCATAATAAGATCACGATCAATCCAAAAATATTTTTCCATAATTGATCAAAGCTCCCCCTCAATTTGTTGCCTTTTTGAGATGATCACGATTCTTTTCCTTTTCTTTTGGATTTGATTTCTCCTCAATTGTCGCAGGAGATATTTTCTAATTGCACCAAAATTTGCGTAGATTTGCAATCATCCTTCCCTTAAAGAATTTCCTGCAATCAACTCATTTCCCTTTTTGGTATCCATCAATTTGGATCATTCCTTGACGTTAGAGCAAAATATAAAATCTCCACAGATAAATAATATTATTTCTTAATTCATCATAACAGAGTACTCAAAGAAAGAATATTATGCACAATAAAAATAAATTCTCACTTAGTCATAGTACGATAAAATCAGAGAATAAAATCATTGAATATTTCAGAAAAAAAATATCTTGCAAAATTAGTATAACGTAGAATCGGATTTTTACTTTGCAAAATATGACAATTTGAGAGCATAAAATTAAACCAAATAATTTGAATTATCTCAAATAATCACACGTACTAAATCAAATCTTAACTCACAAATCACAAAAATAAATCATACGATTCTTTCTTCGATAAAAAAAAATATGATCATTATAAAATCTCAATCAACCAATGATATATTAATATCAAGCATAATGAGAATTATTGCCCAAATCAAATTGAGAATAAAAAATTCCTTACCAAATCCTCTTTCTTCTTTCTTCTTTATATCCTGCAAAAATAACTTATCTTTTCTTTGGTACCCATTTTTTCTTGGGTCCATGAGAGTTAGCAGAATATGTTGCTTTTATCCAATTTTTCTTAATAGGTCTCCAGACTTGAAAAAGATCTTGTTGCCTAAGTCGAGAATTCTCCTTTTTAAGTTTGAAAATCCTTTTAAGAGAAGATTTGAGATTTGAACAAAACTCATTTATATACTTTGAAGCTTTGAGATGAATTTTTGAATTGCTTACCTCGATTTCCTCATCGGATTCTAAGTCTGTATCCGAGTCAGACTTTGATTCTGAGTCTGTGTCTGAATCAGACTTTGATTCTGAGTCTGTGTCTGAATCAGACTCAGATTTTGAATGTGCCATCAAGCATATATTTTCTTGATCATCATCTTCTTTCATGATTCTTTTATGGCCATTATGCTTGTATTGACTTCTTCCATCGAATTTCCTTCCTTTTCTACTCAGCTTTTTAAATTTCTCGACCATAAAGGCAAGTTCTTCATCGTCCATGTCATTTTCTGAGTCTGTTTCATCAAAAAAAGCATTAGATATTAAAGCAATGGACTTCTTACCTTCGGGATCTTCGTCATTAAGTTGTTCCACTTCATAGGATTGAAGAGTGCCAATCAATTCATCAACGGAGAGTGGCATAATCCTCTGAGTCTCCCGGATTGAGGTCTTGACATGGTTCCATTCTTTTGAAAGACCTCGCAAGAGTTTGTTGACCTTCATCGGGGTAGAAATTTGCTGACCTTGATATGTTAAACCATTTACAATTTCTGTAAAACGGCTAAACATATCTCCAATTGATTCTCCTTGCTTCATCTTGAATGATTCATATTGGCCAAGCAAGAAGTTTACTTTTGTCTCTTTTACACGATCGGTCCCTTCATATGTAACATGAAGTTTATCCCAAACTTTTTTTGCTGTTTCACATGAAGAAATTCTGTTATATTCAACAAGAGATAAAGCGCAATATAAAGAATAAATGGCTTTTGCATCAAGCGCTTCTCTTTTGGACATCTCCATCCGAGACATAGGAGCGGAGGGTTTTGTTTCTTTGTCTTTGACATTCTTATTTGATGTGGACGCAGCAATGGGGTTGATTCCTCTTTCCACAACATCCCATTGTAAGAGATCTCTGGATCTTAGGAATGCTTTCATTTTGTTCTTCCATACGTCGTATTCCTTTCCATCAAAATATGGTGACCTTGTGTTGCTTTGCCCTTCCATAAGTCCTGGTGCCAACATACTAGCCATAAAGAATCTTTAGCTCAAAAGTAAAAACACTTTTATAAACCGAGCACTTGGCTCTGATACCAATTGAGAGTGTGCTAGTATGAATAAAATAAAGGAGTTAGGGAAGAGAATAAGAACACAAGATTTATAGTGGTTCGGCTTAATCCAAGCCTACGTCCACTCTCCCACGATGACAGCCTCCTTGGCTGGATTCCACTATGCAATCAACAAGAGATTACAACTTCGAGTGCAAACACTTAGTAGATCACACTATCTCACTAAGTCACTCTCTTGGTATTTCTCTCACGATTACAAACGTTTAAGCTCTCCAAAGACAAGTGTATAATCGAAGATCGCTCAAACTTTGGAATTATAAATTCTACGCTCCGTCTCTTACTTGCTCATCGGTCCTTCATCTCCTTAAATACTCCTCCACTTCCAAACTACCCGTTGGACAGCATCCCGGAGAATCGTCTTCCAATATACCCATTGGACAGCTCTGTATCTAGAAGATTTGGTAGTCGTTGAGTGACAAAGGTAAAATCCCAAATTGATTCCGATCGCCCATACAAACGAAATCTTGGTTTCCATAAGTAAAGCTTCTTCGTATAGAAAGTTCTTGTCTTCAAGTTCCAATCGTCAATCAAATAGATTGAATCAATCAAATCAATCTTGATGTGGAATCCAAACCAGATCACTAGCCGTTGTATGATTGGGCTTGAGTTACGATTCATCGAACTGGATGTAAAGTCTGAGTCTCAGAGACTTTACAATCCGAGTCCGGCAGTCTTCGGACTTTGAGTCTTGAGTCTGCGGTCTTGACTTTGAGTCTTGACTCGCCGGTCTTGACTTTGAGTCTTGAGTCCGGCGCCTTCGGACTTTTGAGTCTTGAGTCCTGCGCCCTTCGACTTTGACACGAAGTCTGGATATCTTCGAATATACTTTTGGACATATGTTACGTTCGGTCTTACTGGTCGTCTTCACACTTTGACAATATCCTTTACATGTTCTATAATCTGCATGGTCTATTACTCAACCATCAAACATGTTAGTAGCCTTTGATTTATTTTGTCATCTTCAAAACATCATAAGGGATTTCCCTAACACAAACTACCATCATTATCCAACCAAATAAAAACAACTCTCAAAATATACATTTATGTGTCCTTCAGGAGATGCTTTGGATATCTTTCTTATGGTAATAAATCGATTTTTATCCTCAAATTGTGCCAAATTTTGTGTACGGCTCAAATTCAAAACATTAATTTAATAGTATGTTCTATCAAATCTTTCTCTAGACCTAACGTTTCATGAGAATTTCATATAAAATAATCTCTATATTCTTTTAGTATGATCAACTAACTCATTCTCGAATTCTTCTTTCAACAAAGCACTGATGTCTTAGCGCACTTTATTACTTCCTCTCATAATTGATTATGTTGAATGGGATGATCGGTGTGAATTTTAGTATGTTTTTTTTTTCTTCATTTGTTGTCCTTATCACCGTTTAAGATCAATTTTATCAAACGAGATTTTGCTTGTGTAATGGTTCAATTTCCTTTTCTATTCCAAATAAAAATTAATAGAACCAACTAAGGCTGCGTTTGGTAACGTTTCTGTTCTTTTTTTGTTCCAGGGAACAGAAACAAAAAAAAGTGTTTCTGTTCCAGAAACAGTTTTTGAACAAAAGAACACGTTTGGTAAGTGTAAAAAAAAACTGTTCTTGAAATAAAAAAAGAACAGAAACACGTTTGGTAACTGCAGTTAATTTTTGTTCCTAGAATAGAAAAAGAACAGAAACATGTTTGGTAAACTGTATTAAAATTTCTGTTCCTAATTTTTTTTTTAAAATGCTTTTTTCTAAATAAAGTTTAAACGAAATGAGAATTATCATTCTCATGAAATGCTCATTAATTTCATTTTGTTCATGGTGAGTGAAGACAAATTTTTTCATACTTGGTAGAAAATTTAAAATGTAAAGTTAGAATCAAATTTTTTTCAAGTGCTTTTTTTATTTTTGATTTTTATAACATTTAAACTTGATTGAATTCTCATTCTCATGAAATTGTCATCAATTTAATTTTGATAATGGTGAGTGAAGAAAAATATTTCCCACTTAATCATATATGCATACTTAAAAAAAATTATAAGTAAAGTTCGTACAATAAGAAATATATATATAAAGAGTACATCTCAACATGAATCATTTCATACATGACATCACAATAATAAAGCATTATAGTTCATTGTTCAACTTCATCACAGTGAATACTTAAAAACAATATTACAAAAGTCAACAAATCTCCTGCATATTGTGATCCCTTGCCATTTTATTTGCAATACTTATCCTAAGCATGTTCATCCTGCATTCCTGCTCATGACTAGGATCTGCAACCTCCCCTTCAGCCCAGGTCCAAATGGGTACTCCGGATCTCCATAAATGGAAAAATTTCTGTCCATCCTATCTTGATCACGGATGTAATTATGAAGAGCACAACATGCAATCACAATAAGTGCTTGCTTCCGAATTGTAAATGCAGGCATATGTCTCAAAATTGTGAAGCGATTCTTTAATGCCCCAAATGACCTCTCAATTACATTTCTTAGTGAAGAGTGCTTGTAGTTGAATAACTCTTTTGCTGTTCTTGGCCGTCTCCCACTCCCTCTATATTCGCTGAGATGGTATCGTTCCCTTCTAAATGGAGTTAAAAATCCCGGAAGTGCTGCATAACCAGAATCACACACGTAGTATTTCCCTACAACATGATATATATAAATTTGTTGTAATATTCAACCATAATATAATCACAAATGTCTATATAAACAAAATAAATACCAGGTGGTGGTCGAGGAAATTGCAATCGAGGAGTTTCAAGTGCTGCCGAAAGCACTCGACAATCATTGCCAGATCCTTCCCATCCAGCATAGACGAAAGTAAATTTCATATCAAATGAGCAAACACACAACACGTTCTGGGTTGTATTCCCTCTCCGCCTCTAAATCGAACCTGCTCGAACGGGATAATAGCATTTATATGGGTGCCATCCATAGCACCTACGCAGTCCTGTCAATTTATTGCCAATATAAGATTATATAAGATTATGAATAACATGTATTTTACGATATAAAGTCGATATAGAAATCATACCTTGAAGTAGCGTTTATGACTAGGATCCATAAGAATTTCTTGTGGGATGACATCAAAGGACGGTGGTTTGATTATCTCCTTTGCAAGTTGGATAATTGCTTTCAACACTTTGTTGAAATACTTGTTGATCGTTTCTCCAGAATGTTGAAATCTCTCACATAAATCTCAGTTTGAGCTACCGTGACAAACCAAAGATAAGAATATCCCAATTTGTTCATCAACTCGAATATATCGACTATCTTTTAACCAACCTCTTACTCTCATCAAATCACATAAATTCAGAAAAACATGCCTCTCCATCCTGAAGGCTTCATATATCCTATCTGAATGTCCGAAATCATCTCCATTATCCATTCGGATCCTAATAATTTGCTGTCCCTAATAGGTTCTCTTGTATGCACGGACTGTCAATGGCAACCGTGCACAACCACGCTAGAAATATGCGAAGATCATCATCATCCAAGAATTGTTGAACTCGTCCTACCTGTTCACTACATATACTATCCGATCCCTCTTCCATAGTACCTATACGATCAAAAAAATATACAAACATCAATATAGATTTTGAAAGTATATCCAGCAACAATCAATAACATAAGTCATAACATAATAGAAGATGCCATTATATGTAAGTAGCAAAAGTCTCAACACTAACATACATAACATAAAGTTATACAATCTTATGCAAGGTCTTTTAATCCATAATATATTTCCAAACATCTTTAAAGATGATAAAGAAGTCCATTTCTCCTTTCGGGGTGGATTTAATGAAGGCCACTCTCCATGAGGCACTATCGCATGCTCGATCCACCGCTTTATTGTAAACTTCTTGGTCTATCTCGGGCATACTTAATAGAATATCCATCACAGCCTCTACGGAGAAACGGTCCACGGGTGGTGCCATGCTTTGCCGGAAGTCGTTGAGCCATTACAGTTGACTTGACTTAACTTTCAAAAAGTCTTGTATGGCTTTGCAAGTGTCATCAATACTATTTTGGGTAGTCCTCCTTCTCCTCTTAGTGTTTGGAGTCCTATCCAATTTGTGTTTCCGACGAATTGAAGTTCCAAAGATCGTCCGAAGGGAAGACTCCTCATCAGTGTGGTGATCACCGAAGTCATCTGTATGGGCACCACCAGCATCATCATAGGCATTGCCACCACTGTTGCCACCGCATGCATTGTAACCACTGTTAGCACCACCTCCATTGCCACCACCGTTGTCAGCTTCCTCCGACACTGCCGCATTTTCAGCATTTCCAAGGCCATATTCCCCAGTAGCATAGGTACCACCAAATACAATACATAGTTCGGGATACTGGGGAAATCCATCCTTCCTGAATTTGGCCCACTCTACATTCTCCTACAATTTTCACAGCAATTAAATTTCAACGAAACACGTGTAATTATACAATGAAAAACATACATATATAATGACAACAAAATGACTAAAAAATTAGAAAAAATCATACCTTGATGTGCTCTTCCCGGACGTTTGGATCGTCGACGGAACTCTTTTATTTTCATTATCCCAACCAAATCCAGATCGGGACATAAGTTTCTGAAAACTACTATACTTTTGTTTTCTCGGTTTGTTCACCTTGTTTCTCATGGACCATGGTATATTGGCACCCTGTTTGTCTAAAGAATTCATTTTGGATATTCCTCCAACCTGCTTTGTTGAAAGTAGAAGAGGGCCGATTTCCTTTTTTCACCTCATCCACCAACAAACCGATAAATAGGTTGGTGACCGACTCGGTCCACTTTGCACTGAATTTTTGTGACTCTGATGCCATTTAATCTTTGATCGGTTGAGCAGCATATGAGTAATCAGTTAAATCAATAACATAATACTATATATGCCATACATAAAAGCATTATGAAGAGATGCAAGCCAAGAAGACTTAACTTTAAATAACGATAATTCTTGAACTACATGCAACCTATGACTAGCAATGATCAACCAACACAATGCTCTCTCTCCAACCTATTTTTCAGCTATGTAATGCGAAATGATCAACCTAAAGAATTCATTGTAATGCTACATACAATATAATTTTGTTGCTATAGATGTACCTGTCTGAAAGGCAATATTATCCAGGGAGTGGACGGCGTGTATCGGAGGAAAGTGCTTCCAACTAAAACTCCACCGCTTCTCAACACTCGAGTAATTTCTGCAATCTGCCCATACGCAACAAAGGGGTTGAGAACTTTATATCAGCCACTTGATGGGGATGAACAAATAATGTGTTTATCAAGAGCTCGTTCCACATCTAAAGCTCATTAAAATTTGACCTGTAATCACCAAAATTTCTTTTCCATATCTTTTTTCACATCATTGTACCATGATTAGAGAAACCGAATCTATCATTGAGCTAAGCCACATTTGACCATGATGAAATATGATTTGAGCATTTTAGGGAGGAGTTGTAGAATCATGCAAACCAAATCCATGAATTATCATTATTTCTCATGCATATATCAAATGACAAACTTCAAAATTACCTCGCAAGAAGTTATTTGAAACATTACAGATTCCACAACCCCTCAAAACCCGACTTCTAGAATTATGCTAGTAACCATGTAGAGCTATAAAGGTTTCAAACTCCCCAAGCACACCTCATCCCCTCTTCCACTAAAGATCCCGATACTAACTTATCCCAAGCCATCGGCTTCACTAATGCCCGTGTAACCCTTCGCATAACCGCACAATGTCACTAAGCACCTCATAATTTGGCTGCGCCGCGCAACGCACGACCATGGCTGCTCGGCCGAGCCGAGCCGCTCCGCGCTCGGCACGAGCGAGCTGCCCCGCTCCGAGCGAGCCACGTTCGAGCGAGCTAGCAGCTCGTTGGACCGAGCTGGCGGCGCAGCTCGCTCGCCCGAGCGTGGCTGCTCTGCTCGCTCGGCAGAGCAGGCCGCTCAGAGCTCCGCACGAGCGAGCTGCGCCGCTCGGAGCTCGGCACGAGCGAGCTCCTAGCTCCGAGCGAGCTAGCAGCTCGCTCGACCAGCCGGGCGGCGCGCGCGCTCGTCCGAGCTCGGCGCTGCTCGCTCGGAGCTCGGCACGAGCGAGCTGCGCCCTCCGAGCGAGCTAGCAGCTCGCTTGTCCGAGCTCGCGGCGCTGCTCGCTCGGAGCTCGGCACGAGCTCGCTTGCGCCGCTCCGAGCGAGCTAGCGGCTCGCTCGGCCGAGCTGGCGGCGCGCGAGCTCGGACGAGCGAGCTCGCGGCGCCGCTCGCTGGCCGAGTGTGGCTGCTCTGCTCGCTCGGCCGAGCAGCCACGGGCAAGCGAGCTGCTCCGAGCTCGCAACGACCGAGCTGCGCCGCTCGGAGCTCCGCACGACCGGCCTGCGCCGCGCCGAGCGAGCAGAGCAACCGCCGAGAGAGCAGCGAGCAGCTCGCTCGAGCGAGCTGCGCCGCTTGCTCGCTCGGCGGAGCACTGCCGAGCGAGCGGAGCGGCTCGGCGAGCAACCGTCGGCCAGATCTAGCGGATCCGGGCGACGGCTCCTTCGGGGTGGGCCTCGCTCGC
Source organism: Eucalyptus decipiens (assembly GCA_014182575.1). Taxonomy (NCBI): domain Eukaryota; kingdom Viridiplantae; phylum Streptophyta; class Magnoliopsida; order Myrtales; family Myrtaceae; genus Eucalyptus; species Eucalyptus decipiens. The sequence goes on from CM024618.1 coordinate 5,821,713, forward strand.
TCGAGCCGCTCTGCCCGCGACCACAGTGCTCGAGCTCGGCGGAGAGCGGGCTGCGGCGGCGTTGCTCGCCCGGATCTGCAGATCTGGGCGGCGACGCTCGCTTGAGGCTCGAGCGAGCGTCCGGCGGTGGTCGGCGAACGTGGGTGTCGCGGAGCTCGACTTCTTCGAACGGAGATGGAGGAGCGGCGGCCTACTCGACCGGGCGCGCTTGCCCGGTTGACGGAGCACCACCGTCGAAGCCGGGAGTGAGCGGAGTGGGGAGGCGCCTGAGAGTCGCCGGAGGGGGAGTCGCCGGAGATTCCGCCCGAGTGGGAGGCGCCGGAGAGGGAGGCGTCGGGGGAGAGGAGCTTCGCACGGGCACGAAGGAGAAGAAGAGCTTCGATGATTTGTTCCCGTTTTGTTCCATTGTGTTTTTTATTTCTGTTCTTTCTTGATTTCTCGAAGTGTTTCTGAGTAGAGAAACAACAAAAAGTTGTTTCTGATTTCTGTTTCAATTTTGTTCCGAAACGAAAAAAAAAAAAGAACAGAAACGCAAACAAACGCGTTTCTGTTCTTTTTTTGTTCCCTGGAACAAAAAACAGAAAAAGTGTTTATAAACACTTTTCAGGAACAAAAACATGCACGCCCTAAAATTTTCTGCTTTCTAACTTGGGCTAACGTTCATGTGCAATCAGGCAATTAGGCAGCTGCAACACAGCATAAAGAAACATTGATGCCTTTTATTGGTCAAATTGTTGTAGATTCAAAGACCATTCAATCGCAATTGTAGTCCATAAAGTCTCTCTTAGCTATTACAAAGTGAACTAAAAAAGGTTTTGGATGGAGCCAAATCTCAATTTTAGTTATGTCCTCTTCCTGGTAATTTATGTTAACACATTCCTATTAAATGCTAGCTTTGGCAAGGAGAATTATCAAAAAAAAAAGTTCTAAACCTATTATAATTGTACCATTTCAATCATAAACATTTTTTTGTCAATTAATTTATAAACTGTTTACATTTTTACTAATTCATTCCTTTTGATCAATTTAGACTGCTTAATATTGACATGGACATCAATTGTTTTATATGGTACAGTTATGCCAATTCCCATATTGAATGACTAAAAGTATACTCTTTGAAGTGCTTGCACTCAACGCAAAACGTTCAACACCTTGACAATAAGGTCGTTGCTCACATGATAGATAGCTTCATTTATAATAACTTCATTTATAACTCATCTGATTTTTCATAATTTATTTAAGTGATAAACAACACTGTCATGGCCTCGTCACTCAACCACTATCGCATGATCCTCTGTCGAACTTGTCGTGACTTGATCCATCTCATTGTTAGACAATCTATCACCCATCGACCAACCATATTTGCTCCGACGCTCCTAACAATTTGGTAATCACTCGAACTCATGGATTATTTTAGGGGCTCAACAGCTTCTGAGTAAGGACACATTTTTCAATACCTTTTTGTTTGGTCGAGTACACTTTTCGAATGCAATCTTTTACGCCTAATAGTGCATGACATTACGAATACACTAACATGATTGACAAAACGGCAACGTGAAGCTATGTCAACGTCATCCACCTGCCTGGAGTACGTGATCTCCAACGTGTTTTTTGGCTGGCGGGAAAGACTGGAAGGGGATTGCGGTGGCGTTGGGTTTGCTAGATTCGATCATGATCGCTTACGAGCCATAAATAGCTTCGAAAGAGAGATTGCTTGTCATTTTAATAGTGCTCGCCAGTTGGAGATCATGTCAATGAAATGCGCTTGCTTTTCTTATTTGAAGCTCAACCCTTTTTTTAATTATTAATACGAAGTTATATCAACCCTTTGTTAGGCTACAACTTCTTTATCCTATGGTCAGACATTTATCTATTTCTTTTGAGATTAATGCCTGGTGCGCTTGTTATACCAAACAAAAAAGTATTGATTAAAATACTATTGTTGGTGCACATTCCTTCCAAATATAGTAAACAAATAAATTACTCAAACTGGAATCTGCGAAGCAACTAATTCGTACTTAACGCCGGAACTCGAGAAGCCACAACCACAAAATCTGGACCTGCGAAGAGAAGCCAAATCCAAGTGTTTCATCTGTAGTATCTCCCGTTCTCAAAGGTATGTGGGTTTTCGTATGAGTTTGAGTCGTGTGTGCATTGCATTTGGCCAAGGAGAAAAAATCATTATTATTTTAGTCTTAACCTTATTGTATGGATTCCAAGTTGGTCTTAAATGTATCAGTTGTTCCAATATAATCCTAGACTTTGTAGGAGAATTCCAATGAAGTCCTACCGAAGAAAACTCACCTGAAATTACTAATACGGCAGTCCAATCGTCGTTAATATACCACATTAAAAGAAAAAGTAGAAAGGAAAATGAAAATAAGTTTCGTTGTTTTGAGCGTACCATGTGGGATGGTCAACAATGACTGTGCCAACACACTAGCAATTTCAGGCAAGTTTTGCACTTGGAGGACTATATTGAAGTTTTCTTAAAAGGTTTAAAACTAAATTTGAATATTTGAAAAGGTTTATGACTGAATTGAAACCCATAGAATAGATTTAGGGCTCAAATAGTAATTTCCCTTACCCAAAGCTCGTGTATAGCCCTATCTTGGTGCTGTATACGTAGGATGGGTTTGGCACGCATGGCCAATATGTTGTAACATGTATGTTTAGCAATGCATATTGTGTAGGAGTAACCTACATAGATTGTCAAGCGCAGGTTTATACTCTGCCCAACAAGTTAAACTTTTGAATTGGTTTTTCCATCATGGAACCAGAGTGATAATTCAATCTCTATACACCATTTTGAGATTCATATAGCTTGTGGATATGTTCTTAACTCATATTATTCCTATTCCTCAACTCCTTATGGTTTTTCTTTCATGTGATTTGATATCATTCCAAGTTACGAGTGAAGATGAAGTTATTCAATTCCACTTTGAATTTTTGTGTATATATGCAAAGACATATAGCGATTTTATTTATGCGTAGCTCTCCTCTATTTATCAACTTTGTTTGTACTTCTCAGCACATTCTTTTCTTTTTATTTTCAACAAGGAGAGCAGATCATAAATCTCCAGACTTCTCTAATGGAGGCACCCGCAAAGGAGAACATCTTAAAAGTAGAAAGATCTAGCCCCGTCGTGGTCCTACCAGAATATGAAACACCCGAGGGTTCCATGTTCTTAAGTAGCCTTGATCAAATGGCTCCCGCAATCGTACCGACCGTTTATTGTTTCGACAGGAGTGACGCAAATGTGGTAGACGTGATTAAGCAAGCTCTGGCCAAAGTTCTGGTTCATTACTATCCAATTGCCGGGAGATTAGCCAAAAACTCTCGTGGGAAGTTGGTTGTCGATTGCCATAAGAACTTAGGAGTCCCATTCGTGGAGGCAACGGCTGATTGTGACATCAAAAATCTGGGTAATTTGATAATTTTCGATTCTGATGTTTTAGGTAAGCTTGTTTACAGAGATCCTATGGAACATATACTTGAAGTTGCCCCTCTTCTAACTGCACAGGTAAGGAACAATCTTCTTTTTTATATTTATGCTTGAGAGTGCTTTCTATTTGGTTTTTCTTTTTTTCCCATTAACATGATAGTGAATTTGTTTTGGTAGACTTAAGCTCCGTTCGTTTCGCGAAAAATAATTTGTTGGAAAACATTTTCCAGATTTTCCGACGTTTGTTTTATGGAAAATGAATTCATTGAGGAAAATGTTTTTCGTGAAAGAAAAAAAAAAGAAAAAAGTTTTCCATTTTTGAAAAGTGGAAAATATTTTCCTCACTTGATCTCTCTTACCTCACACCTCTACAAATCTTCACTTCCTCCTCCCCTTTCTTCTTCTTCTTTTCTTTTTTATTTAAATTATCTTTTAAATTATATTTTTCTTTTTTAATTCGAATTATTTTTAATTTCCTTTTTCTTTTCTTTTTCTTTTTTTCTTTTTCTTTTTCTTTTCTTTGTTTCCCATCTTCTTCTTTCTTAGCTAGTCGTCAACCATCGCCAAGCAAACCTCGAGCTCATCAATCTCAAGCTCGCACTCGTTGATCTGGCGAGCCTCGAGCTCGACACTCACGCTCGCCAATCTAGGGAGCGACAAGCCTTGTGCTTGTCGGTGAGCTCGAGGCTCGCCAATGGCCAATCGTGGGCCATTGTCATGGCCGCGACCCGCCAAGGAAGAATGAGATGGAAAACAAAGAAAAAAGAAATGAAAAAAAATTAATAATAGATTTTAAAATTAAAAATAATTAAAAATCAATTTTTGCAAAATATGACAAATCCATTTTAAAAAATAAAATAAATAAAAAAGAGTATATGAAGGAAAATATTTTCCTTACCGAACAGCAAAAAATATTTTCCATTTCATTTTAGGTTTCATTCGAACATCGGAAAATAATTACATTTTCTTGGAAAATGACTTCTGTAAAATATTTTCTAGAAACGTCACATTTTCCGTGAAATGGACGGAGCCTTAATTCAAATTAAATTAGTACCTTCTCATATCAGAAAAACTAGACAATAATAGTAACTTTCTATTTATAATAAATAGGAACTTTCAAGTTGCTTTTGCATTGGGTAATTCCTTCTATGCATTTAGTGACTTTTCATATGATAATATCTATATAAATTTAACTAGTGTTTTCTCCATTTAATTGATGGAGAACTTGATTCTTTTTTTTTTTCTGTTGGCAAAGGAACCACTATCAAAGTGTTATTAGTAACTTTTCTTTAATAATTTTTTTCAAGTAGAATTAGTATATTTTTAATTTTTATATAAATATCATCATTTCTAGTTAGTTTAGTCATTGATCCACTTAATAAGTATCTCTCTCAATGACAACAAATATTTCGAAGGAGCCTCTCCATGTGTCCAAAAGTAAAAGTAACTTTCTCAATGCTTGAAATTAAAAAGTAATTTTCTTAACACAATAATAAACTTTCGATAATCAATGACGTATAAAGTATCCATGCTGATAGTAACTTACCCATAAAAAAAAGTAGAGAGAAATTAACTTTTCCTAATTGGTAGAAACTTATCTTGCTAAAATCTCAATTGAGATTCATCAAATCCATCTACAGTGTATCGAGTCTAGGCAAATCTTTCCCCTTTTCAAGGAAAGAAGCTAGTGATATTATGGCATGGGTCAAGATCATTCACCCTAAATCCATTTGCCCCAACCACCGGGGCCTGCCTTAATGGCCACCCTTTCCACTTGAAAATGAGAGATTGCAGGTTCGATTCCCCATCTTCTAAGGGAGCTAGGGTGGGAACATATGAATGAGAGAGCAGAGTTTCGTAACCTACGCACAACATACAACATACATAATGGCTTATAAAATAGATATAGGATCATACCAAAAAAAAAAAATCCATTTGCACCATCAAATCCAATGGTTCTAAATGAGTGCAAGACTTTGAATGTACAAGGAGGTTTTATTTATTTGTGAAAATGATTAATTCGAAAAATATCTTCCTAAAAATAATCATTTATATCTTTTGAAATTATTTGCCCATAAAAAATATTTTCATTATCAACAGCAATTTATGTCTAAATATTTTCGTGGATAATGAAAATGTTTTTAATTCATTTATATTTGTAAGCCATATAAGAGATCACTTTTTAAAAAAAAAAATGATTTACAAATCATTCATTTTCCGCGAAACAAACTGAACTAAAGTGCATAAACTCAATCCATGCAAGAACTTGATCACATATTCATTTGTTCTGCATTTTATGTTGAGATATTATTTACTATGGAGACATGTCACAGGTGACGAAATTCAGATGTGGAGGTTTCACTTTAGGGATCGCACTTAGTCATTGCATGGCAGATGGTGTGTCGGCAATGAATTTTATGAACGCATGGGCTGAAATAGCAAGAGGCAAGCCTTTATCCCTCGTCCCTTGTCATGATAGAACTGTCCTAAAATCAAGGTTGCCTCCTCGAATCACCGGTCCTTACAACGAGTTTGTTCACATAAGTGATGTATCAAACATGACGGCATTTTATGAGGAGCAACAATTCGTACAAAAGTCTTTCCACTTTGATGCTGAGAAGCTGGCCATCTTAAAAATAATGGCAACAAAAGATGAACAGGTGAATCCTTATATCGTAATTATAAGTAGTGTCAATTCATAGGTATCTTTGTATAATATACAAGTTCATTCACAATTAGTTCCAAAAGAATTCCGAATACACCCAATATTATACCAAAATACATTTCCGATATATATATGACTTATATTTACAGCCATCGATTATGCATTACGTGAATATTTGGTCGCAAAAAGTATCTACTCATCTTGAACCACAGGTAACAGGCAGTTGCACCAACTTCATAGCACTTGCAGCCTTCGTGTGGCGGGCTCGAAGCATGGCCCTCAAGATGAAACTTCACCAACAATCAAAACTTCTTTTAGCAGTCAATTTCAGGTATAGGCTAACACCACCATTGCCCGACGGCTACTTTGGGAACGCCGTGGCGTTGCCCTGTTGTCTCTGCTCCGTCGGAGAGTTGATTGAGGAGCCAATCTCTACTTCCGCGTGGAGAATAAAGAAGGCAATTGAGAGCGTAACGGACAACTACATTCGGTCAAGGATCGACTATTTGGACATGTATCAATATGAAGGATTTCCTCTGGGCACTCTAGTAATAACTTCATGGACAGGGCTCGAGTATGGCTACACAAACTTTGGTTGGGGAGAGCCGACGTTTGGGATGGGTGACCTACTAAGGGAAACCTGCTTGTTTATGACAGAAGGGAAAGAGAAAGGCATTACGGTGGTGTTGGGTTTGCCCCTTTCAGCCATGAATACCTTTGAGAAGCTTGTTTGTGATCTGAACGAGGCTTAGTACAACAATATTGTTATTCAAAATTGGTTTACAAAGTATAACCAATTACAAGTGGATCATCATATTCAACACCTGAATGGAATCCATCATTTTATTTAATGAATCAATTTTACGGGTCTAGTCTTGAATTTCCAGATAATCAGTTGCAATTCTTAATATATGTCGTAACTGCCCATGTTTGTTTTTCGTTACCATTGTCCGAGACAAATTTAATGAAACATTCTCTCCACCATCACCACTTTTCATGATCAACAATCACCCCTCTTCATGTCAACAATCACTCTTTTTCATACCCAACTATTATCTCTTTTCATCATAATAAACAATTTGAACAACTACTACCCACCTACAGGGAGGTTAGTCAAAGACTCTCGAGGGAGGATGGTCGTTGATTGCCAAAGAAATTAGGAGTTCCCTTTGTGGAGGCAACAGAAAATTGTGCCATTGAAAATCTGGCTGATGTACGAGCAATTAATTTTGAGGATTTAAGAAAGGTTGTTCACAAAGATCCTACCGAAAATATACTTGAAGTTACACCCCTTCTAACTAGGAATTTCAAAAAGAAACGGCTGAATTGAAAGTCAAAGGCAACTCAATTTGTCGTAAGACTCGGGCCGAATAATTTTTAATATTTTTTTCGAATTTTTTTCGAATTTTTTTCCTTTTTTTTTCTACTTTCTTCTTCCTTTGCGCCGGCCGGCCGGAGGCAAGGGTCGGCGAGTTCGGCCTCGCCGGCCACCGGCGAGGCTCGCCCCCTGGCCACCGGCGGAGGCTCGGCTCGGGCCGGGCGACGGCGGCCTCGCCAAATCTGGCGAGGCTCGACCTCGCCACGGCTGGGTGAGGCCGAGCCTCGCCTTGGCTAGGCGACGGCAGCCTCGCGCCGTCGGCGAGGCTCCACCTCGGGCGAGGCCGAGCCTTGCCTCGGCTGGGCGAAAGTGGCCTCGCCGTCGCCAGGATCCGGCGAGGCTCGACCTCGCCACGGCTAGGCGAGGCCAAGCCTCGCCTCGGCTCTTCGGCGGCGGCGGCCTCTAGCCGGCCCTCGCCTCCGGCCGGCCGGCGCCGGAGGAAGAAGAAAGTGGAAAAGAAAGAAAAAAATTCGAAAAAAATTAAAAAAATTCGAAAAAAATATTTAAAAATATTAAAAAATTGTTCGCCGGCCAGCTGTCTCCGGCCGGCGTCCACGTCAGCTCCGGCCGGCCAAATGGACTGAATTGGCACAAATGTAAAAGGTTTAGGACTCAATTGGCAAGAAAAAAAGGTTTATGACTGAATTGGCAAAAATGCAAAAGGTTTAGGACTTTTTGGACAATTTTCCCACAATTTGAACAACTACTACCCACCTACAGGGAGGTTAGTCAAAGACTCTCGAGGGAGGATGGTCGTTGATTGCCAAAGAAATTAGGAGTTCCCTTTGTGGAGGCAACAGAAAATTGTGCCATGGAAAATCTGGCTGATGTACGAGCAATTAATTTTGAGGATTTAAGAAAGGTTGTTCACAAAGATCCTACCGAAAATATACTTGAAGTTACACCCCTTCTAACTAGGAATTTCAAAAAGAAACGGCTGAATTGAAAGTCAAAGGCAACTCAATTTGTCGTAAGACTCGGGCCGAAATCACCATATGTTCAAAAATTCCCTCTTTTTCGTGCGTCCCCAAGGTGCTTTCTGTTCAGCTTGTCAGATGTCACTGTACTGCATAAAAAACCCAGAGTTCTCTTGTGGCATCGAAACGTAAATTGTGTGTTCTCTAAGGAATTTCACCCGAGAGTAGTGGGAATTTCACGCACAAAATTCCATCAACCGTTGGAACTTTTGTAGTTCACATCCGGTTGATTTTATTTATGAATTCAAACTCGATACATAATTTAATATCATCATTAGCGATCATGTTAATGAAATATGCTTTTCTTTCTTACTTAAATCTCTAACCTTTATTTCATAATAAACAGATAGATATTCCCACCCTTTGTTAGACAATAATTGCTTTGCTCTCTTTTTTTTTTTCCTTTTTTTCTTTTTTGGTCTCTTTCGGTGAAACACACACTCACATATGTATTATCCCATGGTCAATTTTTATATATCAAGCTGCTATTTTTATTTTTCTTAACTAAAGTGCCCAGGCGCACATGTTATGCATGTGTCACGATCTGTGAAATTTCCCGTGCTCGTGACACTTGTGAGTGGTGCTTGGGGTTATCGAGTGAAAAGTGATGATGCAAAGGAGACAAACATAACTAGTTCATGGGAGTGGCGTCAAAACGTTTTGTGCTAGAATTTCTAAGATAGAAGAATTATATCACTTAGGAGCTCTGAAGGCGGGATTGTCCTCCTGTGCATAAATGGTTGGAAGCCGATGCCGCTCTCCTGATGAGGCAATGGTAAGCCAAAATCAGTTGTTGAGGTTAGAGAGATCTGCTATCTCACTCGATGGACTAAACACCCGAGCGAAGCTAAGCGTGGTACGATCTTGTACAAAGAAGCTATTCACCGTATTGTTCGCTAGAACAACTATAGAAGGAAGGCTGGCTCGGCGAATTCCTCTTGCCAAGCGCTGCACAGGTCTTTCCGCGGCCAAGTAAACTATCAGCCCGTGACACATGCATGATGTTGCAGAATGGCGTGAGTGGAAGGTCAACTTTCGTCCAAACGAAAAGCTTCACCGTGAAGTGAATGGCATGCTATTTCAACATAGATGTCGCTAACTACTGAGAATTATCCTAATTGCCACTCTTCTCACATGAAAAGGAGGAGATAAGGAGTGTTTGGAGTGAAAATGTTTAGTTTTAGACGTGAGATTCAACTCCTATGCTTTGCAAAAAAAAATAGGACAAAAGTCTGAATTGAAAGTTCAAAAATAAAAACATAGATGTCACTAAATAGTGGGAAGGCTAACTTATTGATGGGCCATAGATGATGTTTACCAATAGACGTTGAGCCGTCACTCCTTCATACAAAATCCTCTCTCTCTCTCTCTCTCTCTCTCTCTCTCTCTCTCTCTCTCTCTCTGTGACAAAGCTGGTATGCAGAATCCAAGCGAAGCAAAGATAAGACTGCATTCTCAGGGAAAATATTGGGAAGAACAGTCTTCTCACGTCAGATTTAAGATGGATAATTTAGAAAGTGACACATGGCAACGTTGGGCTCACCTATTAGAAATTTTGAAATCCCCCTCCATTGCTTCTTTCAAAGACAACTCATCAATTTCATGAGTTGTCTTTGAAAGAGCAATGAGTTGGCTGTGAATGAATATATAAGCGTGTGGGCATGCGCGCACGCGCGAGCATGCATGTGAATGCCGAATCAAAAGGGTGTTGAAATTCTAATCAATTTTTGCCAAAATAATCTAGACTTCAACTAAGCTATAGAGAAATAAGTGGTAAAATAGGTAGAGGTGAGCATCGGTTCAAGGTCAACTTTGGACCAACCCTAGACCGACCCAACCTTGCTGGTTCTGGTTCGGTTCCCAGGGAGATTGGGCCAGTCATTGGTCCTAAGATTTCTTGACCGACACTGTGTAGGTTGGTCCTCGGTCCTGGGAGTTCAAGGTCGGTCTAACCCTGACTCTATATATATTATACAATATATTTTTATAATTTTTATATAGATAAAACCTTAAAATAAATAATGTCAATAATATTAAACAACTCTTTAGTGAGGCGTTCAACTAATTTTACATTATTCTTTAATAAATTGTATTTTTAATGTCTTTTACGACATCAATAATCATAATTTACGAAGAAGGAAAATGTTTTTGTAAGGAGTTCTCACAGCATCCAAAAGAGCATAAACAGCTCCTTACGGCATTCTCCTCTAATACTCATTCTATTCTGCCTTATTTGTCCTCTTAAGCTTCAATTTGCCAAAATTGAAATAAACAACTTCTCCGCTCGCCACTCAACACTTGTCTCACTCGCTTTGGATCACTCGTGCCACTTGCCGTTCGATACTTGCTTGGCTTGTTACTCCCCGCTCAACACTCGACGCTCACTCTGTTCGACAATCACCCCACTCGACTCTTATCGCTTGCCTTTCTTAGTTGACCTTGCTCGTCATCGAACCCACTGGATTGGTCCGATCCTCGATTGCCCTTTCAAGAATACAAAAAATTAAATAAAAAATTATTGGTTGGTCCTGAGTTGACCCAGAACCGAACTAAACTCATTAGGTCAGTCCAATCCTCAATCGCTTTTTCAAGGAGTACAAAAAATAAAATAAAAAATTATCAGTTGGTCCCGAGTTGACCATGGAATCGAACCGAACCCATTGGGTCGGTCCGGTCCTCGGTCATAAGCTCAATAGGGTCGGTTCTTGGTCCCAAAATTGAGGACTAGCACTGTACAAATTGATCCTAGGGTTAGGGGGTGGATTGGCCCAACCCGAACCATGCTCACTCCTAAAAATAGGTGGTAGTCATGGAATGCGGTGTACAAGTGATAGTTGTATTGTATGGTTAATAGAAACCATGAGAATTTGGTAGAATTAGAGATAGAGAGGAGGTCATGCTACGAACAAATAGGCTTGAGGAGCCCATATTGAGATACGCACAAACTTAGCTCTCCTCCTTCCATCTATAAAACCAATTAGATATAGGGTTAATATCGCGAAAAACCTAAAACTGGAACAGGTGTGACGAATTTACCCTAAACTAGTTCATTTTTGATAAATTTACTCTCCATTAGTTCTAGTTAAATTAGATTAATACCATGAAAAACTCTAAACTAATACATCTGTGACAAACGGATGGTAAAATCCCAAATTGGTGTATTCATCAATCGCCTCGTATTATCTAACTCAGTAATTTAATAGTAAAATTTAACGGAAACTAATAGAGGATTTATCACATATGCATCAATTTTAGATTTTTCATGGTAAAAAAACCTCTCTTTCTTTTGTCCTCTTGTGCTCTCGTGCCGTAACAGCCTTCTCATATATTCATCCTTGTTATTTCTTTGCCAAACCTTTCCCTCACGCAAACACACACTTGCACATATGCTTCCTAAAAATACTAACAAAGGGACTCGAGAAATTAAATGAAGAATAATCTCAAGAGGAAGTTGCATGAACGTCGACATGTACGAGGGAGTGGCTTGACTGGTCATGCCACTGCTCGACAGGCTGCGCCGTGGTCTTTAAGGTGGTTGAATCTTGTAGAAACACCGCCACACCCACGAGGGCACACCTCCTCATTACTTCGTCTACCTTGAAACCAAACCACTTTAAGGGATGAGGGTTTCAGAACCAGAATCTTCATGTTTGAAACCTTTGTCTTAAAGTTGAACCTTGCAAAAATGAAGCTTTTACCATTAGAATTTCCGTTTGTTGACTAACCGGATCTCAATATCAACTAAAACAAGGATGGTAAGAGGCTTTTGAGCTTGTTTGACATATCCGTCTTTCCGTTTTCTCTTCGTTTATTTTCTTCCTTTTCGTCATTTGAGGTCAGACGGAGCATCAAAATCGACGGTTCTGTAGTGTTTGCTTATTCTTCTGCAATGCTACTAGATTGGGTTTGAGACTTTGTTAAGTGTCTCAGATGGATTGTTTAGACCTGGTCTGATCAATATTTTGTTATTCAAGATATGAGCATGAGCTCTTTTAACATATGGTGATGACCGAAGAAATTTCAGAATCGGCTAATTAGGTAATGGGAAGAGGAAGGCGGAGGCGTGGTTTGTCGGACGAGAGAGAGCGGAGCGGAGCGGAATCTGTTTCTCGGGAGAAAGAGAGAGCAGAGAGAGCGGCAGAACTGATTCAGTAACGGAAGAGTAACAGAGAAGCAACTTAGAGAGAGGGAAGAGAGAATTTCAAAATATCTTATAGGTGAGCCCAAATGTTGGAACGGCTCTCTGAATGGTCCATCTTAAATCTGACGTTGTGCCTAATCTTTTCTCCATCCAAGGCCGTTAAATATCTGGTCCGTGTGCTAGGATGATGTTCAGTCTTTTCCTCTGCGGTGGTTTGTTTGAGGAAAATGGTTTGCCATTGAAAATCCTAGTGTAAGCCCTGTGATGAGATTATACCTTATTTACAAAAGAATACAATTTAGCGAATCGAGTCTAAGTCTTTTGAATAATGTAAACTCGGGATGTTCCTTTTTTCCACCTAATGAATTAATATAATTTTTCGACCCATACTAGGATTCCTTTTCGGTAGAATCGCTTAACACCTCATTTTTGTTACTGCTTTTGACCCCAAACAGAGAATCGGAAACATAGAAAAGAAACGGTCCTATTGAAAATCGAAACCCCAATTTTGAAACCCTTTTTGATTGCCAAAGAAGTTAGGAGTTCCCTTTCTGAAGGCAACAGGAAATTGTGACATTGGAAATCTGGTCGGGCGCTGCCGACGCAGTTCAGCACCGGTCACTTTGCGATGGCGTCGAGTTTGCCAGTTTCGGCCATGAACAATTTCCAAGATTTGGTCCAAATGTAAATTCACAAGCTATGAACAGCTTGAGAGAGAGGTTGCTTATCATTTCAATAATTTTATATAGTACATGCATTTTCATTATTAGAGATCAAATTAATGGAATACGCTTTCTTTTCTTACTGAAATCTCCAACTCTTTTTTCCATAATAAACAGAAATTTAATTCCTGTAGAAAAATATTGGCTTCGAATCAATGAAGCAATGATTTCAAATTAATAAAGCAATCAAATTGGAAATTGAGGCATGGTATTATTTTCTTTAAGGATTTATTTACCCCACAATATTCTTAATAGTCACCAGCAAATATCTAGACTCCAGGATATAATAAAATCTCAAATTAGAATAATAATTTCTAATATTTTTCCAAGATCTCTCTAGAAAATAATTAGAAATAATAGCTACATCTTCTTTCGAAAAAGAACAAAAGCAGAGGAAGAAGATTATTATTGAATACACATGTTCAGTAATTTATAGCAAAAACGAGCAGTTATATTCGAACAAACACAACCTTCCTAGAAGTTATATCTGAATAGGTACGAAGTTTAGGATAACCGTTAGAAGAAATAATAAAATTCGGAATTAAATAAATAAAAAATAATCGTAACTCCTTCTGAACAGTCGCATTATTTCAACCGAATGCCATGGTTAATTTTTTTGTAAAAGTAAATCCGAATTTTCCAATAAAAAATAACAATTGTTGGTTTGTGCCAAATCTCATCCACACGTGCACTTACATCTTTTTTATGTGGGACACTATTTTACAAACAAACTACCAATAATCCCCCACTTTGTTTGTAAAACAAAAATACAAAAATAAAACGTAAAAAATATACAATCAAAATTTCCGTACAATTAATATACATATGTAAAGGTCTCTTTTGATTAAACATTTAGTTAGTCCAAGTATATTAAAAATCTGTTAAAGTAATAAGTAGCTCAACTTTAAACTTTTACTTTTAAATAATAGAATCGAATATACCGCACATATACTAATCTCTTGTTTCAACGAAGTTTTATATTACTCTGCACTATTATGGCCTTGTATTTGATCCTATTTCATAAGCTTTCTAGAAACCAATCCTAACTTTCATAAGAAACAACACAACTGCTAAACTCATATAGGTGAAGTATCTACAATGTATTTCTATTATTATTAACACATTACAAATTTGCACTATATTTCATTAAGAATTCAATTCAACCTATAAAACAAAACTGACGATATTGACTTATTATATCAAGACTACGTCAGTATCAAACAATCATATTCAGCAGCTTGTTCTTACCCATTAAACATTGTAACTAGTAATGTTCTAGAAAAATATTGGGTTACCATTACTAATGATTTTAAATGAAGGGTTTTAGCCCCATTTATTATGAGGTCATATTTACCACATCTCCTAATAAAGCTTTTGTCAAGGGATCGCAAGATGATTGCTTGATCTCACATAGACAATTGTTATGATGCCATCTTTAATCAATTGTCTCACATATTTATGTTTTAGACTAATGTGTCTAGATTTAGCATTATAGGTTGCTTCTATAAGCTCTTGCCAAAGTGACATAACTATTACAATTAATAGAAATATAAGGCATAGGATTAGGCCATAACTTGATATCCAATAACAAATTCCTAATCCATTCAGCCTATTTTCCAGTTGCTATTGAAGCAACGATTCAAAGTCTATAGTTAAGTGAGTTATATACGTCCATTTATTGCTCGCCCAAGATATTGCACCTCCAACTAGTGTGAAAATCTATCTAGCTGGATTGTTAATCTCCCACACTTATAATCCAATCAGCATTGATATATCCTTATAATACAACTAAATAATTCTTATAGAACAATCATAAATTTTTAGTTATGTTGACACCTAAATTTTGGCGGCCCGTTTATTCATTTATCGCATTAAAAAATTAGGGTTAATTTTAACCCGTAAAAAAATATTAGTTAATTAATTAATTACATAACATATAGATTTAGGTGCATTTGCATTTTTTGCATTTATTGGACCAATGGTGGATGGGTTTGAATTAGTGGTTTTGAGCTTTAAATTGACAGGCTAAACTAAAACCACGAAGCAAGCAAATTGGCCCAGGCCCATTTTTTTATGATTGGAAATTATCTTGTGAAAATAAGAATTTGAAATTTTCAAGATATGATGGAATTTTTCGGATAGAGCAAGTGAAAAATTGAATATTGCGTTTGGCAAAACAAATATTGCATTTGGAAAAAGAATTTTTGTGGATACCGATTTGGAAAGATTAAAAAAACCCTCATTCGCAGCCTATAAATGGATTAATTTGCGTAGGGTTTTAGGAGGCCACACATTAAATATATGGCCACAATATAGAGAGAAAACCTAAGTGAAAGAGAGAGAGCTGAAGAAGTCACGGTCGAGACCCCTTCACGGCCGTGACTTTGCTAAGTTCGTGGCTACCCCTCAACGCTGACCCTGCTGCCAATTGTCCGCTGCAGTAACACATCATTCTTCGATGACCTTCGCAGCCTCCAAGCAAGACCCCACAACAATTCCAATGATCTTTAGTCCAATGGTCATCCAGTGACGCCAGCGAGCCTTGCTGTTGCACTCTTATCGTGCCTCACGGCAATCCAATCGTGCCAAGCTCTTCATCGATGCTTCAAACCAGTCCACCAGCCACTGCAGCCTTCTTGGAGGCTCTCTGTCAGCGACCAGGGCCACCACTAACGAGCATAGATCTCTCACATATCTTCTCTAATATTATTTGTTTTATTTGAAGGAAATTTTGGGCTGAGTTTAAGACCACCTTCGATCAACATAGATAGGCTCAGACTCATGGAAAATTTAATCTAATACACGGCCACTTGCAACACTAAATATTGTTAAAACTCATAAAACAACAATCAAAACAGAAAACATCTATGTTGTTCGAGGGAGAGAAAGGATGAAAAAACAGAGCATTACACTTCATACGTCTTGTTCAAATAAAAAAACTGTCAAGTACCACAACTAAATACAAAGTAGAAATAAATACAAAGCAGAAACTGCTCACATATGTGCAACACATAACTGCACACAAACGTGCTATTAACTTTCTAGAAAATAGCAAAAACACTAACTGCATAACTAAATGAACTTGACTGTTATTTTAATAAAATAAAATAATAAAAAAAGAGGAAAACAAAGGAAAACATGACCGAAAACAACAGCACTGAGACAATTCCACCAAACTCCTCCTTGGATTAGTTGCTGCTGCAGATTCCTATTCTCTCTTAACAGCTCAAATCTTCCAGCTTGAAGTGGTTTTGTGAACATATCTGCAATCTGATCTTTAGATTTGCAATAGACCAACTTAACTTTGCCACTTTGTTGCACCTCACGCAAAAAGAAAATTTTGATTTTGAAATGCTTGGTTTTGCCATGGAAAACTGGATTCTGAGATATTGCTAAAGCAGCCCGATTATCCACATTAACTTCAATGCAATAATTAGAATTCAACCACAAATCCTTCATTATCTTTTTCAGCTACAAAGCTTGATTTGCAGCTGCAGTAGCTGCTATAAACTTAGCATCTGCTATTGACTGAGCTACAATCTCTTGCTTTTAGAACACCGGAGAAACAAGCGAGAACCAAAGGCGAAACAATATCCGGGCGTACTCTTAATGTCATCTTTGAATCAGCCAGTCACTATCGAAAATCCTTGCAATTTAAACTTCTGACATTTTTTAAACTTCACACCAAAGAACAATGTTCCTTTGAGATATCTCAAGACCCTTTTTGCTGCAACCAAATGTAACCGACTAGGGTTACTCATAAACCTGGATAAAACACTCACAGCAAATAGAATATCTTGTATGGTTGCTGTAAGATACATGAGACACCCAATTTGACTTCTATATATAGAAGCATCTACTGCATCTATTCCATCATTCTTCTGCAGCTTCTCTTTAGTAGCCATAGGAGTGCTTACACTTCGACAATCTTCCATCTAAAACTTCTTTAGAATTTCCTTCATGTATTTTTTCTGACAGATGAAGATCTCATATGAAGCTTGTTTGACTTCTAGACCCAAAACATAAGCCATCTTTCCCAATTCTAACATCTCAAAAACTGCAAATAGATCTTGTTTCACCTTTTCTATCAATTCCATATCATTCCTTGTCACTAATAGATCATCTACATAAAGTGACAGAATTACAACACTGTGATTCACTTTCTTGACATAAATAGTGAACTCACTTAAGCTTTCTACAAAGCCAAAATCCTACAAATATCGATCTATCTTCCCATACCAAGTTCTTGGAGCCTGTTTCAGTCCATATAGAGCTTTCCTCAACCTGTATACACTCTCTTCTTGCCCTTTGATACTGAAGCCTTCAGGTTGTTCAACAAAAATCTCCTCCTCAAGCTCTCCATTCAGAATGTAGACTTGACATCTAACTGAAATATAGGCCACCCCTTCTCTGCTGCAATAGCTAACAGTAGCCTTATTGTATTAAGTCGTGCAACAGGAGCAAATGTTTCAGAATAGTCTACTCCCCATATTTGTGCATAGCCTTTCACCACCAGTCTAGCTTTGTATTTATTGACAGAACCATCAGGATTAAGTTTTGTTCTAAACACCCACTTAACACCAAATCACATTCTTATCAGATGGTCTGTCAAAAAGCTCTCATGTGTGGTTTTTCTAGATCATTGCAATCTCCTCATGCATTGCTGCAATTCACCTTTGATCCTCCTTAGCTTCCACAAAGTTAGATAATTCGAGCATTGCCACATTGCTTCTTTTATAGATTTCAGCAAGTGACCTTATGCCTCTCACTGGTAAATCATCCATACTGTCTTCCAATCCATCTATAACTTCATCAACCTCTACATCTATTGCAGGTTGTTTTTCGAACTGTTGCCGTTCTGCACTCTTTCCTTCCATCCAATTCCACTCATCTTCCTCTAGAAAAATAACATCTCTGCTCACAGTCACCTTCCTTGTCATGGGATGGAAAATCCTGTAAGCCTTTGATTGAAGACTATACCCAATAAAGATTCCAAGCTCTACTTTCTTATCCAGCTTGTCCCTCTTGACCTCAGGAATATGAGTGTAACACAAACACCCAAAGACCTTTAAATTCTTCACAGAAGGTCTAACACCATGCCAAACTTCAAAAGGTGTTGATTTCTCTAAGGCCTTTGTGGGCAATCTATTCAATAGAAACACTGCAGTATTAGCTGCCTCAGCCCAGAACTTCTTAGGTAACTTCTTCTCTTACATCATACATCTAGCCATCTCCATAATACTTCTGTTTTTCCTCTCACTAACCCCATTGTGTTGAGGTGAATAAGGAGCAGTGAACTACTGCACAATTCCTGCTTGCTCACAATTCAACTTAAACTTGTAAGCAGTATACTCAGAACCATTATCAGACCTGAGCATTTTAATTTTCTTCCCACTCTGATTCTCAACTAAGGCTTTAAACTTCACAAACACATCAGCAACTTTAGACTTGGCTCGTAGAAAATAAATCCAACTCATCCTAGTCATATCATCAGTGAAAGTAATAAAATACCTACTACCATTGAGAGAAGACTCAGACATAGGTCCACATAAATCTGTGTGGACTAATTGCAGCTTCTCACATACTCTCAAGCCTCCTCATTTGAAATGAAATATGGCTTGCTTGCCAAGAATACAAGTTTTGCACTGTGGAAATTCCTCCTCCAAACTTGGCAAGTCATCTGCCAAGCTATTTTTTTGCATAAACGACATACTCTTCATGTGAACATGCCCAAGTCTTTTATGCCATAGCTCTGCATTTTCTTCTTTGCATAAAGCCATTTGTTGCATCTCTTGTGGCTTGAAAATGAAACCATTGTCCTTCATTGGGATTCTTAGCACTTCTTTGCTATCTGCATTATTAATAAGACATTCATTCCCTTCGAACTTCACTTTATAGCCCTTCTCAACTAATTGACCAACACTTAATAGATTCTGGTCAATATTTGGCACAAAAAGAACATCACTTATCAGCTTCATCTCCTGATTTCCTTCCATAGCAACTATACTCTTCCCTTGCACTTTGATATACTGTCGATTGCCAATTTTGACTCTGGACCTGACTGACTTGTTTAGACTCCTAAACAGCTTCAAATTGCCAGTCATGTGATTAGTATAGCCACTTTGATATCCACCAGCCATGCATCATTCTCAATAGAAGATTCAGAAAAAGAAGCTACAAACAAGTGCTCTTCATCAATTTCATTCACTGCTACCTGTGCTTCTCTTGCTTGCTGGTAATTTTTCTCTTTGCAGATGGCTTCCATGTGACCCAACTTGTGACATCTTCTGCACCTAGTATTAGGCTTTCTCCAACATCTAAAAAACCTGATGATTAGTTCCACCACAATATTGACAAAGTTTTTTGTTCTTCTTCCATTTGCTAGACTCACCAGAATTTCCTTCTTTTGCTACAAACTTGGAATCATCAGCATTTCTTCTTAACTGAATCCATTTCTTCCCCTTTGCCTCCATCATTGGACTTCACTCTAGCTTGCAGTGCACCCTCTACATGCTCTTCTCTTCTCATCAGTCTTATGTGCTCATGTGCCTGCAGAGCATTTAACAATTCTACAAGCTTTATATCAGCTAAGTCTTTTGTATTTTCCAGAGACGATATGGTGGCTTCGAACTTCTCTGGAAGAGACACTAGGATCTTCTGAACAAGCCTTTCATCCTTCAAGTCAGTCCCTAAAACTTTGATTTTTTCAGCTATCTCAACCAGCCTATAAGAGTACTCCTTCACTGACTTTGAATCCTTCATCGACTCTGAATCCTTCATCTGTTGTCTCTCAAATTCCCTCAAGAGATTCATCATCCGTTGTCTCTCAAACTCCCTCAAGAGATTCAGCACCTTCATGCCTCTTATCTTCTCATCTCCCTCATATTCATCCTTCAAGAAATCCCATATTGCCTTTGCAGAATCACATCTCATGATCCTTATGAAGATAGTGGGTGAAATGGCACATACGATGCAAGACTTTGCCTTGGCCTTCCTTGTGATTCTCTCTTTATGGTACTTTATCTTATTCAAGGTCGGATTGTCTGGAAGTGGAGCAACCTCATAATCATTCTCCACAGCCTCCCATAAATCATGACCCTCCAAGAATGCCGTCATCTTGACAGCCCAAGCCTGATAATTTTCCCTAGTAAAGACTGGAGCAGCCATTATAGAGAATCCACTCGATCTTGCCTCCATCAGCTTTTTCTTTGCAAATTGGAAGCAATCTTCACTCACTTACCCTCACTTCACAGTCCCTTAAGATCCCACAAACGCTCTTATACCAATGTTAAAACTCATAAAACAACAATCAAAATAGAAAACATCTATGTTGTTCGAGGGAGAGAAAGGATGAAAAAACATAGCATTACACTTAATACATCTTGTTCAAATAAAAAAACTGTCAAGTACCACAACTAAATACAAAGTAGAAATAAATACAAAGCAGAAACTGCTCACATACGTGAAACACATAACTGCACACAAACGTGCTATTAACTTCCTAGAAAATAGCAAAAACACTAACTGTATAACTAAATGAACTTGATTGTTTTTTTTAAATAAAAAACCAGAGGAAAACATGACCGAAAACAGCAGCATAGAGACAATTCCAACAAATATTACAAGTCTTTTTGGTTGTGTTTGTAGGTTTTTTGGCAACGTCCAGCCATGGCACCCCCTCACCACGCTTCCTAGTGTCTTCGTAGCAAGCCAAGCGACGACCGCAACTTGATATCACATCACATCCGAATGAGATTCTTATTGAAGCTGTTAATTCTCACTATCATGCTAGGCGACGTACCTGTCCAGATTGCACTACTCTAGACCATTGTTGCCGCTAGTCTTCTTTCTTCACAGGGCACCTGACTTTGACTAGTCAAAAAAATTGTCCCCTGCAGCACCGTGACCCACGAACAGCACCAAGAAACCTAGCCAAGCATCGCTGTGTTCTGTTTCGCAGGTCCTCAGAAGCTTGTCTTCGATCACTAATCCAAGTTGAAGCCAATGTGGATTTGCGAGTCTCGCCAAGGGACACCCCAGGTCAAGCCAAATTCTTCCACGGCCCCACGTTTGGTTGTGACTAATGGTTTTATGAGATGGGCTTAAGGCCCGTCCGCCCATTTTGGGCCTAAAAGCCCGACCCATAAGATTAGGGCCCATGGATGAAGGGGCACGATTCCTGTTTAGAGGGAACGTATATAAGGGAGGAAAGAGAGGGAGAACGTACCCTTTGGCATAATAACGCATGTACGTTTCCTCTCCCTCTCTCCCTTCAAAAAAAGAAAGACAAACGCAAAAGGCGATGCTATCTTCCCTTCAAGGCCAATCGACGTCATCGGATCGAACTGGATCGTTTTTCTTATCCTCTTATCGACGTTGGTGTTTAATCTGTGGCTAACAAGGTATGCTCGATTCCGTGGTATGCTTTAGGATCGGTGATACATGTATTTCCCGGGCTTATCTTCCGCATTTGTTTTAGGGGTTCGATTTAGTGTCGAATCCGGTTTTCGGGGATCCGTTATTCCCAACAGTGACAATCGCGAAGGTCACGAGTTCGAGCCACCGCTGAACCTATTTTGACGCTCTAAGTCCCAACAATTCCAAGCGAGATCTCGGCCAAGCGTGTCTTCTGCAAGTCTTTCCAGCGAGTTTCCCACGACGAGTAACCTTGGTTGGGCCACATCAAGCTGCAGCAACGTGTCTAGTTCCATACAATCGACACCGATCCTGCAAAGTTCTATTCTTTATTTTTACTGCAGATTTTTTTTGGCACGGTTTCATACCCATTACACGTAGAAGATGCCACTTTCTTATTTCTTTTAATGTGTAGAAGTGGCCTAAGAGGGTTGCTCGGTCAAAGTCTTCAGTGGAGGCATTCAGCAAGCATCCGAGTCGCTAACATTTGCACAAGAGAAGGGCACAAGTCCTTTGAGTGAAGGAGGACATATGCATTGAAAGGAGGGAGGGTTTCGCACACTTATTTTATAGAAATTTGGAGCATCTCCCAATTGTGGTTCTCTAGGTTTCTCGAGAGCTACACGCAAAGCCCCTGACGGGTATCCATCCCGTGAGCCTTGCTGAGTACCACCACATTGTGTCGCAAGTAGCAGTTTGAGGATTGGAATTCGGAAGCCGATATTCGAATTAGGTGAAAATCTTATCTATTTTGATTTGCCAAAATTCCGTTTCCTTATTTAAAAATATTCGTCGATGCACATGATTGGAATTCCCGATATGTTATCATGTCCGTAATCTTGAGTAGCCTTATAAATTGAGAAATTTTCCTAATTTCGCAACGTACATATGACTGACGGTTCGATTTCACGCTTGAAATACGACCCACAATCGTACAGAAAAATCGCAATTCCGATCTCACGCTTGAGATACGATTCGTGATTTTATTTAAAAATTGGTCAATCCCATCTTATGCGCGAGATACGATTCGTCAATTTATTTCTCAAAATTAAATGGACATGGATGATATCTTGCTTGATTTGGTGCGATGTTGTTCTTGATGCCTTTATTTGATTGCTCCTGTAAAAGAAAAATCCAAAAAAATATATATTTGAGTTAGATTAGGTTCAAGTTAGAATATTACTTGTTTTAGGGTTATTTTGCATGTTTAGAATAGGAAATTTATTTATTTCGAACTCAAATAAAAATCCAAAAAATGCATTCATTTAGGATGTTAATTTTCTTTAATTTAAATTGCACGTTTAATTATGTGTCAACTTTAATTTCGAATTTTAATTAAAAAAAATCATCATACATATGTCATATAGAATCGCACGTCATTAGTTAGAGATTTAGATAATTTCTCATAGATAGATTGCATGCTTATTAAGAAAAATTGAAATCATGTGCACGTCATATAAGATTAGGTTCATGAAAATGCACGTCATTTAGTGATTGTTGATAGGTTCATTTAATTAGAAATTGTCCGTCATTAAAATTAGGTCATTTGGTTAATTTAGATTGCACATTTAACTATTGTATCACTTTACTCATGTCATATAGTTTAGGTCATATTGACATGCCATATCATTTCATATTAGATTAGTAGCATGCATTGCATGATTCTCATCGAATAAGTGAAAACAAAAAAATTAAGTGATTGCGTGTTAATTAAAAATAATATCTAGGACTGTTGATGTGAATTCTAATAAAACAACGCAGATGCTTTCGTTGCTATGAGATAAGTCTTACAATTTATTTATTGTTTTACTTGGGTGTTAAATTGGTGGTTTGCGCATCTGCATGATCGCCTCACATGTTAAGGAAATAGATTTTAAATCAATTCAAGCTGTCTGCCAAACATTTTTCGAAATAAAAGAGAAAGGTACCGAAAGAGCGTTAGAGAAATCTAGCGTAACCAAGTCCTCGAATTCATAAATCTCTAGTTCGTAGGAGTATAGTAAATCTCCTGTTATTTTGCTTGGGTTTCTATTCGGCCCAACAAAAATAGATTAGTAACGACTCTTAACTGAAATATCATTTGCATGTTAAGAATTGAACCTAAGTCACGAATTTGTATGTACTTGGGAGAGTCCGGGCTAAGTCTAAAGACTTAGGTACTGCATGGTAACGCTCATGTTTCTCCCAATTTCGTTCTTTTGTTCCCTAACTAAAAAAAAAAAAAAAAAAAAAAAAAAAAACCTGTTTGTTAAAACATTTGTTCCCGGAACAATTTCTCAATTTTTGTTCCCGTTTTGTTCCCGGGAATAGTTTTGAGAAGCAAAAAAGTTGTTTCTTGTTCACTAGGAACAATTTCTAAGTAAGCTGATTTTCTTTTTTTAATTTTATTTTCTTGTCGCGACCACCGTCAACTCCGCCGGAGCCACCGCCCACCGCCCGCCGCCGCCGCCGCCGGTGCCGGTCGCCCGCCGCCCGCCGCCGGCCGCGGTCGCCCGCCTGATCGCCGCCGCCGCCGCTCGCCGCCCACCGCCGCCGCCGCCAATCCCGGCCGCCGCCGGCCGCCGCCTTTCGCCGCCACGCCGTTCGCCGCCGCTTTGTCGCCGATTACCGCCGCCAACGCCGGCTCGCTAGCGGTCGTGCAACGGCGGCCCAGCGACAACACGATCGTTGGCAAAAATAAAAAATG
Organism: Eucalyptus decipiens; assembly: GCA_014182575.1. Classification (NCBI taxonomy): domain Eukaryota; kingdom Viridiplantae; phylum Streptophyta; class Magnoliopsida; order Myrtales; family Myrtaceae; genus Eucalyptus; species Eucalyptus decipiens. Next base: position 5,846,143 of record CM024618.1, read on the forward strand.
AATAAATACAAAAAGAAATTATAGCGTTACCAAACGCATTTCTATTCTTTTTATTCGAAAAGTATAAATTTTGTGTCGTTATCGAATGGGGTTCTTTACTCAGAAATTATTCTTCGGAGCAAAAATAGAAAAGAACTATTTCTAATAAAAGACTCTTCCCGAGAACAGAAGCGTTGTCATGCGCAACCTTAGTAGTCCATTAGCCTAAACTTAGGTAGTGCACCCGAAAATTTAGGTCGCGACAAGTTATCTTAAAATAACTGAAAATTATGGTAATAGCCCTCGAATGTTCTCCACTTGGATTACTAGTGTGCCTACTTAGGGTGCATGATAACCAAAATTTATGTTCGAAATAATTTTTTCTATTCCATATCTATTTCTGGAATAGAAACCTGTTTGATAAATCTACTCAGTTCTTCTATTTCTGGAATAGATTTTTTATCTAGAAATTGATTTGGAACATAAATCAGAAATAGAAATTTTCTACCTCTGATTTCTAGACACTAAACCCTAATTTCGGTGAGTCCTCCCTCATCTCCTCTACCTCCTCCTCCTCCTCCGCCTCTCCTCATTTTATTAAAAATAAAAATAAATAGATTCATTTCTTCATTTAAAAATAAAAAAAATTATTAAAAATAAAGGGCTAATACCTAAAAAACCCCAAACCAGCACAGACAAATTTACCCCAAACTATTTTTAACCACCAAAACCCCAAACTGGTATACTTTTGACAAATTTACCCCAACTGGTACACTTGTGACAAATTTACCCTTTGTTAATTTTCATTAAATTTTATTGTCAAATTACTATGTTAAATGACATGTAACAATTAATTAGTATACCAATATGGGATTTTATGATCCTTTTGTCACTGTTTACAATTTTTGTGATTGTTTTGTGGTATTAATCCAATTAAATTTATTAGTTCGGGGTTTTTGTGGTCGAATAAATTAGTTTGGGGTAAATTTGTCATAAATTTACCAGTTTATGGTTTTTATGGTGGTCGGGGTAAATTTGTCACAAGTGTACCCGGTTTGGGGTTTTTCATGGTCAAAAAAATAGTTTGGGGTAAATTTGTGACGGATGTCTTGGTTTGAGGTTTTCGATTAACCCAAAAATAAATAAATTATTTTTATTTTTATTTTATTAAAAATAAATTTATTGAATTTATTAAAAATAATTTATCTATGATAAATAAAAATAAATTATTTTTATTTTCCTTGAGTGCTTTGCCAAATAAATTTATTTTTATTTTCTATTTTTATTCATTTTAAAATAAATTTATTCGTAAAATAAAATAAAATAGAATAAATAAAATAAATTTATTTTTAAGGATATTTTTATTTTATTTTATTCTTTATTTTTTTTTGTTACTAAATCATTTTATTTTTATTTTTTATATTAAAGGTCGTTAGTTGTCACCGCCGCCATCCGAAAGGAAGAAATTTTGTGTCGTTATCAAACGGTTATTTTCTTAAAACTCTTACAGAAATATAAATAGAAAAATCTATCTCTCGTTCAAACTATTTCTAAGAATGGTTAATATCGCGCGCCCTTCACTACATACATAATAAGCAATATAAGGTCTAGTATAATGCATTGCATACATTAGAGACCTTATAGCACTCACATATTCAAGTTGTGCTATTGCTTTACCAATATTATAATTTAATTTAATACTATAATCAAATAGAGTAATTATTTCCTGGGAACCAAAAAGTAGAAATTTATTTAACAATTATCGCGACCTAAATTTCAGGTGCACCATCTACGGGTTTGGCTAATGGATTACTAAGCTTAAACTTAACTCGGGTTCTCCCAAAGCCATACCAATTCACGACTTAGGTTTAAGTTCTTAACATGCAATTGATTTTTAATTAGGAATTGTCACTAATATATTTTTAGTGGGTCGATTAGAAACTCAAGTAAAGTAATTTGAGATTTACTTTACTCCTGCAAACCAAAGATTGTGAGTTCGGGGACTTGGTTATGCTAGATTTCTCTAATACCCTTTCGGTACCTTTCTCTTTTATTTTGAAAAAAAAAAATTAAAGCGGCTTGAATTGATTTTAATTTACTTCCCTAACATGTGAGATTATCACGTGTAGGTCTGTGACAAACCACCAATTTAACAACTAGATAAAATAGTGATAAATTGCAGGAGGACTTATCTCATGGCATCGAAAGTATCTGCAAAATTATATCAAAATTCATATTGTCGATCATAGATATGATTTCTAATTAACACGTACTTACCTTTTCTTTTTCAAGATTTTCTCTTGTTTAACAAAATCTAAGCTATATGTCATGCAATTTTAACTAAATGACCTAATTATAATGACGGACAATTTCTAATCAAATGGACCTAGCAACAATTACTAAATGATATGCATTTCATGAACCTAATTCTATATAACATATGTATAATATTTTTTTATTTTATTTTGTGTTTTCTTATATAAGCATGCAATCTATCCTAGCATGCAATGACTAGATGACGTACAAAGAATATTCTAATTTTAGACTTTTTTTATGAAATTTGAAATTAAAAATGTAACATGATTAAAGATGCAATTTAAATTATAAAAAAAATGAACATCCTAAATTATTATTTTTTTTTTTTGGATTTTTTTCAAAAATTCGAAATAACTAAATTTCATATTTAAAACGTGCAAAATAACTCTAAAACAAGCAATGAAACTAATCTAACTCTTTTTTTTTTTTTTTTTTTTGGGTTTTCTTTTACAAGTTTAAAATCGATTCAAACGACAGCAAATCATGCAAGATAAGGTTGATATTCATAAATTGACGAATCATATCTTTGCGTGAGATCGAATTTGGTCGATTTTAAACAAAATCGCGAATCGAATCTCGAGCAGGATCGACCGACAATTTTTCCGTGCGATTACGAGTCGTATTCCGAACATAAAATCGGACCGTCAATCATATACATATTGTGAAATTGGAAAAATTTCCTAACTTAAAAGGCTACTCGAGTTGCGATTATCACAGCATATCAGGGATTGATGGGATTTCAATCATATGCATCTTTCAAAGATTTGAATTTAATCGCAATATCATTGAATTAAGTAGAGAAATTACCAAATTAAATTTGGGTAATTTACCTATTTCGTAATATCGTTCCCGAATTTGGACTCGTAGGTTGATGGGTCTCGCAGCAAATCCTGCAAAAGAAAAGTCAAGCGCGATGGGGCTCACCAAAGGATCGATCACGGGGGGACTGTTGTTCGCTGATTGATGACGTGGACGTCAGGACCTTCAAGGAAAAACAACAAGCTCGGTGTCTTTTAAGAGGACAACACACCGCCACGCCTCCCCCAACTCTCACGATCTCCTTCCTCCTTTTGTCTTATAGCTACGAAGAACTTATGCTCTTGATGAACTTGACCGTGAGCAGATGTCCGACCGAATTGTCCAACTACCCTCACGAACATTACTACTGGAGCAGCACCTTCAATCTCCAAGGGCAGTGCAATATTTCTTTCTCGACTCCCACTCACGATTTTCTCCCTGTTTCTTCGCTTATCACTCACGAATCACACTTGCAACTTTTAATATCAAACCAAAAAAAAACAACCTGCAAAGAAAACGAGGGCTCGGCAAAGGCTGGTTAGCAGATGTCCAGGACTGGAGGGCTATAGCTACGTCGGCAATGGGGACTCGTGCAGGACGCAGCGATGGTGGGCAGCGGATGGGAAGGAGGCGATGACCGGTAAAGCAGGGGCGGGTTGCTGCGTGGCGGTGCTCGCGGGTTCTGCAGGTCGCGGGCTTCGGGGGCGCGGTGACCTGCTCGACCTCGGGCAGAGGCGCGGCTGTGACCGGCAGCGGCGGCGGCGAGTGCAGGGAGGGCAGACGGGAGGGCTGGCGGATGCTAGCGTCGGTGACGGAGGCTCGGCTGCAGGTCGGGCGGAACGGGAGCTGCAGGGGCGACGAGCGGTGGTGCTGGTGCAGTGGTGGAGCGGCAAGGGGGCGGCTCCGGCGGTGGCTGGCGGAGCGCTCGAGGGTTCTGCAGGTGGAGGCGCGGGCTCGCGGGTGAGGGTCTGGGGCAGGAGGAACGGCGGTGGCGGGCGCTGGCGCGGTGCGGTGGGTGGCAGCAAAAGACGCCGGCGGGGAGAGTCCACGAAGAAGAAGAACAATCCTCCTTCTTTTCCCTTTTTTTTTTCTCTCTCTCACCTGTCCCCTCACATCTCCTCTCTGTCCCTCTCTGCTGCTGTGTACCCTTCTGCAGAAGCCCAACTTTTGTGTTTTCTTTGACCAAAAGAAAACCCCAAAAAACAAAAGTAAAACCCCCCCTACAAAGTCATCAACCGAGAAGGCCCCTTTTGTATTGAATTTTGAACTCCAAGAAAACTAAGGAAAAGCCTCGAAAAATAGAACCCCTCTTGCGGCCGTGTATTCAATGTATGGCCTTCCCCTTTTTGTAGTGTAGCAAAAGTGAGTGGACTAGGGCTTTATTTCCTTCTTCAAATCAACGTTCACGAAGATCTCCTCCCCAATGCAATATCCTCCACCAATTTTATCATATATTACTGAAGATTTAAGATTGTAATGAGATTTTCTTAAATTCCAAATCTTGTAAAGATGAGCTTGTAATATCTCTTTATCACACTTGTCCTATTCAAATACTAAAAAATCCACCATCATATCACTGAAAATATCAAATCTCTATCTCTCACATGATAATTTTTAGTCATTAAAAAAAAAAAAAAAAAGGTTCAGGTTAATTTGTTCTCTTCGTGAAGTTAATCTAACTCGTCAAATTAAAACTTAGAACTACTAATTCAAACCCATCTGCCATCAATCCAATGCCAATAAAAAAATGCTCATAAAATTATATACTACGCAATTTAATTCTAACATTTTTTTTAGGGGTTAAAGGTTAATCCCTAATAAATGACTAGATTGTCAAAATTTAGGTGTCAACAACAATTTTTCAACGTAATCACATTGGCTCAAAGAATAACCTCCATTATATTTTTAACTTTAATAAATAGGCTTAATATCCTGAAAAACCCCAAACTGGTACATTTGTGACAAATTTACCCCAAATTATTTTTTTGACCGTCAAAAACCCTAAACCGGTATACCTTTGATAAATCTACCTCAAACCCGAGACATTTGCGACAAATTTACCCTCTATTAGTTTTTATTAAATTTTATTCTAAAATTATTAATTTAAATGACACGCGACAATAATTGGCAAATTATAACTTAGATTTTATGCTCCGTCTATCATAGTTTACCATTTTTGTGATTTTTTTGTGGTATTAATCCAATTTAGCAAATTGTATATTTGTCACAAATTTACTATTTTGGGGGTTTTTTGCAGTCGAATAAATTAGTTTGGGGTAAATTTATCATAAATGTACCGGTTTATGGTTTTTTATAGTCAATTGGGGTAAATTTGTCACATGTATACCAGTTTTTGGGGTTTTTAAGTGGTCAAAAAAATAGTTTGGGGTAAATTTGTCACAAGTATACTGGGTTTGGAGTTTTTCAGATTAACCCTAATAAATAGGATAGTATCTACTTCACCCAAATCTTTCATTAAAAAAAAAATGAAAGTTAGATACTTCTTAAACTCATTAACTCTAATGATATTGGTTCCCAAAAATAAGCATGTTATCAATGTATAAGCACACTAAAATGCCATATCCTCTAGTGAAGTTGGAATAAATATACTTGTCTGCACTTGTGCCTTCTCCTCCTACAGAAGATATGCAAACTCAATTTTTTGAAGAATCACCACTTCCCAAGCAATGGGTTCTTTTTACTGCAAAAAAATAACCAGAGTTTAAAATGGACAAACTCGTTTATCTCCACGTGCCGATAGAAATGGTCATTGTTAGGGGAGAATTAGAAGACAATCATCGCCTCCTTCAAGTGCAACAATTTCGCCTACAAGCCTCTTTTTTTACTCAGGTTGACAAAGGAAATCAGATTTGCGATTGAGTTTTCTGGAGGAAGTTTGATCCAAATGATTAAAATGTGTCTGATTCTCCACCGTACTGATCTCTGTTACTTGTTTCCTTGACACCCACGCTTGAAGCATCTCATCAATTTTAGGCTCAGGCAGAAGCCGCTTGTCCTTCATCTCCAAATAATGTTTGTGAGCTTCCTTTGATCAACATTGTAGGGTTGAGATTCGAGAAACGGATTCCCAAAACGGTGATTCGACACAAAATCAATCACAAACGTAGCGGAAGCGAAGCCCAAGAAATTCATGAATCACCGATCATAAGGCACGTCACATAAACGAATGTACCTTGTTTCCACAAACTAAACCCGGTGTTGCGAATCAAAGAGGGATAAACCACGCCGTTCTTCAGAGGATAAACTGTTCTTCAGGGAGAGAGTGATATGTAAGGACGTAAGTTCTTCTGAGAGAGGACGTGCGTCAGAGAGTGAACGTCAGTCAGAGAGCGAGAGAGCGTAATCTCTCTTAATCCTTTTTTTTTTAAGACTACATAACCCTTCAATCTCTAATTAACCGCCTCTTTGATTTTTCTTTTATTTTTAAATAACTTCCTCCATGGGCTCTCAACTCATGGGCCGGGCCTTTTTGGACCCAACATGGGTGGACGGGCCAACTCAAGCCCATCAAAAACGAAAAATCCATCATCTCCCACTTCGCACACGTGGTGTCAAAACCAACACGTGGGCGGATGACCCTACTTCGGCCCCATCAGAGAAAAATCCATCAAACATGATGTACATATCATAATTTGAATGGCATCCCATCTCCTTCTTTTTGTTAAGAGCTCGAACATTTCTTCCCTTTTATAAGAGTCCAGTATCGACTATAAAACTTCCCCAACTCCTTGCATCTTTGGATATCGGCCTCGTTGGGCCCCAACACTGAAATCGGTTTCGTAACCAACGTTGTGTGCAGCCCTTGCCGGCAAATAAATGGCCATAAAAGCCACTACCAATGATCTCGACAAAACCAAGCACCCAGCAACAAGCCCATACTTCTCCTTGTTAAAAATCAATTAATCAAGATCTGATTCCATTCTACCCTATTCGAAGAAAACCTGAGTACCAGTTCGTGATTTAGGTGCAAGCCGTGCAGAAATTGTCCGAGGTCTGCCCCAAACACCAAGTGTTCGATTAGAGAGAGAGGGGGGGGCGGGCGCGGCGGGGGGCGGCGACTGTGTTCTGGGTTTTGTTGATTTAAGTTACCATTGCGGGTAATGGTGAAATCAGCGTCAACGAACCAAAGAGTGTCGTCCCCCTCAGCAATTATGTCCTGATCTCCAACTTCAAGTTAGCATACAATCTCTTCCGCCGCCCCGACGGGACCTTCAACTGTGAATTGGACGATTTTTCCCACGAACACTCTACCAGTCAACCTCCTTCGATGGATTGGTCAACCGGACTCCTCAACCGGGTCTATTGGCCGCCCCCGAAAACGAGCCCCGCTGGGGGATCATTGACCTTGAGAGGCCTTGAGCACACAATTGTTGAGGGCGGCACAAAATAGGAGTGGGACTTCGTCTGCTTGCTGTGGGGCTAACCAGAACAATTCGAACGGTGGGTACGACTGGGCACGGAGAAGGATCGCCCCTAGGCTGAACTGCGAGCAGGGAACGTCAGGGAGGCTTTTATATGTACGTTGCTTTTCGTCTTTTCTCCAGCGTGTTGTTCACTGAGTAAAGCCCATAAGGATAAAGACAAATTCGCTGCGATAGGAAGCCTCCCTTGGCCCGCGAACTCTCTTCTTTTCTCTCTTTTCCCTTGTGTCAGACTCTCCTTCCTGCGAACTTTCTCTCCCTCTGCCCTTCCTCCTCACACAAGCCCACAATCTCAGCCAACTAGACCGAGGCGGACTCAAAGTGAACCAAATTATCGTGCAGTGCTCACACCACCAGCAACAGATTGTCCGCCAAGATAGATTTTTCGTGAGCGGCCGAGACACACAACCGGGCAACGTACGCAAAGACCTTAAGCCTCACCAGGACCTTCTGCTTTCGACAATCGATTCTAACTTGATTGTTGTCCAAATAAATTCTTAAAATTGTTGAGAAAATATAGCTTCGAATCAATAAAGCAATCAAGTTAAATTTTGAGACGTGATATTACTTTTTTTTTAAATTTATTTATCTCATAATATTATTAAGGGAAAATGTCGAAAAATAGTCCCTATATTTTCATTTCAATGTCGATTTCAATTTGAACAACTTAATCGATTTGGTCCTCGAACTATTGATAAAATGTCCGGATAGTACTCAACTTTCGAATGGCTCAATTTGGTCCTCGAACTATTAATAAAATGTCCGATCTGTCACGAACTTTCGATCGGGCCAGTGTAATCCCCGAACCATGATGAAATGTCTTATCTAGTCCTTAATTACTATTTTTCTTTTTTTTTTTTTTTTTTTCCTTTTTTTTCCTTCTTTTTTTTCGCTTTCTTCCGCTGAGCCGGCGGAGGGCGCGGTCCGGGGAGCCCCTTGCGGCGTCCTCGCAAGCGGCAAGGGGCCCTCCTCGGCGGCGTCGCGCGGGGCTCTCCCTCGCCGGATCTACAAGGGAGAGCCCTCGCCCGCTGCGAGGGACGCCGGCGAGGGAGCCCTCGCCCTCGCCCTTGCCCGACGCCGGCGAGGGCTCTCCCTCGCAGACGCCGGCGAGGGGCCGTCTCGCCCGGATCCGCGAGGGCTCTCCCTCGCAGATCCGGGCGAGGAGAGCCCCTCGCCCGACGCCGGCGAGGACGGCCCTCGCCCGACGCCGGCGAGGAAGACCCGCTCGATCTGCGAGGGGGAGCCCCGCGCCGCCGGGCGAGGGGCTCCTCGCAAGATCGGGCGAGGGACTCGCCCGCTGTGAGGGACGCCGGCAAGGGGCTCCCGCCGATCCGGCGAGGGGCTCCTCGCCCGAGCCGGCCCTCCGCCGGCTCCTACAGAGGAAAGCGAAAAAAAAAAAAAAAAAAAAAAGAGAAAAATAGTAAGGAAGGACTAGATTTGACATTTTATCATAGTTCAGTGACAACTTGAGCCGATCGAAAGTTTAGGGGACTAGATCGACATTTTATTAATAGTTCATGGACCAAATTGAGCCATTTGAAAGTTCGACTAGATCGACATTTTATCAATAGTTCAGGGACCAAATTGAGCTGATTGAAAGTTCAGGGACGAAATTGGACATTGAGTTAAAATATAGGGACTATTTGTGACATTTTCCCTATTATTAATGGTTATCGGCAAATATCCTCTAGGATATAACAAAGTTTCAAATGAGAATATTAAATAGCAATTCTAGTATTTCTCTATGGTTCTCTAAGAACAATTGGAAATAACGGATGTATCTTCTTTCTGGAAAAAAAACAAAACAAAACAAAAAACAAAAAACAAAAAATGGAAGAAGAAAATTATTATTGAACAAACACGTTCAGTACTTTATAGCAAAAACAAGAAGTTACATTCAAATAGACATAACCTTCCACGAAGTTATATCTGAATAGGTATGAATTCTGAAATAACCGTTGAAAGAAAAATAAAATTAGGAATTAAATAGATAAAAAATAATCATAACACCTTCTGAACAATCACACTATTTTTATAAGACGCTATAGTTAATTTTTTTTTCTAAAAATAAATCCGAATTTTCCAATAAAAAGAAAATAAAAATCGTTGGTTAGTGGGAAATCTCGTCCATGTGCTACTCACATCTTTTTTATGTGAGACAATGCTGTTTGTTTTCCAAACAAACTACTAATATTCCCATCCTTTGTTAGACTGCAATCACTTTGCTCTCTTTTGGTAAACCATATATGTTTTTTTTATCCCACTTGGTTCTTTTATATATCAAGCTGTTACTTCTTTTGTGTGTGTGTGTGTGTATTTTTAAGGGGGTGAGAGGGGGAGGGGAACGTGGAAGCACCATATATGTTTTTTTTTTATCCCACGTGTTCTTTTATATATCAAGCTGCTACTTGTGTGTGTGTGTGTGTGTGTGTGTGTGTGTGTGCGTGTGTGTGAGGGGAGTTGGGGGGAGGGGAACGTGGGAAGCACCATATATGTTTTTTTATCCCACGTGGTTCTTTCATAAATCAAGCTGAACCAATAATTCGTACTATCATGTAACTATCTCATATTCAATGGCAGAACTGAAGAAGCCACGACTATAAATTCTGGATCTGCAAAGAAAAGCAAAACCCAAGTGTTTCATCTCCAATATCTCCAGTTCTTGCAGGTATGCTGGTTTTCATCTTGAGTTTTAGTTGTCTGTCCGTTGTATTTGGCCCAGGAGGGAAAAACAGAGAGAAAGAAAAACATTACTATCACAAAAGCTCATGTATGGCCTATCTTCCTGCTGTGCACGTAGGATTTGTTCGGCATGTGTGGCTGAGAGAGAGAGAGAGAGAGAGAGAGAGAGAGAGAGAGATTTTTAGAGTAAGTACCCAAAAATAATGAATATTTAGCATCTCCTTCGTTAGAAACTTCCTCAGTGCCTTAAAAGTAGGAAACTATTGCAAATTATCAAATCCAATACCAACTTATAAATATACATACAGCTGTTTAACTTACCCTAAAGATTAAAGACAGTGACTTTTCGTAGTTGGTAGAAACTTGTCTAGCTAGGGTCTCAATTCAGATTCATCAAATCCCCGGTATCGCGCCTAGGCAAATCTTTCTGGAGAATTGTCCAAAAGTCTAACCTAATGTTTCTTGAATTAATCACCTAAACCTTTAAGCTTTCTTGGATTGTCTTTAAACCTTTTTTGCGATTTGTCCATCCGACCAATTTTGGCCGGAAAATGGATTTGTGGATGCCGGCAGCCACATAGGACCGGCGCCGACGTGGACAATTTTAAATAGTATTTTTAATTTTTTTTAATTTTCTGTTTTTTTCCTTTTTATTTTTTATTTTTCTTCTTTTTGGCTTTTTCCGGTGGCCGGCTGGCCTCGCCCGCCACAGGTGAGGCCCGATCAGGCGACGGTGACCCTCGGCGAGGGCACCCTGGCCCCAGCGAGAGCCGACCTCGCCAGATCCGGCGAGGGGAGCCCTCGCCCAAGCGAGGGTCGGCCTCGCGGTGGCCGCCCGACGCCCGACCAACCAAGGGCAACGCTCGCCCGGGCGAGGGCGACCCTCGGCGAGGGCTCCCCTTGCTAGATCTCGGCGAGGTCGACCCTCGCCGAGGCTCGCCCTCACCTGTGCAAGCGTCGCCCTTGGTTGGCCGGCGTCGATCGGCCACCGCGAGGCCGATGCTCGCTTGGCGGGCGGCCCCGGCGAGGGCTCCTCGCCGATCCGGCAAGGCCGCCCGTCGGGCCAAGGTGCCCGCCGGGGTCGCTGCCGCCGGCGGGGCCTCACTCGTGGCGGGTGAGGCCAGTCGGCCGTCGCCCGTGGCCAGTGGCCGGCCACAAGAAAAGCCATAAAGAAGAAAAATAAAAATAAAAAGGAAAAAAAAACAAATAATAAAAAATATTTTAAAATTTTAAAATATTATTTAAAATTGTCCACATCGCCGCCGATACCCTACGTGGCACCGGCAACGTCCACGCAGTATTTTTCGGCCAAAATTGGCCGGATGGACTAAATCGGCAAAAAGTGCAAAGGTTTAAGACTCAATTGGCAAAATTAAAAGGTTTATAACTCAATTGGCAAAACTGCAATAGATTTAGGGCTTTTTGGACAATTTTCCTAAATCTTTCTTTTAAACAAGTCGAGAGATTAGCATATGGTCAAGAGCATCCACCCTGAAACCATTTGCACCGATAAATCCGGTGATTTCCTACGAATGCAAGACTTCAATGGACATATTTACTTGTTCTGCTTTTTATGCTGAGATATTATTTACCTTAGAGGCAAATCACAGGTGACAAAATTCAGATGTGGAGGTTTCATTTTAGGGGTGACAATTAGCCATTACATAGCAGATGGGGTGTCGGCAATGAATTTTATGAACGCATGGGCTGAAATTGCAAGAGGCAAGCCATTATCCCTGGTCCCTTGTCATGATAAGCCATCCTAAAACCAAGGGTGCCTCCTCAAATCACGGGTTCTTACAACGAATTTGTTCAAATAAGTGACGTATCAAACCTCATGGCATTATATGAGGAACAACAATTGGTATTCCACTTCGACGGTGAGAAGCTGGCGACCCTAAAAAGATTGGCCACAAAAGATGAGCAGGTAAATTTCTGTCTTATGATAATGGATAGTTGGCTATTCATGGACATTTTTGCATAATGTACACGTCAACTCACAATTAGTTCCAAAAGAATTTCAAATACACCCAACACTATATCAAGATAAAATTTCAATTGAATACATTGCTCTGCAACTTTTAAATAATGACGGCAACTAAAAGTACACGTCCATGAGATCATTTCTTCGCTGAATATAGTTTTTATTGGACCCAGAAATTCTGAAATGGACCACTAACATGCACATTCCTTATAATTTGATTGATTACAACTGTCATGTTATTTGTAAATATATGAATCTATCTACATATATGACCATCAAGAAAGCCTTACATGAATATTTGATCACCAAAAAGGGAATGTATTCATCTTGAGCAACAGGTAACGAGCACATGCACCAGCTTTGTAGCACTGGCAGCCTTTGTGTGGCGGGTTCGCAGTATGGCCCTCAAGATGAAACTTCACCAACAATTAAAGCTTCATTTAATAGTCAATTTCAGGTCGAGGCTAACAACCCCATTGCCCGAGGGGTACTTTGGGAACGCCGTGGTCTCTCCCTGTTGTCTCTGCACCATGGGAGAGTTGATCGAGGAGCCAATCTCTGCTTCTGTGACAAGAATAAAGAAGGCAATCGAGAGTGTGACCGACAATTACGTACAGTCGAGAATCGACTATTATGACATTAATCCTTCTGAGCGACTCCCTGTGAGCGGACTATCAATAAGTTCATGGACAAGGCTCGAGTATGGCTCCACAAACTTTGGGTGGGGAGAGCCAAGGTTTGGGGCCGGTGAACCACCAAGAGAAAGCTGCTTGTTTATGAAGGATGGGAGAGAAAAGGGCATTGCGGTGGTGTTGGGTTTGCCACTTCCAGCCATGAATACCTTCGAGAAACTTGTTTGCGATCTTAATGTTGTCTAGTACACTAATATTGGCATTCCAAACTATTTTACAAAGTGTGACCAACTATAAGTGAATCAATGTATCCAACACCTGAATAAAATCTGTCACATTACTTAAATAAATCATTTCCAAAAGTTTGGTCTAAATACCTAAGATAATCAGTTGGAATTCTGAGCATATCTTGTGTCTTCCTATGTTATTTCAATTATCATCGTCCAAGACCAATATAATAAAACATTATCTTTTTACTTATGGTGAAGCTTCAAAATTTCCCTTTCATTTCATCCTTCAGAAGTTGACATTCTCACCCCCTTCGTGGTGTCAATAGTTGGACGTGAGCTTAGACAATTACTCTTTTTATTTCTTTGGAAATGGCGAAAAAAAAAATGAATTCATTCAATATGATGTTGAGCAAAAGAGAGCTGTTGAATAAGCATCATAGAAATTTATCTAATTACTTAATTTTTCTCTAATCTAATTACTTAATTGACACTAATTATCGAGTGCAAGTTTAGTGATATGAATGAGACAATCTTCATTCTTATGCCATATTTGGGCTGCTCGATGTAGTATAGTCCGTCGCATGGAAGCCGCAAGCCGCAGGGATGTGCGTCCGTGCCCTTTATGTATCTCATCATGGTGCTGGCGCAACATATTAGACGAATAGTGGAGTATACCGAGTTCTACATGCACAAGATAGATGAGTGAAGTTGTCACTACATTTCTATATCTTTACTATATGGAAGAGGATGATCTTAATGTGACCCCACGTTAACATTAGGGAGGAAGGTTCTCTTTTTGAGTTACCCAGCTACTCTTTCTTCTCCACATATTTTTTTCTTTTTTGCCATATATATGTAGGGCAAAGGCCACCAAAATTTCTAAATTATATCAATTACAATACATTTACTCTAATTTTTTTTCTGAGATATAAAAAATCCTAAATTTATACATAGCTATCAATAAGAACAGTTAAAGATCTGCTTGTATGCACGTGGAAAAAGCAAATAGTGACATGTCCAGTAAAATAAAAATAATATTGCTTTGACTTAAAGAAACATCTAATTTTGATGGAGTTAAAAGTTTGCCGTGCTTATGCCACTCTTGTTTTACAGTAGTTGAATTCGATCACAAAATAACACATCTCAATGGTTCATTGCATTAGTTATAGACAGGATTCGACAGTGAATCTGTCGTCCCAACGATCCATCCTTGCTCGGGCTATTGAAGAAAGGCCTCTCCGACACGGTCCCTGCTGTGAATCTACGATGTCTTGAGTTTCACCGACCGGTCAAATACGAAACGAGATTGCTGTCCAACGTGTTGATCGGCTTTTGACTTCGCCGGAACCAGACACCAATCGGTCTCTCCGATGGAGCATCGGGTGGGGGCAACACCCAACTCGCCATGACTGACTGCCTCCTCTGATCTCTCTCTCTCTCTCTCTCTGTGGCGACCACATCGGCGAACGATGAAGAAGAAGACGATGACCTCAAGATATGCGAAACCCATTTCTCCAAACGCATTCTTGAGCCTCTTCGCACTATCAATTTGTCTCCTTTCTTCTTCTTCTGTCGGCGATTGCCTCGTCCGATCCGCTGACTCGCCGCAGAAACCTCCGCCACTCCCGATTCTGCCCATACCCACCGCGCGGCAGCTCGAATGGCAGTCCGCCTCCATGGCCCTCTTCCTGCACTTCGGACCCAACACCTTCACCGACTCCGAGTGGGGCTCCGGCCGCGCGGACCCCTCCGTCTTCAACCCCACGCGCCTCGACGCCGCCCAGTGGGTCGGCGTCGCGAAGCGGGCCGGGTTCTCGCGCGTGATCCTCACCGCCAAGCACCACGATGGCTTCTGCCTGTGGCCGAGCGAGTACACGGACTACTCCGTGCGGTCGAGCCCGTGGCGAGGCGGCCGCGGCGACGTGGTCGCGGAACTCTCGAGCGCTGCGAGGGACGCCGGCATCGGGTTGGGGCTATACCTCTCGCCGTGGGATCGGCACGAGCCGTCGTATGGACGGACGGTGGAGTACAATGAATTCTACGTGGGACAGATGACCGAGCTGCTGACCAGGTGAACTTGAAATTACCGTTCCATTTTCCCGGAATTTGCTCATTTTTGTGCTCTGGGTAGTCGTTTTGGTCTAGTTCTGGTTGTTCATTTGCCAGTGGAAATGTCTTTTAGTAAATCGATTGCTTTTTGTTGATTTGAATGCTTCTCTCAATTAGTATTCCATTCAAATTTAGAGTTGAGTCCTTTTAAAGAATTATATACACTTGATCTTGTAATCTTAGTAAATGCAATGTTATTGCGTTCTTTCCATTTTGTAGCTTTGTGCTTATTTGTGTTAAGACACTTGACTCTTGGGAAAGTGCTTGAAGCTGGATTAGCTTGCAGATTTTTTTACTGGAAAGTCTTGTTTTGGTCCGATTATCTCATTATTGAGAGTTCGTTGTTACATCTGGAGAAGCTTTGAGGTTGACGTGCTGTGAAATTGTGCAGATATGGGGAGATAAAGGAGGTGTGGTTAGATGGTGCCAAAGGTGAGGGAGAGAAGGACATGGACTATTACTTTGAGAGTTGGTTTAGTCTAATCCGCCAGCTCCAACTGAGGGCCGTCATTTTTTCTGATGCTGGTCCGGATACCAGGTGGATTGGGGACGAGGCTGGTGTAGCCGGGTCGACTTGCTGGTCTGCATTCAATAGGAGTAACGCCAAGATTGGTGGAACTGATCCTCAGTGAGTTCCATTTCTAGCTTCTGTTCTATATCTCAGTTTGATGGGGTACCATTTAGAGAAAAGGAACAGAGTGATGCTTCCATTTTAGGTTACTGATTCAGCATGCTTGCTATTATCCGTTTTAGAAGGCAAGAAGGAAGGTCAAATGACCAGTGAATCAGTTCTTTCCTCAAAGAAGATATCTTTAGCTCATGTGAGAGAATTTCGTCTGTTCAAATGCCTTCTCAATCTCACCAGTTTAAGATAGTATAGCAAAGAGTGGATTGAATTTGTCAATTTTTGGATAAGTGATCATTTCTAGCTATTTAAAAGAGAAAAAAAGAGCTAGGCCATTTCTTTTCAGACAAACTGCTGGAGTCTTTACCAAGGGACTTCACATCATGGAAGATAATTCCTCAACACCTAATTTCTGTTTCTTAAGTGGTGGTTAGATTGTTGTGGATAGGAGAGAGATGTCTTCATCCAATTAGGTCTGCCTTTCTTGCTGTTATTGCTTTCCTTCTACAAAAGCCATTGAAAAGTTCTAACTTCTTGGTGCTGAATTGCTAATTACGTAAATCAGATACTCGAGGAGTGGAGACCCCGTCGGGCAGGACTGGGTGCCAGCTGAGTGTGATGTCTCCATCAGACCCGGTTGGTTTTGGCATGCATCAGAAGTTCCTAAGTCTGCAAGAAGCCTTCTCGACATCTATTACAAATCCGTTGGAAGAAACTGTCTCTTGTTACTAAACGTACCTCCAAACTCCTTGGGTCTCATATCCGAAGAAGACGTACAAGTGCTTCAAGAATTTAATGAGCTTCGGAGGTCAATATTCGATGAAAATCTAGCCAAGAGTGCTCTTCTCAGTGCCAGCAGTACCCGAGGAGGGTTGATGAACAATTCCCATTTTAGCGCAGAGAATGTCCTCAAAGAGGGTATCTACAGCTATTGGGCACCTGAGGAGAATCGGTCAGATTGGACATTATATCTAAGGTTTCAGGAGAAGGTGAAGTTCAATGTTCTGCAAGTGCAAGAGCCGATCCAATTGGGCCAGCGGGTTATACAGTTCCATCTTGAGACCCTGAACGACAAGGAGAGTGGAGACAAGTGATCAACGGCACCACGGTGGGATACCAGAGGCTCCTGCAATTCCCTATGCTTGTAACGCAGGAGTTGAGGTTTGTGATCGACAAATCTCGGGCTGACCCTCTTATCTCTTATTTGGGGCTCTATGTAGATACCTTTTCGATTTTGACAGAAACTTCTACCAATACTTCTCAAACACATGTAAATGGAAGTTGGGTGATTATGAAAACTGCCCGCAACAATCTGTCAGCCACATTGTAGAGTATGTAAGTTTAAAGCACGTCTCTTTCTATAACACTCGCCAGTATTGCGTTGAATTCCATACATGAAGATCATCCACACGGCCTCTGCTGAACTCGTGATGGAGCGTTGGCTTGGAAGTTTAATCTTCTTTTGTTGACATATGCGGAAATATATACAGATGGTCATGTTCTTTGAATTGCAGACATTCTGAAAATGTAGTTACCTCTTGGATTCATCATTTATAAGCCCTGATTGGTTTGCCACTGTATGGCGAACTTGAGGGATTTTTTTATCTACAATGATGGCGATTCTAGTTCGTAACTGCACTATCTCTGCTATCGCGAGTAGCGGCGCTTGTTGATGAATGTTTCTAGGAAAACGGTGTGGAAAAGGTGAATCATTTCACGATCATCTAATCTAATAGGCAGCCTGTCATGACGATATGCACAATTAATATTTTGATAAAATGGATATTATATAGCCTTTTTCTCCAATATAATCATTAGGATAAATCGCTTATAAGAATTTTCTCGCAATATTTTATTGTCCTTACCAATATGTGTACAAGAAATGACACGAAGAGTCCCTAAATTTAATTCAATGTGCAATGTTGTTTCTAAATATTTAATTTGTTCAATATAATCTCTAAATTTAATTTAATTTACAATGTTGTCTCTGAATTTTTAATTTGTTTAATATGACCCCAAAACTTTTTATACATGCTCAATTTTACTTCTATTAACTAAAGTCCAAGGACAATATTGAACAATTTCATTTAGTCTAAGATAGTTGAACATATACTAAAAGTTCATGGACTGCATTATTGCACATTGAAATAAGATTCAAGGATTAAATCGAATAAATTAAAAGTTCAGGGACGACATTACACGATAGGATAAAGTTGGGAGACCGTTTGTATAATTATCGCTATATGTAAATATTTTCAAAATCTTATTGATCAAGAGCTCATTTTTTTAGTTTCATATTTGCCAAATTTTACGTAGGATCAATCAATGCAAAAGGAAACATGGACGACCTCTTCTATCATTATTTTCTTAACAAACTTAATATGAGATAACCCATAAATTGAAATTACCAACTTTACAAATGATAGCGTGTCCATAGTCTTGTAAAGGTGTTTACTTTGTTGAACAAACCAACTTTCAGAATTACATGTTGATGATTTTTCCTACGAATTTTTCTATATATAATCTCGACACTCCTAAACCGTCCACGTCAGACTTTCTGATCATATTATAATGTACGTGTGCTTATGTTCTTGAAAATATTTTCGGATAAGTGATACGGTGAGTAATTCCAAAGAAACTGCTAAAGATATTCTTCCGAACATTCTCGTACGAGAAAGCTGGATCTCGAAATCCCTGAATGGAAAGGCCGAGAGCGGGTCAAGCGAGAAGACCGTTTCAAGTTCTTGGTTTCGCTTCAACAAATTCGCCCTTCGGATGCGGGACGTTTTATAAAACGCCTCCCTTAACCATCTCTGCGGTCCTCTGTTTTCCAGAGTTTCGCAGATTTCGCTCTTGCACAAGGCTCTCCAAGTTCTTCCTCTCGCGCAGACCCTGTGGATCCTTCGTTAATCCCACCCAGGTACTTCAGCTGAATGCATGGCGAATCGTTCCGCTTTCGCTTTTTCCGCTGTTTTGTCCGTCTGCACTCGAGATTTGGTTCATATCTTGTCGGTTGAGTCGAGAGGTTGAACGTGGTTCATTGGTGGAGAGAGCTTGGAATTAAAAGATTCTTGTTGTGACCATCTTTGAGTCATTTCAAGTTCTCATTCTGGGATTATGCTCTTTCTTTTTCTTTTTTTCCCGTAATACCGACAGGTATGGCTTGGACGCTGCGGGTCCGTGTGCGACGTTTTCCTTCTCTTTTATTGCATGTGTGTCATGGGTCGGCTAAATTTTAGCAGCATAGCTTTCCTCCGGGTTTTCAATGAAAATCTTGACCCAGCACCTTGATTCCGACAGAAGAGTTCGGTATATAGATGATATGTGCGTTTGTTGGATCTGCATATCTAGAACGGCTTGTCTTCTGTGTTCCATTGTGGTTTGTTCCAATACAAAGAAGCATGAGAGATCATAGCATTACAAACAGAGTTTGGGTTCATAGCTTTTCATGCCATTGATTCGCTAATTTATAATGCCTTGTGTGCCGTCGTGGGGAAATCAAAATGAAACACGCAGTTCAGATACGATGGAGGAACTTTTGCCTGGTATTTTAGTGTTGGTATGGGATTGATATAGATATTAGGCTTCGGTATGACGACTCTGTCAGAAAAGTAACCATTTCTTTTGATCGTCGCTGTTTTCACCATCTCCTAACTACAGAATTGTTGTCAATATCGGGTTTCACAGTGCAATGGAGAGTTTCCTCTTCACCTCAGAGTCTGTCAATGAAGGCCACCCAGACAAGATCTGTGACCAAGTCTCAGATGCTATCCTCGATGCTTGTTTGGAGCAAGATCCACAAAGCAAAGTTGCGTGTGAGACATGTACCAAGACAAATATGGTCATGGTGTTCGGGGAAATTACCACCAAGGCTAAGGTCAATTATGAGAAGATCGTTCGCGATACATGCCGAGGGATTGGGTTCACGTCGGCCGATGTCGGTCTCGATGCCGACAAATGCAAAGTCCTAGTCAATATCGAACAGCAGAGCCCTGATATTGCTCAAGGAGTTCACGGAAATATGACCAAGAAACCTGAGGAGATTGGTGCTGGAGACCAAGGTCACATGTTCGGTTACGCTACAGATGAAACTCCCGAGCTTATGCCATTGACTCACGTCCTAGCCACAAAACTCGGAGCCAAGCTGACTGAAGTGAGGAAGAACAAAACATGCCCCTGGCTGAGACCTGATGGGAAGACCCAAGTGACGGTGGAGTACCGTAATGATGGGGGAGCCATGGTCCCTCTGAGGGTCCATACAGTCCTAATCTCGACTCAGCATGATGAGACCGTTACCAATGAGCAGATTGCTAAGGATTTGAAAGAACATGTGATCAAGCCCGTCATTCCACCTCAGTATCTTGACGACAAGACGATTTTCCACCTGAACCCCTCAGGGCGTTTTGTGATCGGTGGGCCCCATGGCGATGCAGGCCTCACTGGGAGGAAGATAATTATCGACACTTACGGTGGGTGGGGTGCTCATGGTGGTGGTGCTTTTTCGGGCAAGGACCCGACCAAGGTTGACCGTAGTGGTGCCTACATTGTTAGGCAAGCTGCGAAGAGTGTGGTGGCTTCTGGGCTTGCTCGACGCTGCATTGTGCAGGTTTCTTATGCCATCGGTGTTCCTGACCCATTATCTGTGTTTGTAGACACTTATAAAACTGGGAAGATTCCAGACAAGGATATTCTGGCATTGATCAAGGAGAACTTCGATTTCAGGCCGGGAATGATCTCTATCAATCTTGATCTGATGAGAGGAGGTAATTTCAGGTATCAGAAAACAGCGGCATACGGGCATTTTGGACGTGACGACCCAGATTTCACCTGGGAGAAAGTGAAGCTTCTCAAACCTCCCAAGGCATAGAGTTTTGCCTTTACCTGGCCACACTGTTATTCCTGAATGATTTCTGCTTTCACTTGGATTTTGTGTTTGTGTTCTATTCTTGGTATTGATGGAAGACAAAAGAGAAAGATTATTGAATTGAAGTCAGTAGAGGAGTTGAGATTATCCATAAAGAGAAGCGTCAGATGACATCATTCTTTCATTTGTTTATGTCAGTGTTCTTTTTTTCCCCCTTGATAAAAAACAACCTGCAGATCACTCTGGATTTGTATAACAGGTCGAATTTCACATGTTAATTTTTGCTTATCTATATGAGCATGATGTGTGCCCCGTCCAGTCTCTCAACTCTTCCTCTGTAGCTAGATAAGGCATGTTATGCGCCACACTCAGAATCATTTTTACAAGTTATGCAGGGCCAACTGGTCAGCCTTACGCACTTGGAGAAGTTTGTTTCGATTTAATGAATTTTGAAATGTAACGCACCAGTGTAGCATTGGACGAACTTAAACAAATGAATGTCTTTTATTCTTTGCCTTTTGTTTCCACTTTCCCTGGACTCGTCTTGTCTCTTGTATTTCTGGATATGAACAAGATTCAAATGTTGAGATACTGTGGGCACTCTCATTTCATTAAGTATCAGTCTCGCTATCTGCACCGGCCATGGCGGCTTTGCCTGCCATCCAGCTCTTTAGCATTTGTAGAGCAGCTTTTGGCTGATCCATCGGAACCATGTGCCCAGCATTATGAACCTGCGTTTCGCCACACACCCAGAACTGAACTTATAATTTGCCTCTCTCATCTTTAAACTATGTTGCGCATGCATGCCCGCACATTGCAATTCTGTGTGCGCTTCTGTTAGAGAGAGAGAGAGAGAGACCTTCAAGAAAGTAAGTGGTCCATAGCTTTTCATCAGTCCTGCCTTGGCACCAGCAACGACAAATGGAACGGTTGGAGATGTCCCAAACCGCTTTTGACCAGACCACCGCACGGCATTAACCCACCTGGAGTTTCCTGCACAAATTAACATCAGGAAAGACATGTCATTCGCCAGGTAATGTTCCGTTTGATTCTGTCTAGCGTCTACCAACTTGAAAGATCGGGGTTTACCAAGCCAATTGCAGAGGAGATCATATTCACCGGCATAAATGAGCACCTTCAGCCCATCCTCAAGAAGTGCGGGGATACCCACTGCGAGATTCTTCATCCAATCCTGGCGCATCGCTTCGTGCACAGTGCTGCTGCACGACACAAACTCTATATCCCCGACCCCTAAAGCATCTCTCACCTTCTTTTGGTTCAGGAGTGTCTCCACGTTCGAGAAGTCGTAGCACAGGGGCCCCTCACAGCTCTTTCGTATGTCGTAGTACTGCAGGCCAATCATCAACATGTCAAAGTCACATAATCAAATGTAAATTTTAGAAAGCTTCTGTCGGGAAAAATAGATACATTTATGTTCCCTGTAATGTCCCTGATCTCATTGAAAATACTGTTGCAATAGATCAATGCTAACTCACAGGCATCTCCGCCCTTGGTAGCTGCACATAATTTGCAAAGATTAAAAGTAAAGCCTCCACTTTCAGAAATAAAAAAGAGGCTTCCGAAATGTTTTAATGAAGCATAAACAGAGATTTAGGGCCAAAAAAGATACCACACTGTTTATTCCCTTGTTTACATTCTGGGAGCATTGTGTTTATGTTGTCATGATTGGACTCTGTGATTAACTTCATGTTTAGAGCATAATCTGTGTATGCTTCATACTGGATCTCAGGATTGGTTAGGCCATTGCCAATTGCAAGCCCCTGTTCACGATTTAGAAGTTAACTATGTCAAAAGAAAGAACCAAGTTAATATGTCATAGCAAAAAAAAAAATTACCATACAAACATGAAGTACCTTCAAGTTTATGTATTCCTTTGCCTTGTTCCTTTGTTGAACACGAGCAGCGAAAGCAGGAATGTAGTGCCCAGCATATGATTCTCCGGTTATGTAAAAATCGGTCTTGACAAGTTGAGGATGCGCTGCAAAGAACGCCTGAACATTGTAGTGAGAGGTTAGTCTGTCACATGCTTGAATTCTTAACTTGAAAAGTATCCAATCAAAAATTGGGTTGTCCGTAAACACAAAAGTAGTTAATCTAGTACTCAAATTATGACCAATGAGCTCATGTTTACCTGCAAGAAGTCGTACAAGTCATTGCTAACACCCTGCTCATCATTCCGAATGTTGCGCTCGTCAGTGGAGTAACTGAAATCAGTTCCAGTAGGCTGATCGACGAAGATAAGATTCGACACCTGTGGGGGAAAAAAACATTAACAAAAGCATGAAATGTAACCTATTTCAAACTAGAAATAGTTTTTTCAATAACATATGTTTTTTCGTTGTCTGAATTTCCGTTTTAATTTAATAAGATACGTATTGTTTATTCATTCAATAATTAATTTTATTGACCATGATCGAAATTCCGTTTCTTGTTTGATAGCAAGCTATTGAAGGCAAAAGCAACAGAAGAAGTTGGCAACTGTTTTTCAAGAAAGAATGCTAAAACGAACTAGGCCAACATCATATGCGATAATGTGAAGGAAAAACACAACAGAAAAGAGTAGGAAGACAACGCTTACGTCGCATAATTCAAAATAATAATAATAATAATAATAATAATAATAATAATAATAATAATAATAATAATAATAATAATAATAATAATAATAATAACAATAATAAAAATAATAATAATAATAATAATAATAATAATAATAATAATAATAATAATAATAATAATAATAATAGAGCAAAGTGAAAAATCCAAAGAATGACGCAACGTTCTTGGAGTATTAAGTTATGATTAATAATGCTATGATTAGAACAAAATTGTCACTTACTCACCTGGTCCCAACCATAATCATTCCACACAAGAGACAAGTTGTTGGCAATATGAAAAGGGCCATTCTCATAGAACAGTGCCAATGAACCGCTACATCCGGGCCCTCCGGTTAACCAAATAACCACCGGGTCATTTGCGCTTTTCCGTGATTCAAAGAAGAAGTAGAACATCCTGAAAAATTGGACGACAGGACAATGAGTCGTGACCAGAACTTGATGAATTATAACGAGTTTTACTGACCGAATTCTGTTGAACTTCTCGTTTTATCATGTTTCATTGATAACCCCATTAATTTTCCTGTCATCTGGCCTAACAAAATAAGTGTAACAGGTGAATCTAAACACTTCTAGAACACATTAATTAAGTACTAGTTATTAATCGCATTCTCCGTCAATTAAAAAAAAAAAAAAACAGAGAGAGAGAGATGGGCTATGGAAGATAATTCCGAGGCTATCGACAACTGGCTATCGAAGTTGATTCCAAGGCCTCACCTTGCAGCATGGGAGTGCGGAAGCGGGTAATACCCGGCATGGTGACCGAGGTCCTGAACGGATGACCTGGAATCGCCGAGAACTGGGATCTCAAAGCGCCTCTCAACGATCTTCCCATCAGAAGCCAAAGAAGAAGAATCTTTGTCTCTAATTCTAATATTGACAGCTTCTTTGGGGTGCAAGTTGAGCCTTTTAATGAGCATCTCTGCTTGTGCCGTTGGTGATAAGTTGGCGGTTAAAGATGATGTCTTTGATGGTGATGCAGTAGAAAAGAGGGGGAGGAGACAGAAGAGAAAGTAGTATGGTGAGAGAAAAGTCGATGCCATTGTTAAGACTTTTGAGAGAGACTCTGAAGTTTGAGAACGATGATGACAAATCGTGGGCTTTTTCAGTGTTTGATGTAAAGGACGTGCTTGATGAGGCTCCCAGAAATGCATAGAGAGAGAGAGAGAGAGAGAGAGAGAGAGAGAGAGAGAGAGAGAGATTTGTCTGCTTTATGGAGAGAGATGACAAGATTCATGAAATTGGAAAGGAATTTTCTATATTCTGTATTACTCTGCATATCAATGGAGAGAGATGACAAGATTCATGAAATTGGAGAGGAATTTTCTGTATTCTATATTACTCTGCATATCAATGTACATGTATTTGTAGTACAGTAAAAGAATCAGAAAATATTTACACAATATTAATTTTTCTAAAGTAAATCGTATCTACGATTATCTATGATTTGCTTAATCAATCTTTAGACTAAATTAGATTCCTTCTCTAACACTCCCCCTCAAGGTAGCAGCTTATAAATGTCGAAGGCGCCAAGCTTGCTTAATAGACATATGTGTTGTCTTTGGCATAAGGGCTTAGTGAAAATATCTATAGGTTGTTCCACAATTGTGATTCCTCAAGTGGCAACGATCCCTTCCCGAATTTTCTCTCGAGTTAAATGACCGTCAACCTCGATGTGCTTTGTTCTTTCATGAAAAAATGGATTTGCCGCCAATTTAAGAGCCGCGTCATTGTCACAAAACAATTCACTTGCACCATCAACTTGCCCACCTAGGTCTGAAAGTAACCCTCGAATCCAAACTATTTCGCACACAGTTTTCGCCATGGCTCGATATTATGATTCAGCTGATGACAACAAAACTGTCGATTGCTTCTTTGTCTTCCATGAAATTAAAGACTTTCCCAGGTTAATACAAAAACCAGTAATGGATCTTCTTGTCATTGGACAAGTGGCATAATCTGTGTCACAATAGGCCGTCATCTTCATGTTGCAGTCACGAGATAACAAAATTCCAAGTCCCGGACATCCTTTCAAATACTTCACAACCTTCAGTGCTGCGTCCATATGCGATCGCTTTGGGTTGTGCATAAACTGACTGAGTATTTGTATTACATAACATATATCAGGCCTAGTCATGGTGAGATAAATCAATTTCCCAACGAGTCGCTGATAACTTGATGGATCTTTGAGCAATGCATCGTTATCTGGAGAAGGAGAGTTCCCATCATATTCATATGTTGTCAATTTGACATTATGCTCAATAGGTATAACAGTTAGCTTGCATCCCGATATCTTGCATCCAATATGATTTCCAAGACAAATTTTCTCTGACTGAGACAAATTCCCTCATTGAATCGAGCTATCTCAATACCAAGAAAATATTTGGGAGGTCTCAAATCCTTAATATGAAAGGTCATATGCAAATATTCCTTGAGCTTCCAAATTGCGATATCATCATTTCCCATAATAAGTTTATCATCGACACAAATCAATAAGTAGAATGAGGAAGTACCTTTGGTCCACGTGAACAATGCATAATCATATTTGGAATGTACAAAACCTGCATTTTTGAGTGCTGTAGTAAACTTTGCATACCATTGTCGAGAAGCCTGTTTGAGTCCATAGAGGGATTTGTGGAGACGACATACTCGAGACTCCCCACTGTCTACATAATCCCGATGGAAGTTCCATGTAAATTTCTTCATCTAGGTCTCTATGAAGAAATGCATTATTCACATCCATTTGATGTAAGTTCCACACATTGCAACAACAAATAAAAAAGAACGAGCAATCACTTCTTTAGCAACAGGAGAAAAGGTCTCGTGATAATTAAAACCTTCACGTTGTGTAAATCCTTTAGCGATGAGTTGAGCTTTTTACCGCTCGATCGAACCATCTACCTTATATTTCATTTTGTAGACCCATTTGCAGCCGATGGGTTTTCTGTGAGAAGGCAAGGGAACAACATCCCAAGTGTTATTTGTTGTAAGAGCAGCTAATTCTTCCTTCGTAGCTTTTTGCCATCGAATATCAAGCGCCACTTCCTCATAAGAAGATGGTTCTTATTCTTTAGATATTTTACTGATGCAGCATGTGTGCTTTGGCGATAATTTACTGAAGGAAACATAAGAGGATATTGGATATTGCGTACCTGGTGTTTCCATGTTGGAGGTCGCACCTCTAGTCTTGAACGGCAATTGGTGATGAGAAGGACCCATTATCATTTTGCTGAGGTGATGAAATGGTGGATTGATCCAGAGATTCGGTAAGGAAAATAGGGGATTCGACTTGTGGATCAATCCCAATCTATTCCAAAAATTATCTAAAAATGCAATCCTAAAAATGCAATCCTAACCAACACACTCTAATGCAAGATTTGATTTTTTTTTTAAATGTTTTTTAGAGTTTTTCCAAGACAAGCAATTATGAAATTGCATCTAAACTAATCAAGATATCTACCAAATAAAGGATTAAAATAATAGAAAAATAACTTGTTGTCTCACGGGTAAAATTAACGATTACTCTAATCCTAAACATCACGACAAAAAGTTCAAAATAATTAAAAATCTGATCCGAAGTCTTACGGATCAAATTAATAACTAGTAATGATTTAACAATTAAAATACTATCAAAATACCCAAAAATTAATATAATTAAAAAAATGATCGGACGTCTTACGAATCAAATTAATAATTACAATAATTTTGAATAAAACACTTGTAGATAATGCCTGCAAAATTATGAGTATTGACATCCAATCTTTCAATTTAAATAACTAAAATTAATTAAATAAATAAATAATAAAAATAAAAATAAAATAAACTACCTAAATTGATTTTCTCTTATTTTTTTCACACGAGACTTGGCAGGTGGTTTGCCGGGGGTGATGGGCGCGGTCGTCGGAGCTTCGGCGAGGGTAGGTGGGCAGCGATGAGCGGAGGTTTGGGCGTAAGGGTGACACGGGCAGCTGGCTTCAAGTGCGAGTGGATTGGACAAGCGGAGGCAGAGTGGTGCGGAGGCAGCGCGGTCAGCTGGTGCAGCGACGTCGGGGGCAGCAGAGGCTTCGCGGGCGTCGCAGACGGGTTGAGGGAGAAATCGCGATGGTGCAGCGACGTTGGGTCGTCAGCAAAGGAGATCGGAGGCGGAGGCACGGTGGAGCTGTCGAACGCTGGGTTGGGTAGAGAGCGTCATAACAGGGGCGGTAGCGAGAGGCGGAACTTCGAATAGAGTAGGGGTAGTGAAGCAGCAGACAAAAGCGTCAACACAGGGGTGCGGTCCCGGGGCTGGGTCGCGGCTACAGCGGCGGTGGGGCGAGCTCGCCTGCGGTTCGATCAATAGGCAAAGACGCGAGGAAGATGAACAGTTTTTTTGACTTTTTCCTTCTTCTTTTTTCTGTTGATCGACGTCTCTTTCTCTCTCCCCCTTTTACTTTTTTGCAAAAGCTTGACTTTTCTCACTTTTTACTTTTGTTTTTTTCTCCTTGGAAGAAGAGAAACCCCCTTTTTTGACCTCCGTACACACCCTTTTATAGGCCAAACAAAATGTGATCTTTATGTGAATATTTTATCTCACGAAAATCGCTTATAACCTCCTTATCACAAAAAATACTTATCTCATGAACATTCTCCCATGATTTCATCATCCATTGCTAGAGATAAGATTGAAATGCGATTTTCTTAAATTTTAAAAATTCACCATAATATCACATCAAACCTCCATTTAGATAATTTTTGTCATAAAAAAAGGGGATTGGGCTAATTTGCTCATTTCATGGGCTTAGTCCAGCCTGTTAATTTAAAATTCAAAACCACTAATTCAACCCATCCGCCACCGGTCCAATAAATAAAATGAAAAACATGCAAATTAAAAATAAATGCACATAAATTTATATGCTCTGCAATTAACATTTTTTCAAGGATAAAACTACCCTTAATTTTTTATGCAATATATAAATTACTAGACTGCCAAAATTTAGATGTCAACACTCTCCTCTATTTGTGATCCAAAGCTGCTTCCTTGCTGTGACGCTCGAAAAATGCCATGGGAGCCGCCCAAGTTCTTTCCAATCGCTGTAAGCATGATGCTTTCTCCTCCCCTCTCTTGTTCGGTGGTCGCGAGGTGCTGGTTTTCTTCTTGGACAGCAAGTTCAAAAATGCGGCCGAGCGGCGGCACAAGCTTCATGGCAAGGATCCGCGAGCAGAAAGGTATCCAACCATCATGTAGGGCTAATAGGAAGCGAATTACTTTCTCCTTTTCCTTAATCTCTATGTACTTCCTGATTGTTGTCTCTGGGCCTTCGAGTTGCCCCTCCACAGCTTCGAGCTCGTTCCAAAGGGCTGATAGGCGGTTGAAGCAAGCGGTAACTGAGAGGTTCTCTTGCTTCAACTCCGTGAGGGCTTGGGTCAAAGAAAAAACTCTAACCATATCAAGTTTCCCATACATTTCCCTAATGTTTTCTCACATTGTTTTTGCATCTTTTGTAGGAGGAAGTTTGGCGGCGACCTCTGCCATCACACAATTCCCTAATCAGGTTCGTACTAAGTGGTCGCACCTCCACCAGTGGCATTGCATGCGGTCGTTGGCCGGAAGAGGGATGGATCCGTCAAGGAATCCGTCCTTGTCTTTTGTAACAAGTGCCCGGCGGAAGTCCCTTGCCCATGTCGAGTAATGATCCGGTCCAACAAGTTGAAGCGTGATTAACTTCAATTCGAGGCCGTCAGCTGGTGAAGTATATAGCGGGTCGCCGGGTTCTGGACCTGGGGAGGCAAAATCTGGATCTTCAGTTGGGTTCGGCTGTTGTTGTGGAGCCCATTGTTGGCTGGATCCGGGAGTCCACTGACTAGTTCCCGCGGCCCATGGCCTCTGAAAAAGGGCCCATGGCAATGGGATTGTAGTTGGGAACAAGCTCGTGATTGGAGCCGCTGGCTATTGAGCAGTTTGCTCAACTTCTTTCGAGACCTGGTTGGGTACGATGCTTTCTCCTCCCCTCTCTTGTTCAGTGGTTGTGAGGTGCTGGTTTTCTTCTTGGATAGCAAGTTCAAAAATGTGGCCGAGCGGTGGCACTAGCTTCATAGCGAGGATCCGCGAGTGGAAAGGTATCCAACTATCATTTAGGGCTAATAGGAAGCAGGTTACTTTCTCCCTTTCCATAATCTCTCTGCACTCCTTGATTGTTGTCTCTGGGCCTTCGAGCTCCCCCTCCACGGCTTCGAGCTCGTTCCAAAGGGCTGATAGGCAATTGAAGTAAAGCGGTAACCAAGAGGTTCCCTTGCTTCAATTCCACGAGGGCTTGGGTCAAAGATAAAACTTTAACCCGATCAAGTTTCCCATACATTTCCCTAATGTTTTCCCACATCGTTTTTGCATCTTCAGAGCGACCTCTGCCGTCACACAATTCGCTAACCGGTTTCGTACTAAGTGGTTGCACCTCCACCAGTGGCGTTGCATGCGGTCGTCAACTGGAAGAGGGACAAATGCGTCAGGGAATCCGTCCTTGTCTTTTGTAACGAGTGCCCGGTGGAAGTCCCTTGCCCATGTCGAGTAATGATCCGGTCCAGCAAGTTGAAGCGTGATTAACTTCAATTTGAGGCCGTCAGCTGGTGAAGTATAAAGTGGGTCGCCGGGTTCTAGACCCGGGGAGGCGAAATCTGGATCTTTAGTTGGGTTCAACTGTTGTTGTGGAGCCCACTGTTGGCTGGATCCGGGAGTCCACTGACTAGTTCCGGCGGCCCATGGCCTCGGAAAAGGGGCCGATGGCCATTGGATTGTAGTTGAGAACTGGCTCGTGATTGGAGCCGCTAGGTGTTGAGCAGTTTTCTCTACTTCTTCCGAGACCTGGTTGGATGCGGGTAGGATTTCTTTACCGTCTGGGTTCTGCATGTTGGATGTAGTGTTGAATTCCTGTCGATGTGCTGAATTTTTTTTTTTTTTTTTTTTGCAGGTACTGATTTGCGGCAATAAACCAGAAAACAATTGCAAATGAGATCATATTCACCGGCATAAATGAGCACCTTCAGCCCATCCTCAAGAAGTGCGGGGATACCCTCTGCGAGATTCTTCATCCGATCCTGGCTCATCGCATTGGACACAGTGCTGCTGCACGACACAAACTCTATATCCCCGACCCTAAAGCATATCTCACATTCTTTTGGTTCAGGATTGTCTCCACGTTCGAGAGGTCGTAGCACAGGGGCCCCTCACAGCTCTTTCGTATATCATAGTAATGCAAGCCAATCATCGACATGTCAAATTCACGTAATCAAACGTAAATTATAGAAAGCTTCTGTCAGGGGAAAAATAGATACATTTATGTTCCCTGCAATGTTCAGAATCTCATTGAAAATACTGTTGCAATCGGTCGATGCTAACTCACAGGCATCGCCGCCCTTAGTAGCTGCACATGATTTGCAAAGATTAAAAGTAAATCTTTACCTTCAGAAATAAAAAAGAGAGCTTCCAGAATGTTTTAATGAAGCATAAACAGAGATATAGGGCCAAAAAAGGTACCACACTGTTTAATCCCCTGTTTGCATTCTGGGAGCATTGTGTTTATGTTGTCGTGATTGGACTCTGTGATTAACTTCATGTTTAGAGCATAATCTGTGTATGCTTCATACTGAATCTCAGGATTGGTTAGGCCATTGCCAATTGCAAATCCCTGTTCGAGATTCAGAAGTTAACTATGTCAAAAGAAAAAAAAAAAAAAAGTTAATATGTCATAGCAAAAAAAAGATTACCATACAAACATGAAGTACCTTTAAGTTTATGTGAATTCCTTCCTTTTCCTTGTTCCCTTGCTGAACACGAGCAGCAAAAGCAGGAATGTAGTGCCCAGTGTATGATTCTCCGGTTATGTAAAACTCGTTCTTGACAAGTTGAGGATGTGCTGCAAAGAACGCCTGAACATTGCAGTGAGAGGTTAGTCTATCACATACTTGAATTTTTAGTCTATCACAATCCAAAATTGGATCGTCCGTAAAAACAAAAGTAGTTACTCTAGTACTCAGATTATGATCAATGAGCTCATGTACACCTGCAAGAAGTTGTATAAGTCATTGCTGACACCTTGCTCATCATGTCGAATGTCATTCTTGTCAGTGGAGTAACTGAAATCAGTTCTAGTAGGCTCATCGACGAAGATGAGATTCGATGCCTGTGGGGGAAAACATTAACAAAAACATGAAATATAACATACTTCAAACTACAAATAGTTTATTCATCAATAACATATGTTTTTCTGTTGTCTGACTTTCCGTTTTCATTTAATTAGATACGTATTGTTTATTCATTCAATAATTAATTTTATTGTTCATGATCGCAATTCCGTTTCTTGTTTGTTAGCAAGCTATTGAAGGCAAAAGCAAGAGAAGAAGTTGGCAACTGCTTTTCAAGAAAGAATACTAAAATGAACTAGGCCAACATCATATGCGATAATGTCAAGGAAAAGTAGAAAAAAGTAGGAGGACAACGCTTACGTCGCAAAATTCAAAAAAATTAATAATAATAATAATAGAGCAAAGAGAAAAATCCAAAGAGTGACGCAACGTTCTCGGGAGTATTAAATTATGATTAATAATGCTATGATCAGTACAAAATTGTCACTCGCTCACCTGCTCCCAACCATAATCATTCCATTTTCTGACACCAGTGAAATTTCCGTTTGGAAGGCGAACCGATATAGAGGATTTAGGCTTTGTGTGGACATCATAAAATAGACATTCATTACAAACTGTGTCACCGGCACCTGTATCAATAATCCATACATCAACTAAAATATTCTTATTTTTGCATAATGAAATACCTCAAAAATTGGCACTCTTGTCAACGGTTCTAAACTGATTTAGTGCCTTCATAATTTGCTCATATTGATCCTGGGTAAGTGGCTTGTGAGCTGGATTATTTCCATGTGCAAATACCTAAAAAGCAGAAAATTCTTTCCCTTTCTTTTCTTTGTCAGTAGGCTTACCATG
This sequence comes from Eucalyptus decipiens, assembly GCA_014182575.1. Classification (NCBI taxonomy): domain Eukaryota; kingdom Viridiplantae; phylum Streptophyta; class Magnoliopsida; order Myrtales; family Myrtaceae; genus Eucalyptus; species Eucalyptus decipiens. The sequence goes on from CM024618.1 coordinate 5,878,410, forward strand.
TAATTTCCAACATGTTTCAATAGTGTGATGCGGACAACGGCAATATTCACAATACTTACCCTTGAATTTAGAATTTTGTCCTCCCCGTCTATATAATTCAACACCATAGGGCGGCGAATAGGGGCCGTCGGATCCGTGTGAGCTGCGCTGATCTGGACCATCGGATCACACAGCATAAGAGCCATTGGATCCATGTGGGTGGCACTAATTAGGGGCGTCAAATTGCGTGGCATAAGGGCTGTCAGATGCTCTTCCACGCCTGTAATCCCCACCGTCAATTCCGAGAGCACGGGTACCGTCCGATCCCTGCTTCTGATCTTGACCATTGGATCGGTAAGTTCTAGGGTTCCCAAAGAAGTCTTCTTCTTCCTCTTTTTCGCAACCTAAACTCCGGGTGCACCACCTAGGTTTTAGGCTAATGGACTGCTAAGTCTAGACTTAACTCAAGCTCTCCCAAGCTCATAAAACATGCATTTTAACTACATAACCTAAATTTGCTAACAAACTATTTCTAATTAAATACACCTATTATGCAAACTAATTAACATGCGCCTAATATTTTTGTATTTTTCTCATCAAAATTCGGAATTAATAAAAACCTTAATTAACTATCTAAAATGAATAATATTCTAATATGTTTTAGGGATTAATTTGACTTAAACCCTATCCTATCTTAGAAAACTATTTTTTAAAGAAAAATGAGATTATCTAAGTGTGCAAACATTATCTAAAATCAATCCTAATCTATTTCAAAAATTATCTAAAAATGCAATCCTAAAAATGCAATCCTAACCAACACACTCTTATGCAAGATTTGATTTTTTTTATTTTTTTTATTTTTATGTTTTTTAGAGTTTTTCCAATATAAGCAATTATGAAATTGCATCTAAACTAATCAAGATATTTATCAAATAAATGATTTAAATAATTGAAAAAGAACATGTTGTCTCACGGGTTAAATTAACGATTACTCTAATCCTAAACTTCACGACAAAAAGTTTAAAATAATTAAAAAAATCTAATCCAAAGTCTTACAGATCAAATTAATAACTATAATGATTTAACAATTAAAATACTATTTGTCGCGACCAATTTTTCGGGGTTTAGACCACCTAGGGTTTGGCTAATGGATTGTTAAGCCTAGACTTAACTCGAGCTCTCCCAAGCCCATACCAATTCGCGACTTAGGTTCAAGTTCTTAACATGCAATTGATTTTTAACTAGGAGTCGCCACTAATCTATTTTTGGTGGGTCGATTAGAAACCCAAGTAAAGTAATGGGAGAATTCACTTTACTCCTACGAACCAGAGACTAAGGGTACGGGGACTTGGTTACGTTAGATTTCTCTAACGCCCTTTCGGTACCTTTCTTTTTATTTTGAAAAATGTTTGGCAAGCAATTTGGATTGATTTTAAATTTATTTTCCTAACATGTGAGGTGATCATGCAGGTGCGCAAACCACCAATTTAACATCCAATAAAGCAATTAAATTATGCAGAACTTACCTCAAAGCAACGAAAGCATCTGCATTGTTAAATTAAAATCCATATCAACAATCCTAGATATGGTTTCTAATTAACACGCAATTTCAATTTTTGTTTTCACTTTATTTAATGAAAATGATGACTTATGCAATGCATGTCACTATTCTAACATGAAATAATATGATGACATGACCAAAATTGTATGTCATAAATAAGCATGCAATCTATCCTAAAGCATGAGATGAATTCATTCTAATTCTTTTATATTTTCCATGAAATTTGAAATTAAAGAAATGCGACAATTAAATATGCAATCTAAATTAATCAAATGACCTAATTCTAATGACAGGTAATGCGATGCAATGACATACTATATGTCACGCGACATTTATGACTTAGTTTAATGATGAGGAAGTTCTAATTAAATGAACCTAATAAGAACTAAATGACATGCATTTGATATTTCTATTTAAAAATGCAAAAATGATCTTAACTAGATTAAAATTCTATCTAATTTAAACTAAGGATCAAGTCACATTAAATCCTAATTTAAACTAAGATATTATCTTAATCTACCATGCAATTTATCTAATATGCGATGATGTGCAAAGAACGCCTTAATTCAACATGATATATGCATGATGATTTAAATGAATGTGCTTTCTTTTTTGGTTTTCTTTTTCATGATTCAAAATAAAGTTTTTATTCTAAATATAAAAGATAAAAACCTAATCTTAATTCAACATTTTTGGATTTTTAAATTTCAAAATAAGATTGCAATTTTAAATCCTGAAGAGAAATATTCTAAAGCAAATCTAATCCTAACTCAAATATTTTTTTGGATTTTTTCTTTTACGAAAATAATATTGATTCAACCAACAGCAAATCAAACAAGGATAAGATTGATATCTAAAATTGACGAACCATATCTCGCGCATGAGATCGGGTTGGCCAATTTTAAATTAAATCGCAAATCAAATCTCGAGCTGGAGATTGGATTGTCGATTTTATAAGGGATTGCGAGTCGGATTTCGGGCGCGAAAATCGGACTATCAATCCCTAGCTTGAGGGGCACTTTCATGTTGGAATATCAATCATATACCTAAAGGAACAATTCCACTAAAAGGAATATTAAAGAAATAATAATAATAAAAAATAATAATAATAAAAGAGAGACTACCTAATCTGATTTTTCTTTTTCTCTTTTTCTTTTTTTTTCTTCCTTTCCACACACAGCCGTGAATCTCCAAGGGGAGAGAGTCGTCGGTCCGGCAAGAGGAACTCCGGCAAGGGTGAACCGGCGGCGGCCACAGCAGCACAGGGGCGGAGCTAGGAAGGCTCGGGTCCTGTTCCGGCGATTTGCGTGCGGGCAGCGTCCGGAGTCGAACAGGCGTCGCGGGTCCGCCCGGCTTGAGGCGGGGCGGAGTCGTCGAGCTCCGGCGGCGTGGGCGTGGCGAGCTTGGGCGTTGTGGGTCGTTGTTGGCGGACGAGCGGAGCGCGGCGGGTCGGATCGGGCGCGCGGGTCCACCCGCTTGCGACTGGGTCGGCCGATCGAGGTCACGGCGGTCGGATGGGCGTCGAGCGGAGGGCTGTTCGGGTCAATCAATCTCGGATCGGCGAGCAGCTTCGCCGGACGGAACAGGAGGGCCGAACGGCAACGAACGAGGCGGACAATTCGGTTTTCAGCTCGAGCTTGGTTGCCGGTGCGTGCGATTACAGATCTGCTCGGGTCTAGCTCCGGATGAAGGGGACAGTGGGCGTCGGACCGGGCGGCACGGCGGTGGCCTCAAGCGGCGGCAGCGATGCGAGCCGGGGCGCGGCAGCGAAGAGGTTCGGTGTCCGGCGGGGGAGCGAGGAGAGACAGATGCGCGGCGGGGCTGTCGCAGTCGTCGCGGCTGGCCTCGGCTTCCGGGCGGCGTCGGCGTGCGCGGAGAGGCGGTGTTCGCGGACGGACGCTCCAAAAGGAAGGTGAGCGGCGAGGGAGACGATGAACAGTCCCCTCCGCCCCCTTGTACTTTCTCCTCTCCTTTTTTTCTTTTCTCTCTCTCTCTCTGTCTCTCTCACGTCACTCTCCCTCTGCAACTTTCCTTTCACTTTTTCCTTTTTTTTTTGCTTTTTTTTTTTTCACCAAAGGAAAGAGCCCCCTTCTCTCTCTCGAGACCTCCACGGATGACTTCTCTCTCCTTTCACTTTTTCTGAATTTTTAAAAGAAGCTCCTCTCAAAGCCTTCTACGTACACACCTTTTTATAAGCCAAAACCAAAAATGCAATCCTTTTTGTGAATATTTCATCTAACGAAAAGGTTGTCTATAACCTCCTAATCACCAAAATATTTTTATTCTCCTTATCTCCTAAATATTTTCTACTGATTTTTAAAGATAAGATCATGACCCCGATTTTCTTAAATTCCAAAAATCCTCATTTCAAATCTCAATTTCAAACAATGGGCTTGGGCCAATTTGTACTCTTCACGGGCTTAGTCCGACCTATTAATTTAAAACTCAAAAAACACCAATTCGACTCATCCGCCACCGGTCCAATAAACAAATGTAAAAAATGCAAATTAAAAACAAATGCACCTAAATTCATATGCTATGCAATTAATTTTTTTAATGAAGTTTTTTTGATAAAATTAAACCCTAATTTTTTAATGACTAAATGGGCCGTTAAAATTTAGGTGTCAACAGCTGCCCCTCTTTGAAGGTGAGCTCGAAGAGGTTGCCTTCAAAGACAAATTGAGACCTAAATTTTGACTATGCACATGCACTGAATTTTTTTGTCGGAAAATGAATTCCATTTTTAAATGCAATTTATATGATGCATGGAAATGCTAATGCAAATGCATGATGTCAAAGGAAAGAACGTACCTACAATTACTTCCCGATCGTGCGGTAAAGCATCTTGAGGTGCATGATAAATCCCTATTTACTCCACAAGTACCTAACTCTCACTCAGGTTCCTTGAAAAGCGTAACAGGCAATAGATTGAGACATCCAGATCCAGACTGAGATGTCAAGATTTTTTGCTCAAAATACCTAGATCCAAACTAAGGTATAATGAGAAGGATTGATAAACATTCACATCCAGAGTGAAATGTTTGAATGAAAATAATCAAAACATTCAGGTCCAGACTGAGATGTCAAGATTTTTGTACTCGAGATACCTAGATCCAGACTAAGTATAACGGTAAAGGTCGAAAAAACATTTACATCCAAAGTGAAATGTTTAACGAAAATGATCAAGACATCCGGGTCCAGACAGAGATGTCAAGATTTTGAAAAATGGTAAAAAGAACTTACCTGAAATATCTTACCTTCAAGGAGGGTAAAGTGATTCAAGATGGTGTTACATGTCCAGGACCCGTACCATTCTACGATCGCCTGAATAGTAACATGACTTTGCAAAGAGACTGCTTTCCTAGGACCCGTACCATTCTACGGTCGCCTAATATGACAGTGTTTGGTTGTGTCTAGGACTCGTACCATTCTACGGTCGCCTAAACGGGGATTTACCTTTCAAGACCCGTACCATTCTACGGTCGCCTGAATAGGGAAATAGGTTTTGTCTAGGACTCGTTTTATTCTACGGTCACCTAAACGGGGATTTACCTTCCAGGACCCGTATCATTTTACGGTCGCCTGAATAGGGAAATAGATGTTGTCTAGGACCCGTTCTATTCTACGGTCACCTAAACGAGGGTTTACCTTCCAGGACCCGTACCATTCTACGGTCGCTTGAATAGGGAAATAGATGTTGTCTAGGACCCGTTCTATTCGACGGTCACCTAAACGAGGTTTACCTTCCAGACCCGTACCATTCTACGGCCGCCCGAATAGGGAAATAGATGTTGTCTAGGACTCGTTCTATTCTACGGTCACCTAGGCCGAGGTTTTGCTTGGCTAGGACTCGAACCATTCTTCGGTCGCCCACCTTGCAAAAGAGATCAACCGACCCGACCCGAACCGTTCTTCGGTCGCCTTAATCGATTGGCTTTGGAGGAAAATCTTTGGGGGACAACTCGCCGAGTGTCGATTAAAAGGGACTCTGGGCTACAAAAGCACGCCAGGTCGATAAAAGAAATCCGGGCTATGAAAGCACGCCGATTTGGTATAATGGACTCTGGCTACGAAAGCACACCAGGTCAGAAACTCCGGGCTATGGAAGCACACCGGGTCAATAAAAGGGACATCAGGCTACGGAAGCACGCCGAGTCTATTAAAAGGGACACTGGGCTACGAAAGCACGCCAGGTCAAGAACTCCGGGCTACGGAAGCACGCCGGGTGAATGAAGGAGACCTTGGGCTACGAAAGCACATCGGAGTCAATATAAAGGACATCGGGTCACCAAGCACACCGGGTCGATGAGAAGGACTCGGGCGACGAAAGCACTCCAGTCAATATAAAGAGACAGCTTGACCGAGTCAAGTGTCAATAATGGGTAGAGATATACTCACTGATGATATCTCGATTCTTGGGGATATGTCTTCCGGAATTCGATATCCTGTGGAAGTCTCTCACCTCTCAATAGAAATAAATCAAGGATGCACCTTGAATATTCGTGAGGGTTTCTCTTCTTGAAAGGAGCTTGAATGTCAAGAGCTCTTGGGTCTTTGAGACACGATTTAGAGCAAAAATGCATTTACCAAATAAATAAGCAATTACGGCTATTCTCGGAATGCACACTTCAAAATCTATTGAAGTTTTTATCAATTCAATTGGGGTTCATGCATAATGACATTTGCATCACTCAAATTTCCATTGGAGACATTTCAAAAGAATATTCCAATGTGAATACATGAGTGTCATGGATGTGTCAAATGAGAGATCTTTCGATCAGAAAGGACTTTTCACTCCCTGATTAAAATGGCCATTTCATCCTGACCTTTGATGTAGGATTTTTAACAGTCACTCTATCTCACTGTCATCATGCCAAACAAGGATCCGAGTAATCTCGCAAGTGGTACGAACTTACCAATCTGAGAAGTCTTTAACAGGGACTGTAATGCGGGCTTGGTCAATGGCTTCGCAAAGGAGACTCTTTGAGTCGAGGCTATTGAAAAATGAGTGATATTTCACAATCATCTTGGGGTTTACAAGCCAAGAAACATGAGAAATGAAGCAGAAATTATTTTACTCGCACTTCTTCAAGCGATGCTTCCAAACATATGAACTTTTACGTTAATTCAAGTGCCCTAATCTGAAGAGACTTTGTAAGGGACGTAACGTAGGTTGGGTTCATGGGTTGAGAAACGAAAGGATCATTTGGCTCAAAGAGTGTTTACGGGGTTAAAGTTGGTGATCATCTTAACATTTCCAACAATCTTCCTCCCTATCGTCGAAGATTTTCTTCACATCACAACTCCATTGATTGCAACATCTCAACATTTGAGTTTTTTTTTTTTTTATGGTACCACCTTGTTGGAGATACGACTCACTTCATCAAGTGTTTGATTTTTTTTCTTTGGGCATTAGCCTTGCTTTTACCAGGCACACTGCTTTTTCATGCCCCATTTTTTGCTCTCTTTTTTTCTTTGGATTCACACAGCTTCCTTTTTATCATTCTAGACGAAGCCACTTGAATTTTTTCTTTTCTCTGCCTTGCCCCAGTGTGGGGGATGATCACCAACTGGGTTTAATATGAAATGAATTCATAGGCTCAATGGGGCTATGCAATGGATAAAGTGTATAGGATAGAGAAAGAACTGCTCTTCGTCATCCTAAGGCACTTTAAATTATCGTACAAGTCACACTGTAAAAGCAATACTCGAAGATTGATGCAAGTGTGAGTAAGAAAATTCCTATCATTCATTTCAAATCTTGTCCCGTATAGGACGATCCTTGACAGGGATAATTTAAAAGCTTTTCATGTGTGTGGGCTCAAAGGGCTGAACAATGGATATATCTGTAGTGTTTCAGGTAACAGAAGAAACTACCTCTCATCACCTCGGTTAACGTACTCTTTGCGAGATCACCATTTTCCTCGTGAGCATGGAATTTTTCCACACAACTCACTGGGGTTAGTGTATGAAACAGTGTATGGAATAGGGTTTGCCTTTCATCATTCCAAAATATCCCATTTGACACATTCATTCCATCTCACACAATCAAGGAGGAAAATGCAAGATTTGCAACAAATTTGAACATTTCAATTCACCGAGGCAATTTACTCATCATAGAAATGCTTGCAGCTCAAAACATGACATGGCAAATTCTATCATAAATAATACTTCTTGAAAGCATCAGAATTAATTGGAGTAAAAAACTCACGACCATCCATTTCTGCTAGGATGGCACCTCTTGGAAGTACCTTCCTTACCACATATAGGCTGTAATTTGGAGCAAACTTGCCCCCAAGATCTTCCACCGGAGAGTGATGGTTTTCTTTTACTTGCCCCAAATCTTTTTTCATTGCAAGTACGCTCTAAACCTGTTGATCACAAGTCAAATATATGATCATTGCTTCTCAGATATCCCTTGTCATAACGAGTTATAGAATTATGCTCGAGACAAAAAGCAAATGAGTCAGACAAATAAACATGTTTAATCTGCTACAAGCTTTGGAAAAATGTTTTTTTTTTTTTTACAACGAAATGCTTTTGTTTTCAAAAAAAAATTTGGGAGGAAACATGAGAAAGTCCAGCCCTCAAGATTTCTCCGATAATATTTTTCTTTTTCATGGTTGGATATCGTTATTGGACTAGTTTGGTATACTCCATCATGTCCTCCAAATTGGAAATAAAATTGTAATTTCATTGAATAGAATCAAATGAATTAGATTATTAGAATGGAAATTATGATTCCTATCCCCTAAAAAGAAAGTAAAATAAGAAATTGAAAACAATTCCTAAAAGGCGAAAACCAATCCTAAAAAGTTATAAACATTCCTAGAAAGAGATAAAAATTCCCGCACAGGGGAATGTGCAACAAGAAACAAGTTACTCTTGCAGGCTAACGTCCATGTCTTCCGAAGGTCCTTCGTCATTGGCTCCGATGGAGAGATCATCGAACAAACTTGAAATTCCTTCCGTGGCATCATCGAGTTCTCTGTCTTTGGAGACATCGATCGTCCATGTCATCCCATCCACTCCCTGTCTTTGGAGGCGGATCGTCCATGTCATCCCATCCACTTGGAACTATGTTACGAGAATCAAAGTAAAAGCTGGGAGGAGCCGAATACTTCACTAGGTAATCAAACTTGCCACTAGGCTGCCCCAGAGTGTCCATCACTTCTACTTCATCTTGCCCCATCTTAGGGACATTGTCAGGTTTAGGTTTTTCAGTAGTGACCAACAGTAGGTCATCTTCCAGGTCAGGCATGTCATCATTGCCCATTTGGGTCTTACCTGACTGCTTCAAGACTACTGTCTCAGGGAGAGCAGGTGCAAGAGTCAAATCCGTTTGGAGGGATTGGATTTGAGCTGTCATGAATTGTATAGAGGCGAGCAACTGTTGGAGTTGGTCTTCCATAGCGGAGATACGATCACGCATTTCAGTTTGGTCGGCCATTCTAGCTCTTGATTGCGTAATACGCGGAGGATTCGTTATCACCTGGTCCAAATGAATGAAAATATATAAGTACGAGGTGCAAATAAAGAATCAATCCGATGACAATGATCTATCAACTTTTTTTTCATCATTTTTTTGAAAATCTCTTACAAGGAGGAAATTTCCTAAAGAGAGCTAGAAAAATAGACATCCTAGTAAGATCAAATTTCCTAGACATGAATTGAAAACAAATTTACAAAAGTTTTTTTATTTTCCAAATGATTTATTGCATGGCAATTTCCTCATTTCATTTCTAAAAGGAATTAAATCATATGGCTATCCTAGCATGACAAAATAAATTGCATGGTATAGGGATAGAAAACTTACTTTACCAAGAAAAATCGACGACAATCACATAGACATGCGCATGGTAAGTGGCTCGATTTCTAATCATAAGGTTTATCAAAATGAAGCCACAAGGATGATCAGACTAGTCACGGGCTTGTAGACTATGTCGGGTCCCCATGACTCCGGCTTGGTCAAAGAGCCGACCCGGGTCGCGGGCATGCGGACCGAGGTGGGTATTCTTGACACCATGAAAGAAATTTCGGGATTGAGATGGGCGACTCGTACCGCGGGCGTGCGGTCGAGTGGTATCCATCTCAATACCATCCTAAATGATCCCCGTGCGGCCCGGGTCCGGCGGCGGGTTGTGTGTGCAAGGTGTAGTGATTAATGCAAGGCATGAATGACAGTTTATATCAAACAGCACTTCATATATGAAAGTAAACCATACATTCCTACACCTCCTGCAAAACAAAGGTCACAAACACTTCCCCTTATACCTCCCATCCTACAAAAACATTTAACACCTTAAATGTTAGGGACGTACTGAATCCTTGCTGCCAAACAAAAACATTTTTTAAAAAGAAATTGGCCTAAGTCCACTAAGAGTTTTAACTCAAGTCCCCAGTAGTCGCCAAGCCGTCGCGACCAATTTTTCGGGGTTTAGACCACCTAGGGTTTGGCTAATGGATTGTTAAGCCTAGACTTAACTCGAGCTCTCCCAAGCCCATACCAATTCGCGACTTAGGTTCAAGTTCTTAACATGCAATTGATTTTTAACTAGGAGTCGCCACTAATCTATTTTTTGGTGGGTCGATTAGAAACCCAAGTAAAGTAATGGGAGAATTCACTTTACTCCTACGAACCAGAGACTAAGGGTACGGGGACTTGGTTACGTTAGATTTCTCTAACGCCCTTTCGGTACCTTTCTTTTTATTTTGAAAAATGTTTGGCAAGCAATTTGGATTGATTTTAAATTTATTTTCCTAACATGTGAGGTGATCATGCAGTGCGCAAACCACCAATTTAACATCCAATAAAGCAATTAAATTATGCAGAACTTACCTCAAAGCAACGAAAGCATCTGCATTGTTAAATTAAAATCCATATCAACAATCCTAGATATGGTTTCTAATTAACACGCAATTTCAATTTTTGTTTTCACTTTATTTAATGAAAATGATGACTTATGCAATGCATGTCACTATTCTAACATGAAATAATATGATGACATGACCAAAATTGTATGTCATAAATAAGCATGCAATCTATCCTAAAGCATGAGATGAATTCATTCTAATTCTTTTATATTTTCCATGAAATTTGAAATTAAAGAAATGCGACAATTAAATATGCAATCTAAATTAATCAAATGACCTAATTCTAATGACAGGTAATGCGATGCAATGACATACTATATGTCACGCGACATTTATGACTTAGTTTAATGACGAGGAAGTTCTAATTAAATGAACCTAATAAGAACTAAATGACATGCATTTGATATTTCTATTTAAAAATGCAAAATGATCTTAACTAGATTAAAATTCTATCTAATTTAAACTAAGGATCAAGTCACATTAAATCCTAATTTAAACTAAGATATTATCTTAATCTACCATGCAATTTATCTAATATGCGATGATGTGCAAAGAACGCCTTAATTCAACATGATATATGCATGATGATTTAAATGAATGTGCTTTCTTTTTTGGTTTTCTTTTTCATGATTCAAAATAAAGTTTTTATTCTAAATATAAAAGATAAAAACCTAATCTTAATTCAACATTTTTGGATTTTTAAATTTCAAAATAAGATTGCAATTTTAAATCCCGAACAAGAAATATTCTAAAGCAAATCTAATCCTAACTCAAATATTTTTGGATTTTTCTTTTACGAAAATAATATTGATTCAACCAACAGCAAATCAAACAAGGATAAGATTGATATCTAAAAATTGACGAACCATATCTCGCGCATGAGATCGGGTTGGCCAATTTTAAATTAAATCGCAAATCAAATCTCGAGCTGGAGATTGGATTGTCGATTTATAAGGGATTGCGAGTCGGATTTCGGGCGCGAAAATCGGACTATCAATCCCTAGCTTGAGGGGCACTTTCATGTTGGAATATCAATCATATACCTAAAGGAACAATTCCACTAAAAGGAATATTAAAGAAATAATAATAATAAAAAATAATAATAATAAAAGAGAGACTACCTAATCTGATTTTTCTTTTTCTCTTTTTTTTTTTTTTTTTTTCCTTTCCACACACAGCCGTGAATCTCCAAGGGAGAGAGTCGTCGGTCCGGCAAGAGGAACTCCGGCAAGGGTGAACCGGCGGCGGCCACGCAAAAGCACGGGCGGAGCTAGGAAGGCTCGGGTCCCGTTCGGCGATTTGCGTGCGGGCGGCGTCCGGAGTCGAACAGGGCGTCGCGGGTCCGCCCGGCTTGAGGCGGGCGGAGTCGTCGGAGCTCCGGCGGCGTGGGCGCGCGAGCTTGGGCGTTGTGGGTCGTTGTTGGCGGACGAGCGGAGCGGCGGCGGGTCGGATCGGGCGGCGCGGGTCCACCTGGCTTGCGACCAGGTCGGCGATCGAGGTCACGACGGTCGGATGGGCGTCGGAGCGGGGGCTGTTCGGGTCGGTCAAGCTCGGATCGGCGGCTTCGCCGGACGGAACGAAGGCCGAACGGCAACGAACGAGGCGGATCAATTCGGTTTTCAGCTCGAGCTTGGTTGCCGGTCGTGCGACATGAGATCTGCTCGGGTCTAGCTCGGATGAAGGGGACAGGCCGGGCGTCGGACCGGGCGGCACGGCAGTGGCCTCAAGCGGCGGCGGCGATGCGGAAACCCCAGGCGCGGCGGCGAAGAGGTTCGGTGTCCGGCGGGGGCAGGGGAGACAGATGCGCGGTGGGGCTCGCGCAGTCGTCGCGGCTGGCCTCGGCTTCCGGCGGCGTCGGCGTGCGCGGAGAGGCGGTGTTCGCGGACGGACGCTCCAAAAGGAAGGTGAGCGGCGAGGAGACGATGAACAGTCCCCCTCGCCCCCTTGTACTTTCTCCTCTCCTTTTTTTTCTTTTCTCTCTCTCTCACCTGTCTCTCTCACGTCACTCTCCCTCTGCAACTTTCCTTTCACTTTTTCCTTTTTTTGCTTTTTTTTTCACCAAAGGAAAGAGCCCCCTTCTCTCTCTCGAGACCTCCACGGATGACTTCTCTCTCCTTTCACTTTTTCTGAATTTTTTAAAAGAAGCTCCTCTCAAAGCCTTCTACGTACACACCTTTTATAAGCCAAAACCAAAAATGCAATCCTTTTGTGAATATTTCATCTAACGAAAAGGTTGTCTATAACCTCCTAATCACCAAAATATTTTTATTCTCCTTATCTCCTAAATATTTTCTACTGATTTTTAAAGATAAGATCATGACCCCGATTTTCTTAAATTCCAAAAATCCTCATTTCAAATCTCAATTTCAAACAATGGGCTTGGGCCAATTTGTACTCTTCACGGGCTTAGTCCGACCTATTAATTTAAAACTCAAAAAACACCAATTCGACTCATCCGCCACCGGTCCAATAAACAAATGTAAAAATGCAAATTAAAAACAAATGCACCTAAATTCATATGCTATGCAATTAATTTTTTTAATGAAGTTTTTTGATAAAATTAAACCCTAATTTTTTAATGACTAAATGGGCCGTGAAAATTTAGGTGTCAACACTATTGAAATACCCAAAAATTAATATAATTAAAAAAAAAATGATCCGACGTCTTACGAATTAATAATTACAATAATTTTGAACAAAACCCTTGCGGATAATGCCTACAAGATTCATGAGTATTGACATCCAATGTTCCAATTTAAATAACTAAAATTAAAAAAATAAATGAAAAATAAAAATAAAATAAAATAAACTACCTAAATTATTTTCTCTTTTTTTTTTTTTTTTTTTTTTTTTTTCACACGAGACTTGGCAGGTGGTTCGCCAGGGGTGATGGACACGGTCGTCGAAGCTCCGGCGAGGGCAGGTGGACGGCGACAAGCGGAGGTTCGGGCACAAGGGTGACACGGGCAGCTGGCTTCGAGTGCGAGTGGATCGGACAAGCGGAGGCAGTGTAGTGCAGAGGCAGCGCAGTTAGCTGGTGCAGTGGCGTCGAGGGCAGCAGAGGCTTCATGGGCATCGCAAACGGGCTGAGGGGGAAATCGCGATGGTGCGGTGACATTGGGTCGTCGGCAAAGGAGATCGGAGGTGGAGGCACGGCGGAGTTGTCGGATGTTGGGTTAGGCAGATAGCGTCGAACAGGGAGCGGCAACGAGAGGCGGAACTTCAGATAGGGCAGGGGCAACGAAGCAGCAGACGGAGGCATCAACACGGTGGTATGGTGGCGGGGCTGGGTCGCGGCTGTAGCGGTGGTGGCGCGGGCTCGCTTGCGGTTCGGTCAATAGGCGAAGACACGAGGAAGATGAACAGTTTTTTTTTTTTTTCTACTGATCGACATCTCTTCCTCGAGAAAATATTGGCTGGGTTTTACCCTCCACGTAGGCCAAATGTAAGACCACTTAGCGATCGACACATGGCTCCACGTAGGCAACGGCGTCAGAGGTTCAAAATTTGCGCTCGCCTCTCCTGAGGCCCACCACTTTGACGCTCTCTCTCCTCTGCTCGTCCTCTGTGACCTGTCGACTCGTCCTCTCTCTCCTCTCTCTCTCCTCGTTCTCCGTTCCGTTGCGGGAGAACAAAACGCAATGCTTCTCTCCATACTCTCCCCCCTCCTCTGCTCTCTCTCCTCCGCTGGTTGCCCATGACGCCGACGCCAACGTCGATGCCCTTTCCACCTCCGCCGACACCCCTTCGCCTCCCTCTCGCGACCTCTCCTCTACTCTCTCCCTTTTTCCTCTGCGGAGCACCTTCCTCTGCGAAGCACCCTTGTTGGCAACCCCGATGCCGACGATCCCCTACTCACGTTTTGGCTTCCCTCTCCGCAAACGAAGGTCGCTCTGCTCGCTCTCTCCCTCTCTCTTTCCTCCGCGAAGCGCCCCCTACTCTTGAATGCGGACGCCACCGACGCCGTCGTCTCCCGCCGTCGCCTTCCCAAGCCCCATCGATAGGCACCCCGCGACTCCCATATGTCCGAAGGTTCGTTTTGTTTTTTCTGTTTTTGTATTCCACTTAGTAGAAATGTTTAAGTTTATAGATACATATGTATTGCTCCTCTACTAAACCCAAAAGCATATTGAATGAAGAGCCTTATTTTTATGTCGACTCTGCTCGATGCGTGTGGGAGAGAGAAATGAACATGTGAAACTCTTCAGCTGACAAATTGTCTAAGATGATCAAATTCCCCTTTTTTGCCTTGCCCAGCATTTGTGTAGTTTGAGATGATCCTACCCAAGTGGTCCTTGAGAGACAAATATTTTGGGTTTTAATCCTTGAGAGATTGACTTCTAGATGGTTGGTCTAGACTAGTATTTAGTTCTTGCATATTTTGGTCACAGCTCGAATTATCGATCACTTAATCTTGCAAAATCTTTCTTTACTAGAACAGGCCTATGCAAAACGTGGATTACTGATAAATTTTTGCCCGCTACATTACAGGTGGATGGCAGCGACCTTGGTTGACTACTACATCAACGTTGTTCCGCTTGCGGTATGAACAAATTATTTGTCTTTGCTATTACAGATCACACCTCTTTACGCAACTTCACGAATTGATAATTTTGAAAACCATCTTAACTATAACACCATATAAGAAAGCTGCGAGTGTTTTATTACATAACGACATATACTTAAGCCTAGTAATGTTCAAGTAATGCAGTTTCCTGTCGCATTGACAAGCTTCTAGGAATAAGAAAAACCAAAACATGGTACCTAATGTGTTTGCTGGTAGTACTTTCCAGTTTTCACCGAGAAGTTTTCATGGGAGCAAACAGACGCTGATTTTATACATGTCGGAAAATTGACTCAAAATTGCATGAAGCTGAAAGCTGACACTCCAATTATGCTGTATAAGGAACTAGGGATTGCACGAATTCAATCTACTTCTATGTCAATGCAAGATGATATATTTCATTTGTTGTTGAAGCTTTTTTTATATGGAGTTCTGTGAAGAATTTGCAATGCATGCTTACAATTAATATGTCTTCGGGCTTGGGTTTGGTAAAAGGAATTGAACTTTTTTAGTGCTTTACTTTGGACGGTGCTTCTTATTTGCCTAGGCAGGTGTGAATTAAATTCTCTCAACGGGATTTCGGCTTCTTATTTTGTAGTTGCAAGTGGCACAAAAGCCACTTTAAGTTGTTTTAACAGGAAAAATGCTTTCGATTGATTTCTCAGCTGACATTTATGTGCATTATGATGCGATTCTCATCTCAGTGTCACAAGGTGCTTCTACATTCTTTTGCAATTTCTCAAGCTCTCACCTCAAGAGTCTTCACAAGATCCCATCTACCATGTTTTGCTGCAGCATTCTAGCAAGTATGTTTGCACTCCATTTTATTATATCATTGTTGTTTCTACGGGATTTTGGATACAGTACTTTACGGAGACATTATAAGCTCATGGTTTCACCGGACTACAGTAAACGAACAATTTTCTGCTATGGTAGATATCAGAATCCTCATTTCTTGAATGAGGACAGTGATCTTGTGGAGGAAGATACTTGGGGTCTTGTTGGCTTGTTCTTGGTTTGGGCAGCTCTATTAGTGCAGTTTACCGAAGTGGGGAAATTGATGTGATATTGAAGATAAAGGACTTGATAACTTCATGGATTCCACACATGAAGCCATTTGTTTGGAGCTCTAACTCCTACAGTGAAGGATCTGAGATGCTTCTATCTGTTGGATCTTGTCTTGCACCTCCCATGGTTGTGGCTTTCTGCCAGAGAGTAGAATTGATGGATGTTGGTGAACTAAACCAACTGATGAATAGTTATAGAGAACTCGATATCTGAATTATTGTCATTAAAAAGTCGTGTGCATTCCACTGAGCTTGTTGATGGAATCATGTGCTTTGGAGCGGAGTCTCCTTGCCTGTGTTGTGAAGGAAGGCATAGATTCCATTGAAGTTGGATGTCTGAAAGAGTTACTGGAATTGTTGAGGAGATATTATTCCAATCTTCAGCCTCCCTCCACTTATCTGGGAGGGATGCCTGGAATTGTTAATTCTTTGGGTGTAGAAGCTGGGTTGGTTCTGATTCATCCCTTATCCTCCAATTACGGTCGTTACAGGCTGAAGGTGATTGAGGATTTTCCCTCAACTAGCCTTCTAATCATTTTTCGTGGTCCTTGTTTCTTACAATGAAATGTTCTCTTGGCAGGAATCTTCTCATATAATGCGTGCGCTTCTTTCAAGTCCTGTCTGCGAGCCTTTGTTAACATCATCAATGCAAGAGATGTTTCTTGTTGCTCAACATTCAGAAGATAATCAGCTGCAACAATACTCTGCCTGGGCACTTTCTTTTCTTCGACATATTGAGTGTTTGGGAAATTTTTCCAAACCCCATTTGGAGAAGGCTGGCCTTCTAAAGGCTGAAAGCCCAAGGCAGCCTTGAGCTTTCAGCCTTCGAGAAAGGCTTCAAAACACTGTTCATCAGCCTTGCGAAATACTGTTCATCTTCTTCGTTGAGGCGAACGTCTAGGTTGAGTAGGGTCGTGAATGGCCAGCGACGGAGTAGAGAGAGGCTGGCGACGGTCACGGCGACCCAGGTGACGGTAGCCAGTGGGGCGCTCGACCTCCTGCGGTATCTAAACTGCGTGATCTGGTCACGCAACCCTTGCCGAGACCCTCGCCTGAGGTAGTTAGGAGTGACCCTTTTCCTTAATCTGGTGGGGTAATATACCTTTTTAGGGGCAGAAACTATAACTACAAAACTCGTCCCCGCTTTCCACTGATGCTGTGGAAACCTGTTACTCCTGTGTATCCAAGATTGATTAAAAAATGGCGGAAGCGGAGACGTTCGCATTCCAGGAAGAGATAAACCAGCTCTTGAGCCTGATCATCAACACCTTCTACAGCAACAAGGAGATCTTCCTCCATGAGCTCATCAGCAACTCCTCCGATGTACGTCTCCTCCACCTCGCTTTGAAGTACTAGGTTGCCTTGTTCAATGTCTTTTGTCTGTTAGGTGTTAGTAATGGCTTGTAGGCTTGAAGATCAGAGAGATTTATGTTTGCTTGAAGTAGTTGTAGGATTCCTAGTGAAGACTTAAGAGTGTCATTGTTGATGTATCAAGACTGCACATGCTGTTTTTCTCTTTTTTGTTTTGTTTAATCAGTTTGTTGGTGTCCTGTTTTTTAGGAGTTGGTTAGTGAATCATATCTCCTAGGAGCAGTTAGCTACACGTATCTTAGATATTCTGATCTATTGCTGATTTTGTGGATCAAGCAAGCCGTTAGTCGGCGACGTGGGTTTGTGGTTACGTTCTAGTATGTATTTTGAACCTTTTTTTTTTTTTTTCTGTTTTTCTGAACACGACGCTCTGCTTCTGCTGTAAACTTGTTCTCTGCTTCTGCTGTAAACTCCTTTTTTTCTGTTCTCTTTTGCTGTCTACGTGTTCTCTGTTCTTTTCAAAAAAAAGGAAAACAACAGTCATTGTTGCGAAATATTCATGATCGAAATGCGATATTGTGATGCTAAAGGTGATATATTGATTTTGATATGTGATCGGTTTGTGTGTGCTTTAGGCGTTGGATAAGATTAGATACGAGAGCCTCACGGACAAGAGCAAGCTCGATGCGCAGCCCGAGCTGTTCATTAGGCTGGTGCCGGACAAGGCCAACAAGACCCTTTCGATCATTGACAGCGGCGTTGGCATGACTAAAGCGGGTAATGTAATTGGCTGACAGAGATTGATCAATTTTCTTGCTCGCGTCTTTTGGCTATGGCTATGTTACTACACGATAACGATAACTGTTACGCCGAGTTCATTTAAGTTGTGAGACTGTTGGTAGATATTAACGTTTGAGATGAATTGGACAGATCTTGTGAACAACCTAGGTAGGATTGCGAGGTCGGGGACGAAAAATTCATGGAGGCATTGCAGGCGGGAGCTGATTTGAGCATGATCGCTCAATTTGGTGTCAGTTTCTACTCTGCTTATTTGGTGGCTAGAAAGTCATTGTGACTACTAAGCACAATGATGATGAGCAGTACATCTGGGAGTCCCAGGCCGGTGGTTCCTTCAACGTTACGAGAGATGTGAGTGGGGAGCAACTCGGCAGAGGGACCAAGATCACCCTCTTCCTTAAGGAGGACCAAGTGAGTTCATTAATGCTTGCTTTTATGAATTGGTAGAGAAGATTTACTATGGTTTTGGATGATACATGATGCTAATAGCGTCACGTCTCCGTTTTCCTCAGCTGGAGTACCTGGAAGAAAGAAGGATTAAGGACTTTGTGAAGAAGCACTTCGAGTTCATTAGCTACCCCATCTATCTATGGACTGAGAAGACAACCGAGAAAGAGATTAGTGCTGATGAGGACGATGAGCCCAAGAAGGAAGAGGAAGGAGATGTTGAGGACGTCAATGAGGAGAAGGAAGAAAAGAAGTCCAAGAAGAAGAAGAAGATTAAGGAGGTTTCTCATGAGTGGCAGCTCATCAACAAACTGAAACCCATCTGGTTGTGAAAGCCAGAGGAGATCACCAAGGAGGAGTATGCTTCCTTCTACAAGAGCTTGACCAATGACTGGGAAGACCATCTTCCCGTGAAGCACTTCTTTGTTGAGGGGCAGCTTGAATTCAAGGCTATTTTGTTCGTCCCAAAATGTGCTCCGTTCGACCTCTTCGATACTCGCAAGAAGATGAACAACATCAAGCTCTATGTTAGGAGGGTTTTCATTATGGACAACTGCAAGGAGCTCATTCCAGAGTATCTTGGATTCGTGAAAGGAGTTGTCAATTATAATGACTTGCCCCTCAACATTTCTCGTGAGATGCTGCAACAGAACAAGATTTTGTAGGTCATCAGGAAAAATCTTGTCGAGAAGTGCATTGAGATGTTCAATGAGATTGCATAGAACAAGGACTTAAAAATCTATTTGATGCTTGAAAGTGTTTACTTATTTAGTCATTTGATGATAATATTTCATATTTTGATAAATTAATTTTATAAAATGTATCGTGAATATTTATTTGTCAATGATTATGGAGTTTCATATAACAATGTCCAGCGATACTTATTTTTCGTTGAGAAAGTTTTCATACCAATGTCTACTTAAACAATGCTGATGAGTAGCACCAAGATATGAATTAGTAGTGAAGCTGCAGGGCATGAAAGGATGAGCGGCGGACATTTTTTCCACATTCATATCATATTTGGATCTAATTCTTATCTTTAGTAGTGAACTCAAGTGCCAAAGGAGTAGGACATCTAGGATTTATCGATCATTCTTTGCAATTTAGTCATTGATTACTTGATAGTATGATGTCGTAATGATGGACAAATGTCGCATTGAATCATAATCGGGCTTAGAATTTAAGCTTTGACATACACTCCTAAGTCAAAATGAAGAAATTAGATTTGAATGTTCAAAAAAATATATTAATACACAATTATAACGCACACATAAATGCTTGATGGCAAATAAATGCCAATTTTACATATAGGGCAGTCGACCAACAACTGGGAAAGTTTTGAGCGGAAGGACGGTCTTTAGAATATTTTACCATTTCAACGCCGAATCCTCCGTTAAAACTTGCGAAATGAGTATTCAACATCTCAGCATATGCCCATATGAGTATTAGCAATTCGCATTAACCATCATACTAAACACAACTAGATTTTTCAATGCACACATGATGATGGAAAGAGCCAAGTCCAAGCAACGAGCACGATAGATACCATTGCAAGATGAACCTTCCGCATAAGCCATGTACGCTCTCAAAATTTACATAGCCTATCATTGCCAACAGCATACATTACTCAAGAAACTCAGAAATGGGGATTCCGCCCTATAGCCATAAGAGATAATCCCGTGAAAACAGGAGCGACTCTGGCATCCCCTTAACCGTAGCAAGAGCACGGTTCTCAATCAAGAAGCAATATAGGTCAAAGTTTAATAAATGCACTGCCTCTGGCCATGGTATGGACGCAACATGCGAAAGGCACTAGTGACAAGGCATGGAACCATAGTATCTCATCTTCTCAATGCACCGTAGTTTCTCGTACAGAGCTGTCAGTTCCAACTGTAAAGCATTGACATTGCAAACAGGCTCTCCATCTTATCCACCTTAACGAGGTCCATTCAGATAAAGAGACGGACATAGAATTTCAACTGTAGTTTTAGATGCATCATATAGGGAGACAATGGAGCTTAATGAGTGAAACATTTTCAGCCGTACTTATATCTATCTATGGAAAAAAAAAAAATGTAGTTACAGAAGCGTCACATGAATCAGGTTCTTCATTCATTTGTCACATGAATCAGGTTCTTCATTCATTTATGTATCTCCATATACTGAGAGATTGGAAAGGACATGCCATTAAAATATGAAATCACTTGGCATGCTAATGACAGCCTCATGGGCATCTAGGACATACAATGTACAAGTTTCATCATTTTTTTGAATAAGAAGACAGAGCTACAGAAAATGAAGTACTTCAGCTATTTAACCAATATGAGTCTCTTTTCTAAGTCAACAATGAAGATGAAATTGATTTCGGCAGAAAATTACTCAGCATTTTGCACAATTTCGTCAATCAGCAACTATGAGTCTGATTATTAAGCCTTATAAGCAAACAATAAGCAAAAGACTTCAACGCTCAGGACATTCATCTTCAAAAGCAGAGGGTAGACTTCATAGCACATATAGATTATGGGAAGAGAATAAATCACTCTCAAGACCATGAGAACTACTTACCCTGGTTTGCGACTTATTTGGTCTCTTTCCCACGTCATCTTCATCATCATCGTTGTCATTATTGCTCAAGAGCAGTTTGTGAATTGAAGAATTGTCAGTTTTTCTGCGATGCTTGGAAGATGCTCCTGTACCTCTACCCCTTCCCCGTGGAGCAGCTCTTTTGCGTCCTTTTCTATGCAGATTCTCATCACTTCCCTTTGGAGACAATAATTATGAGGAAATTCACAGTTAACATGAGGGAATGATAATTGGCCAAAAAAAGACCCTGCAACTTTGCTACAAGGCACAGTCAGACCAACAAAAGGAAATTCCAATCTAAAGACTGAATAAGCCCACCAGTCACATGTTTTTAAGATCAGTTGATATGAAATGGCCCTAGTTGGAACAAGACTATTTACATTCAAACAGGCATTAATTTGGAATTGGTAACTCGTTAAGATCAAATATACATAAACTCACCAAGGTAAAGCAAACATAAAGATTTTCATGGTTGCCCGATTGTGGGAAACCATATGCTGACCCAATGGAAGAATCTATTTATAGGGAGAAAAGGCATTCTTTCTTACTGAGCTTTCCTCAAGATCCTTGCTCACATATCTTCCTGTTTCTTCACTAGAGGCAGAAATTAAATCGTCCTCATCATCAAAAATACTTCTGGCAGCATTTTTTGCAGCCCCTGCTGCAGAGGTGCTGTAGCAGGAAAAAAAAAAGACAGAATTATCCCAAGTACTGATATAGAGGACTGCAGATTCAATAAGTAGAACACTGAGAGCTAGTATAATTCATCTACTATCTGCACACAAGACATAGATCTTCCATATACATGGCTTTATAAACCACTGGTAGCAAGAAATGCATCCCATCATTTAAAGTTAAAAACCCATGTAAACAAGAAGTTTTGGGGGTACTGCAGACTCAATACAGATGCTTACGGACATCAGTCGATTTCACATCCTTGTTCTTTCAAAGGCTTAATTTAAGCCATAGGAAGCCGGTCATCATACACACACACACACAGTGAGCGAGCTATAACTTATATGCTATAATGCTGGCACTTTTCCAGGTATTAGTTTGTCCACAGATTACTACATTGAACTCTATCCAAGTTCTCTAAGTACAAAAGCTCTGCACATTCAATTTAATGATCTCAACATATGACTATCCAGATTGCCATTTGAAAATACCATCACTTAATTTAATCCATGCAGACAAATCATCACTATTAGAGAGCCTACCGTATCCACATATTACGCCAGACGCTAATGCTGATTATTTCCCTGAAGCACTTCAATTGCAAAGCTAGATCACTTGAGGATGCAAATAATCTTTAGCTAGGTGATTTGGGATATGGGACATTGGCGTTTGACAACTTTAATCCGTAAGCTCGAGTTCATGACTACATCTGCTACTAACCTTTCACGACGGCGAGATACCAAAGCTGAATCAAGAGTAGTTTGCTTCAAATTAGCATATCCTCTTCCCCCGTCCCTTCCTCTTGTAGAAGTTTTCCCTCTTCCTAGATCTGAAGTAGCATGGGAGGATCTACAAACTCCCAATGATCCTTTCCGGCCTCTGGTGGCAGAGTTTGAGCCGAGTATCTCTGCTGTGTCCTCATCATCGCTAAAAGAAACTGTGCTTCCTATTCCTGCAGCATTCCTATTTCTAGCAGCCTGGGCAAAATTTACATGAAAAATTTAGCACTTAATGGCTTCACAGAGAAACTCATAAGAATCCAAGAGGGATAATTAGCGCTACAGCTAGATTTACCTCCACAGAAGGTGCACTGGATGTTCCATGTGGGGTGTCACTGGGATGTACAGAACGTTCCTTAACGCGTTCCTAAATATAAAGAAAAAAGTCAATTAAGCATCAATCTTTACTTTAGACAGCACTTGGCACGAAGAAGATGAGTTAAAAAGAACTTCAGCCTATCGTCAACAGGAATTAAAACCAACAGGAAAAAATAATGCTAAAGACTATATCCAAGCTCCTAGTTTCTCTCATTGAAATGCCCTTCTGTAACTACTGGAAAGACCTTACAATAAGATATACAAGAAATTCCTGCTTTACTCTAATAACAGCCACAATCATAGCAGAAAGTTAAAGCCTGACTACAGATTGAAACAAATGAGCTAAAGCCCCCAAAAATTTGGAAGAACTCCACACATTAAATGGTTGGATGAGACTAAATTCATCACATTATAAGGATAACAAGTCTCAATAGATAACTTCTTGCCTCCAAACACTCGCCGACTTAAAGAATTAGATCCTCCTCCTCGCATTTCAAGGTGTTGGAATCCCTAGCAATTTTGTTCTGCACATGTTCATAAACAAAAAAGTATCAACACAGAAGCATAACAGAAACATAACATTCACACTATAGCATGGGGAACTGACAGCTTAAGAGTGATGCCTCCGCAACAACAAAAGCAGGGTATGATACTTACACGAGTTTCTTCAAGACTTAGTTGCACGCAAGAATAAAAAGCTGTTTTATCATCCTTATTGACAAATTCGTGTAATGCTTTATCCAGATCATTGACTGGAAGTATCTCCATTTTCTGCAAGGCATAACAGCATATTAAATTATATACAGACCTTAAGAAAACTAAGAGACTGATAACAATTATCAGCATATCTTTCTAACATTCTACCCATAACAATACACTCAATTAAACTACAGTTGAAGTTAAAATATGTGTGTGCAACAACAAATCACAACGCAAAGCACATGTTATTATTATGGATTTCATTGGTGGCCATAAGAGATTTATACAATATGAAAAATTCATTTAGAAAGCATAAAAGAATCAGGATTACCAGATTATTCTCGGCAACAAGCACCTCAATGTTTTGTTGATTTAGCTCCTCAGGGCGAAGTCGCTTAGAATCTTCAAATTGTGCTACAGATCAGGAAGACGAACAATTTCAATGGCTGGTAAGATGATAAAGAATGTTTAAATGCAATATACCCTTGAGAATCAAAGCTTTACTAATACAATTATTTTTGAGTAGATAATTATGTCTTGCAATTAAAGAGGGTGAATAAATAGAATTTGGCATAGGTATTATACATTTGACAAGTCATTTCTTTATTCAAAGGCAATAAGAAAGGCATACAAATATTGACTTGGAAAAAGAAGGACAAATAGTGCCAAAAACATAGCCTACTAAATTCCAACTCTTTGACCCAATAAAGAAAAATCATCGAACTCCACTCGTCAAAACATCTGTACCACTTCACTCTGACCCTTTCTCGAAGCCTTGGAGAAGATTAAAATATCTTGAGGATTAGCAACCTACAAAAAGAAAAATCATTACTCCTTTTTTGGTAGCGCTGTCAAAGACTACACAGTGTGCACCTTCTAATATGCATTTATCGGGAGAAGTACACTATTGGTGCCATAAGTTGTGTACGGTGCTCACTTTGGTGCCAAAAGTTTTCGTCGGATCACTTAAGTGCCAAAAAATTTGACAAACGCTCATTTTGGTGCCAACGTCGATCTAATCGGCCGGAAATCCGACGTGGCCTTTTTTTAATTAATTTCTTATGCGTATGTGGCTCACTAGAGTTTCCTTAGATCACTTAGGCCTTCAAACGACGTCATTTTAGTGTCCTAACACCAAAATGACACCGTTTGGTGTCTCCCCAATTCAAACCCTAAATCTCGACAGCCCCGCGCTTGGCGGCCGTGGCTCCGACCCCGACCCCGACCCCGACGACGGCCACTCGGCGGCCAAGTCAAAGGTCGTGATCTAGCCGGTGCTCGGGGAGGCCACCGACGAGTGCGCCGCCATTGATGTCTCCCTCTCCATCTCCGATCTCCCTGAGGAGTGCTTGGCCTGCGTCTTCCAGTACCTAGGCTCCGACGACTAGGGCTAGTGCTCCCTCATGTGCCGTCGAGGGCGTCCAAACAACGTCGAGCAATGGCGGCTGAGCGAGCGACGGCGGCCCAGCGACGGCGGAGGCCGAGCGAGGACAGCCGAGCGAGGACGCCGAGCAAGCTAGGTCAAAAAAATCCCCAAATGAGTTAAACGGTGTCGTTTTTGTGAGGCCATCCATGTAGGACGGGAAAACAACGTCGTTTTCTTAAGGAGGACCGAAAACGACGTCATTTGAAGGCCTTGTCAATTGTTTAAAAAAGAAAAAGCCATGTAATCATTTTGGCCGGAATCTTTCGCCGGTGGCACCAAAGTGATCGTTTTTCCTCCGATTTGGCACTTAAGTAATTCGACAGAAACTTTTGGCACCAAAGTGAGCACCGTACACAACTTATGGCACCGATAGTGTACTTCTCCCGCATTTACCTTTCCAACATACTTTTGTCCAAACCTTTGAGGATTTATCGTCATAAATCCGGAGTAATCCACCTGCCACATGAATGAGGAGTTTAAAATTCACTCTGAGAATGCAGACGCTAGTGCAGATATCTATTCCTATCATCTCAGACAATTTGTCAGCTGAAGAGTTTCACATGTTCATTTCTCTCTCCCACACGCATCTAGTGGAGGCGACAGAAAAATAAGGCTCTTCATTCAATATGCTTTTGGGTTTAGTATAGGAGCAATACAGATGTATCTATAAACTTAAACATTAACATCGCACTGAATTCTACTAAGTGGAATCCAAAAAAAAAGAAAAACAAAAGAAAACTTTGGACGTATGGGAGTCGCGGGGTGCCTATTTGTGGGGCTTGGAAGGCAACGGTGAGAGAAGACGGCGTCCGCGTTTAGGAGCAGGAGGCGCTTTGCGGAGGAAAGAGAGAGGGAGAGAGCGAGCAAAGCGACCTTTGTTCATGGAGAGGGAAGCCAAAACGCGAGCAAGGGTTTGTTGGCGTCAAGGTTGCTAGCAAGGGCACTCCGCATAGGAAAGAGGGAGAGAGCAGAGAAAAGGTCGCAAGAGGGAGGCGAAGGGGCGTTGGCGGAGGTGGAAAGGGCGTCGGCGTCGTGGGCAACCAGTGGAGGAGAGAGAGCAGAGGAGGGGGAAGAGAATATGGAGAGAATCACCTGCGTTTTGTTCTCCCACAACGGAACGGAGAACGGGGAGAGAGAGAGAGGAGAGAGAGGATGAGTCGATAGGTCGCAGAGGACGAGCATAGGAGAGAGAGCATCAGAGTGGTGGGCCCCAGGAGAGGCACGCGCAAATTTTGAACCTTTGACGCCGTGACCGACGTGGAGCCACGTGTCGATTGCTGAGTGGTCTTACAATTGGCCTACGTGGAGGGTAAAACCCATCCAATATTTTCTCGCCCTCTTCCTCTCTGCTCCCTTTTACTTTTCTGCAAAAGCTTGACTTTTCTCACTTTTTACTTTTGTTTTTTTCTCCTTCGACGAAGAGAAGCCCCCCTTTTTCGACCTCCGTACATGCCCTTTTATAGGCAAAACAAAATGTGATCAATCTGTGAGTATTTCATCTCACGAAGATTGCATATAACCTCTCAATCACAAAAAATGCTTATCTCATGAATATTCTCCAATGATTTTATCATCTATTGCTAGGATAAGATTGTAATGCGATTTTCTTAAATTTCAAAAATTCAACATAATATCACATCAAACCTCCATTTAGATAATTTTTGTCATAGAAAAAAGGGTTCGGGCCAATTTGCTTGTTTCATGGGCTTAGTCCAGCCTATTAATTTAAAACTCAAAATCACTAATTCGACCCATCCGCCACCGGTCCAATAAATAAAATGCAAAATATACAAATTAAAAATAAATGCACCTAAATTTATATGCTATGCAATTAACATTTTTTCAGGGATAAAATTACCCCTAATTTTCTATGCAATAAATAAATTACCGAACCACCAAAATTTAGGTGTCAACACTCCTCTGTCTGTGACCCAGAGCTGCTTCCTTGTTGTGACGCTCGAAAAATGCCATGGGAGCGAACCAATTTCTTTCCGATCGCTGCAATCATGATGCTTTCTCCTCCCCTCTCTTGTTTGGTGGTCTTGAGGCGCTTGTTTTCTTCTTGGACAGCAAGTTCAAAAATGTGGCCGAGCGGCGGCACAGGCTTCATGGCGAGGATCCGTGAGCGAAAAGGTATCCAACTATCATTTAGGGCTAATAGGAAGCGAATTATTTTCTCCCTTTCCTTAATCTCTCTGCACTTCGCGATTGTTGTCTCTGGGCCTTCGAGCTGCCCCTCCATGGCTTCGAGCTCGTTCCAAAGGGCTGATAGGCGGTTGAAGCAAGCGGTAACCGAGAGATTCCCTTGCTTCAATTCTATGAGGGCTTAAGTCAAAGAAAAAACTTTAACCAAATCAAGTTTCCCATACATTTCCCTAATGTTTTCCCACATCGTTTTTGCATCTTCTGTAGGAGGAAGTCTGGCGGCGACCTCTGTCGTCACACAATTCCCTAACCAGGTTCGTACTAAGTGGTTGCACCTCCGCCAATGGCGTTGCATGCGGTCATCGGCTGGAAGAGGGATGGATCCATCAAGGAATCCATCCTTGTTTTTTGTAACGAGTGCCCGGCGAAAGTCCCTTGCCCATGTCGAGTAATGATCCGGTCCAGTAAGTTGAAGCATGATTAACTTCAATTCGAGGCCATCAGCTGGTGAAGTATAAAGCGGGTCGCCAGGTTCTAGACTCGGGGAGGCAAAATCTAGATCTTCAGTTGGGTTCGGTTGTTGTTGTGGAGCCCACTGTTGGCCGGATCCGGGAGTCCACTGACTAGTTCCGGCGCCCCATGGCCTCTGAAAAAGGGCCCATGGCAATCGCATTGTAGCTGGGAACTGGCTCGTGATTGGAGCCACTGGCTATTGAGCAATTTGCTCAACTTCTTCCGAGACCTGGTCGGGTACGATGCTTTCTCCTCCGCTCTCTTGTTCGGTCGTCGCGAGGTGCTGGTTTTCTTCTTGGACAGCAAGTTCAAAAATGCGGCCGAGCGGCGGCACTGGCCTCATGGCAAGGATTCGCGAGCGGAAAGGTATCCAACTATCATTTAGGGCTAATAGGAAGCAAATTAATTTCTCCCTTTCCCTAAGCTCTTTGCACTCCCTGATTGTTGTCTCTGAGCCTTCGAGCTGCCCCTCCACGGCTTCGAGCTCGTTCCAAAGGCTTGATAGGCGGTTGAAGCAAGCGGTAACCGAGAGTTTCCCTTGCTTCGATTCCACGAGGGCTTGGGTCAAAGATAAAACTTTAACCTGATCAAGTTTCCCATACATTTCCCTAATGTTTTCCCACATCGTTTTTGCATCTTCTGTAGGAGGAAGTCTGGCGGCAACCTTTGCCGTCACACAATTCCCTAACCAGGTTCGTACTAAGTGGTTGCACCTCCACCAGTGGCGTTGCATGCGGTCATCGGCCGGAAGAGGGACCGATCCGTCAAGGAATCCGTCCTTGTTTTTTGTAACGAGTGCCCGGCGGAAGTCCCTTGCCCATTTCGAGTAATGATCCGGTCCAGCAAGTTGAAGCGTGATTAACTTCAATTCGAGGCTGTCAGCTGGTGAAGTATAAAGCGGGTCGCCAGGTTCTGGACCCGGGAAGGCGAAATCTAGATCTTCAGTTGCGTTCAGCTGTTGTTGTGGAGCCCGTTGTTGGCCGGATCCAGGAGTCCACTGACTAGTTCCGGGTTCCCATAGCCTCGGAATGCGCTGACTAGTTCCGGGTTCCCATAGCCTCGGAATCCGCTGACTAGTTCCAGGTGCCCATAGCCTCGGAATAGGGGGCGATGGCCATTGGATTGTAGCTGAGAACTGGCTCGTGATTGGAGCCGCTGGGTGTTGAGTAGTTTGCTCAACTTCTTCCGAGACCTGGTCGGATGCGGGTAGGATTTCTTTATCGTTTGGGTTCTGCATGTTGCATGTAGTGTTGAATTCCTGTCGATGTGCTGATTTAGTTTTGCAGGTACTGATTTTCAGCAATAAATCAAAAAAACAATCGAAGGCAAAAAAAAAAAAAAAAAAAAAAAACGCAAGGCGGATCAAGAACGGAGATCTGACCCTCTTTTGAGATGACGAAAAAAGGAATTCTCACTCAGTGTGTCAATTTGTTTTGCAGGAAAACGTTGCAACAACAACGTTGAAAAACATCCGAGGGCAATTCGAATGATTTTGGAGAAGCTATATCATAACCGAATGCTCGGATACCAAGACAAGATTCATGAAATTGGAGAGGAATGTTTTGCATTCTGTATTACTCTGCATATCAATGTACAAGTATTTGTTGTACAGTAAAAGAATCAGAAAATATTTACACAACATTAATTTTCCTAAAGTAAATCGTATCTACGATTATCAATGATTTGCTGAATCAATCTTCAGACTAAATCAGATTCCTCCTCCAACAAGATTTGTCTGATTTTTGTTACCATTTGATACGTCTGTTTTCATGTATCATTCCTTTTTTGGAAGAGAGAAATAGTGTCCACATTTATTGCCTGAGATACATTCCCAAATTTGCCGCATGTCCTTTTATTGTGTAGGTTTTGGTTGCCAATTAATCATCAATGGCAGATTGTTGTAAAAAAAGGCACTTAGCTTAGCATTACTCCCTCGATTTCCTTCTTTTTGTTGCTTATGGAAAGAATCTGGACAGAGTGGTGATTCTGTCTTTACAAATGAATTTTATTTGTACCCAAAAAAATTCGTAAAATAGACCATGAAGGCAAGGGTTTGGTTTTTGCAGCTTATAAAGTTGTTGATGTGGGATTATCAAATTACACGGAAGACAATCGACTCATAAGCTCAACTCGAACCTCACTCAATTAACCAAGCCTGATGTTTATACAAGTAAAGGGAGATTTCGACCACAACATGATACAGTGAATTCAACGAAGAGCAAGAGAGATACAGTTCCTAGAAATTGAAATATAAAGGCTCATTCAATTGAGTCAGAAACTGACCTAAAAAAAATGGAGTCAGAAGGATTTGTTTCCTATTTGAATAGGTTTCCTTATTTGACCAAATTTCTTAATATAATGTTTCCTAATTGAACGTCTACTAATTTAATATTTCCTAATTTAATGTTTCCAAGTTTAATATTTCCTAATTTAACGTTCGTACAATTAAAAGTTTCCTCGTTTAATGTCTTAGTCTATCTATAAAAGGAAGTGCATTCTCAGTTGTAAGGCTGCGTATTTTGAGTTGTAGTTCTTAATGCAATCCAATGGTGGTCAACCTTCAAAATCTTTTTCAAAGTCTATTGGAACATTCTTTCATGCCTAGTTGGTGGAATTCATCCAAAAGTTATTTTCTCGCAAATACAACAAATACTTTCTTTCCATCAAACGCATTCAGCATTCTCACCCACTCACCAAGCAAAAATTAGGAAGCATTAATTAAGAACCTTTGCAAAGGTTGCCGGAAAAATCTTTTGTCAAACAAGCTTAAAGGGATAGTAAAGACACTCGTAAGTATTTGCCAAGATTATTTGAAAGAGAGAAGCCTCCTACAGTGCTGACATCGAGAATTTTGTGCCGAGGGATATTCATAGAACAAAAAAAATTTAGATTTAGTAGTTCTAACCTTCTAACTTGAAGCATTGTAGAAGGAGTCAAGACACTGTTTAATAACTTGCATTTGATCAATAGAGCCTTCAGCAAATAAAATGAGATCATTCGCAAACATTAATTGAGATCATAGGACTTTCTATTTTCCAGAGTTTCGCGCATTTCCCCTCTTGCACAGGCCCTGCAAATCCTTCCTCTTGCACAGACTCTGCAGATCCTTCGTTAATCCCACCCAGGTACTTCGGCTGAAGGCATGGCGAATTCTTCCGCTTTCGCTTTTATTGCTGTTTTGTCCGTCTGCACTGGTGATTTGGTATTGATCGCATGCTCTGTTTGTGTGCGCATTATCCTCAGCTTCATCTTGCGATACAAAATGGGTTCTCTTCTGCGGGTCCGAGTGCGACATTTTCCTTCTCTCGTATTGCTTGTGTGTGCTAAATTTTAGCAGCATAGCTATCCTAAGGTTGATCTTAGACGACCGATTTCTTACCAATGTCCTCTAGGGTCTTTACGAAAATGTTGATCCAGCACCTTGATTCCGACACAAGAGTTTGGTAATAATAGAACAGCGTATTTCTAATCGTAACTAAATCTTCCATTTTTTCTTTTTCAATAAGAAAGATTGGAGCAAAATAGCTACAACTTAATAAAATTAGAAGATGATTTTAGTTTACTAGAAGCATTGACATATTATATTTTTTAGTTCGGTGGAAACAAAATACTTTTCCCAAGGATTGTTTCAAATAGAAATAGAGAACGAAGCAACTAGGAATATTGTTAGAATACCCTATTCCCTATTCTAGAGGGATTGTCTAGAAAGCAAATTTTTTTTTGAATTGAAATGCATTCAAACGAGCGGCATTTAATTATCGATCGTTTGTATGTGGATGATATGTACGTTTGCTCGATCTGCATATATAGACCGGCTTGTCTTCTCTGTGTTCCGTTGTGGTTTGTCTCAATACAAAGAAGCAAGAAGCATGAGAGATTATATCATTACAAAGTAAGTTTAGGTTCATAGCTTTTCATGCCATCGCTTCGCTAATTTATAATGCCCTGTTTGCCATCATGGGGAAATCAAAATGAAACACGCAGTTCACAAAAAGCGGAGGAACTTTTGCCTGGCATTTTACTGTCGATATGGGATTGATATAGATATTAGGCTTCGGCATGATGACTCTGTCAGAAAAGTAACCATTTCTTATGATCATCGCTGTTTTCACCATCTCCCTGACTACAGAATTGTTGTCAATATCGGGTTTCACAGTGCGATGGAGACTTTCCTCTTTGACCTCAGAGTCTGTCAATGAAGGCCACCCAGACAAGATCTGTGACCAAGTCTCAGATGCTATCCTCGATGCTTGTTTGGAGCAAGATCCACAAAGCAAAGTTGCCCGTGAGACATGTACCGAGACATATATGGTCATAGTGTTCCGGGAAATCACCACCAAGGCTAAGGTTAATTATGAGAAGATCGTTCGCGACACATGCTGAGGGATTGGGTTCACCTAGGCTGATGTCGATCTCGACGCCAACAAATGCAAAGTCCTAGTCAATATCAAACAGCAGAGCCCTGACACTGCTCAAGGAGTTCACGGAAATATGACCAAGAAACCTGAGGAGATTGGTGCTGGAGACCAGGGGCACATGTTCGGTTACGCTACGATGAAACTCCCGAGCTTATGACATTGACTCACGTCCTAGCCACCAAACTGACTGAAGTGAGGAAGAACAAAACATGCCCGTGCTGAGACCTGATGGGAAGACCCAACTGACGGTGGAATACCGTAATGATGGGGAAACCGTGGTCCTTTTGTGTTGTGGAAAGCGAACAATCGAACAATCCATAAACAAAACAAAAAAATAAATCAAACAACAGATTCGTGTGGTTCAATTATAAAGACTTCTGTCCATGAGGAAAATAGTGACGAATCCATTGTAAATAAAACAATATACATGATATTACAGACTTGAATCACTCAAATATTCTTTATGTCTCTCAAGCCCTGATTACACCCAATAATGCACGTGGTGCTTAATCCCAAAAAAATTTTCTGAAATAATCTCTCAATGACACTAAACTTATTGAATGAAAATACGGTCAACAAAGCCCACAAACTTGACTTTCCTTTTTTCTATCTTCTTTCTTCACTGAGTCGAACTCGTAAAAGGAAATAAATTACGTTGTTGATCACAACACCAATATGGATGAAGTTTCCGCATTATGGAAGATTCAATCTTGAACTTTGATCTACCAAGTTAATACACAATAAAACTTGGATCGTGTTCATTCAATAGGCTTAAACTCTATATATTTTAACACTATGAGGGTTCATACAGTCCTAATCTTGACTCAGCATAATGAGAGCATTACCAATTAGCAGATTGCGAAGGATTTAAAAGAACATGTGATCAAGCCCGTCATTCCACCTCAGTCTCTTGACAACAAGACGATTTTCTCCTTCAACCCCTCGGGGCGTTTTGTGATCGGTGGGCCCCATGGTGATGCAGGCCTCACTGGGAGGAAGATACTTATCGACACTTACGGTGGCTGCGGTGCTCATGGCGGCGGTCCTTTTTCGGGCAAGGACCCGACCAAGGTTGACCGTAGTGGTGCCTACATTGTTAGGCAAGCTGCGAAGAGTGTGGTGGCTTCTGGGCTTGCTCGACGCTGCATTGTGCAGGTTTCTTGTGCCATCGGTGTTCCTGATCCGTTATCTGTGTTTGTAGACACTTCCAAAACTGGAAAGATTCGAGACAAAGATATTCTGGCATTGATCAAGGATAACTTCGATTTCAGGCCAGGAATGATCTCTATCAATCTTGATCTGACGAGAGGAGTTAATTTCAGGTATCAGAAAACAGCGGCATATGGGCATTTTGGACGTGACGACCCAGATTTAACCTCGGAGACATTGAAGCTTCTCAAACCTCGCAAAGCATAGAGTTTTGCCATTACCTGGTCACACTGTTATTCCTGATTTCTGCTTTCTCTTGGATTTTGTGTTTGTGTTCTATTCTTGGTACTAATGGAAGACAAAAGAGAAAGAATCTTGAATTGAAGTCGGTAGAGGAGTTGAGATTATCCATAAAACGAAGCGTCAGATGACATCATTCTTTCATTTGTTTATGTCAGTGTTCTTTTTTTCCCCCTTGATTAATAATAATATGCAGATCACTTTGGATTTGTATACCAGGTCGAATTTCACATATTAACTTTTGCTTATCTATTTGAGTACGATGCGTGCCCTGTCCAGTCTCTCAACTCTTTCTCTGTAACTAGATGAGGCATGTAAAGCGCCATACTCAGAATCATTTTTGCAAGTTATCACGGCTAACTGGTTGGTGTTACGCACTTGGAGAAGTTTGTATCGATTTAACAAAATTTGAAATGCAATTGGCAAGTGAATAGTTGATAAATCTGTAGTGTTGGATGAACTTGAACGAATGAAACTCTTTTATTCTTCACCTTTCGTCTCCATTTTACTTGGACTCATCTTGTATCTTGTATTCTGGATATGAACAAGATTCAAATGTTGGGATACTGGGGGCACTCTCTTCTCATTAATTATTAGTCTCGCTATCTGCACCAGCCAGGGTGACTTTGCCCGCCATCCAGCTCTTTAGCATTTGTAGAGCAGCTTTCGGCTGATCCATTGGAACCATGTGCCCAGCATTATGAACCTGCATTTCGTCACACAGCCAGAATTGCACTTATAATTTGTCTCTCTCATCTTTAAACTATGCTGTGCATGCTTGCTCGCACATTGCAATTCTGTGTGTGCTCTTCTGTTTGAGAGAGAGAGAGAGAGAGACCTTCAAGAAAGTAAGTGGTCCATGGCTTTTCATCAGTCCTGCCTCGGCACCAGCAACGACAAATGGAACAGTTGGAGATGTCCGAAACTGCTTTTGACCAGACCACCGCATGGCATTAACCCACCTGGAGTTTCCTGCTCAAATTAACATCAGGAAAGACATGTCATTCGCCAGGTAATGTTCCGTTTGATTCTGTCTAGCGTCTACCAACTTGAAAGATCGGGGTTTACCAAGCCAATTGCAGATGAGATCATATTCACCAGCATAAATGAGCACCTTCAGCCCGTCCTCAAGAAGCGCGGGGATACCCTCTGCGAGATTCTTCATCCAATCCTGGCTCATCGCATTGGACACATTGCTGCTGCACGACACAAACTCTATATCCCCGACCCCTAAAGCATCTCTCACCTTCTTTTGGTTCAGGAGTGTCTCCACGTTCGAGAGGTCGTAGCACAGGGGCCCCTCACAGCTCTTTCGTATGTCGTAGTACTGCAGGCCAATCATCAACATGTCAAATTCACGTAATCAAACGTAAATTTTAGAAAGCTTCTGTCAGGGGAAAGATAGATACATTTATGTTCCCTGCAATGTTCAGGATCTTATTGAAAATACTGTTGCAATCGGTCGATGCTAACTCACAGGCAACTCCGCCCTTGGTAGCTGCACATGATTTGCAAAGATTAAAAGTAAAGTCTTTACCTTCAGAAATAAAAAAAGAGAGCTTCCGGAATGTTTTAATGAAGCATAAACAGAGATATACGGCCAAAAAAGATACCACACTGTTTAATCCCATGCTTGCATTCTGGGAGCATTATGTTTATGTTGTCGTGATCGGACTTTGTGATTAACTTCATGTTTAGAGCATAATCTGTGTATGCTTCATACTGGATCTCAGGATTGGTTAGGCCATTGCCAATTGCAAACCCCTGTTCGAGATTCAGAAGTTAACTATGTCAAAAGAAAAAAAAAAGTTAATATGTCATAGCAAAAAAAAAAAAAAATTACCATACAAACATGAAGTACCTTTAAGTTTATGTGAATTCCTTCCTTTGCCTTGTTCCCTTGCTGAACACGAGCAGCAAAAGCAGGAATGTAGTGCCCAGCGTATGATTCTCCGGTTATGTAAAAATCGTTCTTGACAAGTTGAGGATGCGCTGCAAAGAACGCCTGAACATTGCAGTGAGAGGTTAGTCTATCACATGCTTGAATTCTTAACTTGAAAAGTATCCAATCCAAAATTGGATCGTCCGTAAAAACAAAAGTAGTTAATCTAGTACTCAGATTATGATCAATGAGCTCATGTACACCTGCAAGAAGTCGTATAAGTCATTGCTGACACCTTGCTCATCATGTCGAATGTCACGCTCGTCAGTGGAGTAACTGAAACCAGTTCCAGTAGGCTGATCGACATAGATGAGATTCGATGCCTGTGGGGGGAAAAACATTAACAAAAACATGAAATGTAACATACTTCAAACTAGAAATAGTTTATTCATCAATAACATATGTTTTTCCGTTGTCTGACTTTCCGTTTTAATTTAATTAGATACGTATTGTTTATTCATTCAATAATTAATTTTATTGACCATGATCGCAATTCCGTTTCATGTTTGTTAGCAAGCTATTGAAGGCGAAAGCAACAGAAGAAGTTGGCAACTGCTTTTCAAGAAAGAATACTAAAACGAACTAGGCCAACATCATATGCGATAATGTCAAGGAAAAACACAACAGAAAAGATTAGGAGGACAACGCTTACGTCGCAAAATTCAAAATATAAAAAATAATAATAATACAGCAAAGAGAAAAATCCAAAGAATGACGCAACGTTCTCGGGAGTATTAAATTATGATTAATAATGCTATGATCAGTACAAAATTGTCACTCGCTCACCTGGTCCCAACCATAATCATTCCACACAAGAGACAAGTTGTTGGCAATATGGAAAGGGCCATTCTCATAGAACAGTGCCAATGAACCGCTACATCCAGGCCCTCCAGTTAACCAAATAACCACCGGGTCATTTGCGCTGTTCCGTGATTCAAAGAAGAAGTAGAACATCCTGAAAAATTGGACAAAAGACAGGACAAAGAGTCGTGACCACAACTTGATGAACTATGACGAGCTGAATCTCAGTTTGGCTCCCGCAAATCGAAGAAACGGACTTGAGAAAAATATTTCTTGGCGGGTTTCACTGACCGAATTCTGTCGAACTTCTCGTTTCATTGATAACCCCATTATTTTTCCTATTATCTAGGCCTAACAAAATAAGTATAACAGATGAACCTAAACACTTCTAGAACACATTAATTAAGTACTAGTTATTAATCGTATTCTCTGTCCATTAAAAAGAGAGAGAGAGAGAGATGGGCTATCGAAGTTAATATCAACAACTGGCTATCGAAGTTGATTCCAAGGCCTCACCTTGCTGCATGGGAGTGCGGAAGCGGGTAATACCCGGCATGGTGACCGAGGTCCTGAACGGATGACCCGGAATCGCCGAGAACTGGGAGCTCAAAGCGCCTCTCAACGATCTTCCCATCAGAAGCCAAAGAAGAAGAATCTTTGTCTCTAGTTCTAATATTGACAGCTTCTT
Source organism: Eucalyptus decipiens (assembly GCA_014182575.1). Lineage (NCBI taxonomy): Eukaryota > Viridiplantae > Streptophyta > Magnoliopsida > Myrtales > Myrtaceae > Eucalyptus > Eucalyptus decipiens. The sequence continues at coordinate 5,915,447 of CM024618.1, forward strand.
TGGGGTGCAAGTTAAGCCCTTTAATGAGCATCTCTGCCTGTGCCGTTGGCGATAAGTTGGCGGTTAAAGATGATGTCTTTGATGGTGATGCAGTAGAAAAGAGGAGGAGGAGACAGAAGAGAAAGTAGTATGGTGAGAGAAAAGTCGATGCCATTGTTAAGACTTTTGAGAGAGACTCTGAAGTTTGAGGACGACGATGACAAATCGTGGGCCTTTTCAGTGTTTGATGTAAAGGACGTGCTTGATGGGGCTCCCAGAAATGCATATATATAGAGAGAGAGAGAGAGAGAGAGAGAGAGTTGTCTGATTTTTGTTACCATTTGGTACGTCCGTTTTCATGTATCATTCCTTTTTTGGAAGAGACAAATAGTGTCCACATTTATTGCCTGAGATACATTCCCAAATTTGCCGCATGTCATTTTATTGTGTAGGTTTTGGTTGCCAATTAATCATCAACGGCAGATTGTTTTAAAAAAGGCACTTAGCTTAGCAATACTCCCTACATTTCCTTCTTTTTGTTGCTTATGGAATGAATCAGGACACAGTGGTGATTATGTCTTTACAAATGAATTTTATTTGTACAAAAAAAATTCGTAAAATAGACCATGAAGGCAGAGGTTTGGTTTTTGCAGCTTATAAAGTTGTTGCTGTGCGAGCATCAAATTACACGGAAGGCAATCGACTCATAAGCTCAACTCAAACCTCACTCAATTAACCAAGCCTGATGTTTATACAAGTAAAGGGAGATTTCGACGACAACATGATCCGGTGAATTCAATGAAGAGCAAGAGAAATAGAGTTCCTAGAAATTGAAATATAAGGCTCATTCAATTGAGTCAGAAACTGACCCAAAAAAAGAAAATGAGTCAGAAGGATTTGTTTCCTATTTGAATAGGTTTCCTTATTTGACCAAATTTCTTAATATAATGTTTCCTAATTGAACGTCTACTAGTTTAATATTTCCTAATTTAATGTTTCCAAGTTTAATATTTCCTTATTTAATGTTTCCAAGTTTAATATTTCTTAATTTAATGTTTGTACAATTAAAAGTTTCCTCGTTTAATGTCTTAGTCTATCTATAAACAGGAAGTGCATTCTCAACTATAAGACTGCGTATTTTGAGTTGTAGTTCGTAATGCAATCCAATGGTGGTGTTGACACCTAAATTTTGACAACCCATTAAGTTATTTATCGCATTAAAAAAAATTATGGATTAATTTTTAACCCCTAAGCAAAAATATAGAATTAAACTGCATAACATATAGTTTGAGGAGCATTCTTTTTATTATTGGATCGGCAACGGATGGGTTCGACATGATGGTTCAAAGCTTTAATTTAACAAGTTGGACTAAGCCCACGAAAAGAGAAAATTGGCCCAAGCCCGTATCCTCGAGAAGATATTACGAGCTCATCTTTGCAAAATTTAAAATTTGAGAAAAATCCTATTGCAATTTGGAATTTTAGGTAATATGTGATAAAATCAGTGGAGAATATTCATTTTTGCAAATGAAGTCTATAAGAGATGAGGAAATTAATAGGATTTTGCATTCGGGGGGTTATAGGCGATCTTCATGCATATTGAAAAAGGAGATAAAATATTCCACAAAGATCACATTCTTGCCTATAAAAGGAGCCGTGTACAGAGAGAGACGGGGGCTTTTTCTCGGTTTCTAGGTCAAAAAGAATTCAATACGAAAAAGAGAACTTTTTTCTTTCGTTGGGGGAGGCCCCACAATTCCATACACGACCACAGCACACACAAAAAATCGAAGGCCGGCAATTCAGAATTTCATAGTGCACAGAATACTAGAGAGATACACGTGAGGAAAGAGACTTTTCTTTGTCTCTTTTTCAATAGTCAACAAAGAGAGGGCGTATTATGAGAGTACGTCGGTTCATGAGGGAAGAGAGGAGGAGGAAGCTAGGTCAAAGGTCAACAAAAGAAATTGGACTCCTTCTTGGGCAAGTCGGGTCCTTTGCCTAAATTCTGGACACTTTCCGTGGCTTCCCCGACGCCCCCATCCGTAGTTCGACGCAGCAAGCATCTCGGGTACCTTGAAAAGGGGAGCCCAACGACGTCCAGCGACTCGCGGCGCTACTTAGTCACGTGTCCGACAACGCCGTCCACGACCGAGCCATTGTCCCGAGCTGCTGTCCATGACGTCTCTTGCTCTTCACTTGCTACGCTGCCAAGCCCAGCCCCAATCCTAACGACGAGTTGTGGTGCTGATCATCGGTAACGCTCGAAGAATCCATTCCCTGCCACGAGTCCAGCGACCGGAGACAACGCAGCAGCCCTCTATCTCAAGCCGTTGCTGTTGCATCGTGACCCCGGACCAACGGTGTTCACGCTCCTTCCTAGTGACAACAAAACTTCTCTTTGTTTTTGCAGGTTTCCCACAAGCGGCTAAGACTTTCAGAGCATCCGAAAGTTGCCGCTGCCGCTGATCTTGGGACGCGGCATTCAAGCGAATCGTCTCATCATGCTAAGAAGCATCAACCGTGAATCATCCACCACGAGCCATCGCTGGTCCCATCAATCTGACAAGTCCAAATTCGGGAACGACATTACGAAATTTGTAAAGATATTATCTAAATTTAATTTGGTAATTCCCTTACTTAATCCATTGACATTGCGATTAAATTCAAATCTAATGCATCTTATCCAAAGTTTCCCGAAAAGCTTTTTTAAATTAGGGATTAACCTTAATTTCACAACGTGCATATAATTGACAGGCCGATTTCACGCTTGAAATCTGACTCACAATCGCACAATCCGATCTCACGCTCGAGATTCGATTCGCGATTTTGTTTAAAATTGGCCAATCTGATCTCATGCGCGAGATATGATTCGTCAATTTATGGATATTAATATTATCTTGCTTGATTTGTTGTCGCGTTGTTTTAATCGATTTTGTTTTTGTAAAAGAAAATCCAAAAAAAAAAAAAATTTGAGTTAGGATTAGGTTCATGCTAGAATTTTGCTTATTTTAGGATTACTAGGTTAAGATAATGTTCTTGTTTAAATTATAATTTGACCTAACCTAATTCCTAATACAAATTGGATTATATCTTAACCTAATTTTCGTATTTTTCTAAATTCGAAATTTCATGGAAAATACCAAAAAATTATCTTAGAATAAATTAGTTTCATTCTCTAGGATAGATTGCATGCTTATTTAAAAAATGAAAAATATCATGTGCACGTCATATAGAATTAGGTTCATGAAATACATGTCATTTAGTGATTGTTGCTAGGTCCATTTAGTTAGAAATTGCTCGTCATTAGAATTAGGTCATTTGGTTAGATGGCATTGCATATAGGTTAGGTTTTATTAAACAAGTGAAAATAATAAAAAATTAAGTAGTTGCGTATTAATTAGAAATCATATTTAGGGTTGTTGATGTGAATTATAATCTAACATCGTAGATACTTTCGATGCCATGAGGTAAGTCCTGCCATGAGGTAAGTCCTACAATTTATTCAAAAGCATCTAGGTGTTAAATTGGTGGTTTGCACATCCGCAGAAATAACTTAAAATCAATTCAAGCTGCTTGTCAAACATTTTTTTTTTCAAAATAAAAGAGAAATGTACCGAAAATGCATTAAAGAAATCTAACATAATCAAGTCCCCCGAACTTACAATCTCTGATTCGTAGGAGTAAAGTAGATTTACTTTGGTTTCTAATCAATTCACTGAAAATAAATTAGTGGCGACTTCTATTTGGAAACATTATTTGCATGTTAAGAAGTTGTGAATTGGTATGGGCTTGAGAGAGCCTGAGGTTTAATAATCCATTAGACAAACCCTAGTTGGTTCACCTAAGTTAGGTCGCGACAGGTGGTCAACCTTCAAAATCTTTATCAAAGTCTACTGGAACATTCTTTCATGCCTAGGTGGTGGAATTCATCCAAAAGTTATTTTCTCACAAATACAACAAATACTTTCTTTCCATCAAACGCATTCAGCATTCTCACCCACTCACCAAGCATAAATTAGGAAGCATTAATTAAGAACCTTTGCAAAGGTTTCCGGCAAAATCTTTTGTCAAACAAGCTTAAAGGGATAGTAAAGACACTCCTAAGTATTTGCCAAGATTACTTGTGAGGGAGAAGCCTCCCACAGTGCTGACATGGAGAATTTTGTGCCGAGGGACATTCATAGAACAAAAAAATTTAGATTTAGTAATACTAACCTTCTAACTTGAAGCATTGTGGAAGTAGTCAAGACACTGTTTAATAACTTGCATTTGATCAATAGAGCCTTCAGCAAAAAAAAATGATATCATTCGCAAACATTAAATGAGAGATCATAGGACTTTCTGTTTTCCAGAGTTTCGCGCATTTCCCCTCTTGCACAGGCCCTGCAAATCCTTCCTCTTGCACAGGCTCTGCAGATCCTTCGTTAATCCCACCCAGGTACCTCGGCTGAATGCATGGCGAATTGTTCCGCTTTCGCTTTTTCTGCTGTTTTGTCCGTCTGCACTGGAGATTTGGTATTGATCGCATGCTCTGTTTGTGTGCGCGTTATCCTCAGCTTCATCTTGCGATACAAAATGGGTTCTCTCGTGCAAACCTTGCCGCTTGAGTTGAGAGCTGAACGTGGTTGGTCGGTGGAGAGAGTTTGGAATTAAAAGATTCTTGTTGTGACTATCTTTGAGTCATTACAAGTTCTCGTACTTGGATTGTGTTCATTCTTTGTTTTTCCCGTAATACCGACGGATATGGCTAGGACACTGTGGGTCTGAGTGTGACATTTTCCTTCTCTTGTATTGCTTGTGTGTGCTAAATTTTAGCAGCATAGCTATCCTAAGGTTGATCTTAGACGGCCGATTTCTTACCAATGTCCTCTAGGGTTTTCGATGAAAATGTTGATCCAGCACCTTGATTCCAACAGAAGAGTTTGGTCGTCGAGCGGCATTTAATTATTGATCGTTTATATGTGGATGATATGTACGTTTGCTGGATCTGCATATCTAGACCGGCTTGTCTTCTCTGTGTTGCGTTGTGGCTTGTCTTCTCTGTGTTTCGTTGTGGTTTGTCTCAATACAAAGAAGCATGAGAGATTATATCATTACAATGTAAGTTTAGGTTCGTAGCTTTTCATGCCATCGCTTCGCTAATTTATAATGCCCTGTTTGCCATCATGGGGAAATCAAAATGAAACACGCAGTTCACATAAAATGGAGGAACTTTTGCCTGGCATTTTACTGTCGATATGGGATTGATATAGATATTAGGCTTCGGCATGATGACTCTGTCAGAAAAGTAACCATTTCTTTTGATCGTCGCTGTTTTCACCATCTCCCTATCTACAGAATTGTTGTCAATATCGGGTTTCACAGTGCGATGGAGACTTTCCTCTTGACCTCAGAATCTATCAATGAAGGCCACCCAGACAAGATCTGTGACCAAGTCTCAGATGCTATCCTCGATGCTTGTTGGGAGCAAGATCCGCAAAGCAATTGCCCGTGAGACATGTACCAAGACAAATATGGTCATGGTGTTCGGAGAAATTACTACCAAGGCTAACGTCAATTATGAGAAGATCGCTCGCGACACATGCCGAGGGATTGGGTTCACCTAGGCTGATGTCGGTCTCGACCCCAACAAATGCAGGGTCCTAGTCAATGTCGAACAGCAGAGCCCTGATATTGCTCAAGGAGTTCACGGAAATATGACCAAGAAACCCGAGGAGGCTGGTGCTGGAGACCAAGGGCACATGTTCGGTTACGCTACAGATGAAACTCCTGAGCTTATGACATTGACTCACGTCCTAGCCACCAAGGTGACTGAAGCCCGTGGCTGAGACCTGATGGGAAGACCCAACTGACGGTGGAATACCGTAATGATGGGGGAGCTATGGTCCTTTTGTATTGCAGAAAGTGAACAATCAAACAATCAATAGACAAAAAAAAAAAAGTTAAAAAAAAAATCAGACACTAAATTTACTTGATTCGACCGTAAAGACTTACGTTCACAGGGAGAACAGTGGCGAATTCATTATAAATAAGGCGATACAACCGAGATTACATACTCACTCAAATACTTTTTATGTCTCTCAAGCTTCGATTACACCCAATAACACACGCGGTGCTTAACCCAAAATTCTTTGTGAAATAATCTCTCAATCACACTAAATATATTGAATGTAATTTAGGAACAAGTTTCTTGGCGCAAACCTACTGCCAAGCAATCATGAGAAATGGCACATCAATATATTTTGCACATCAAGAGCGGCACACCAAGCACTCGAGATAAAACTACACTTCAAGGCTCTTCTTCTTAATCTATAGTGAAGACTTGATATACACACACATATATATATATGCACGTGTGCGCACACAACCGTGACATATCCTGTCACGTCCCGATCCTCCGAGCACATGCCCATCTCTACTTAATCGATATAATAGCGACGTCCCAAAATGTATCGCTAACCCATTTATTTTAATACGCATACAGAAGCATATAAGTAATCCCCAGACAATAAAACAATGGGATATGAAAGTTAAGTCTAATTTTTCACAAAATACATTTTTATAAACACATAGATTTATACACAGAAACCTATAAAAAGAAATCAACTTTCATCAAAATAGAATTGTCCTATGACTAACTAGTCAGACAAGAACGCCGATTCTTCGGACTTCACCTTCTAAGCTTCGCGCCTCAGGTCCTCCACCGATGTCAACTAAGGACCTGAAAATGATTATACAATAACCAGTGAGACAATGTCTAAGCGAGTTCTACGCCCTAAGATTTGATTAAGAAGAAAATACGCCCTAAGAGGAGAGAGAGAGAGAGAGAGAGAGAGAGAGAGAGAGAGAGAAGGGGGGAGATGTGGGCGTGAGCGGACCGAAGGGAGAGAGAAAAATAGGAAAAAGAAAAAGAAAACTAAAGGAAAATCCTATAATCGAAATTTCTTGGTCCTACTTGCTCTTGTTTAGTTCAATTTGGTCCCCAAAAATCCCCATGCTAAAGTACTTAATCCTTACTTGCTTTCTCGCACCAAATTTCCTCTAAACAACAAGTCTCGGGCAACGAAAATGGCAATTTCCTTCAATTCCAAATTTTATTTCATTTTTCTCAGAATCCGATTTTCTGAACAAATTTCTCCGATTAAGGTTCAATTCGTTGAGGAAAATGCCCACGAAATTTCCTGTCACCAATTCACTTACACCGATGCCAAAAGTCCCTTCAAATTGGCCAATCCGAATTTCTGTTCGTTTTACAATCGTCCAAACGGTTTTCCGCAAAATCCCAAACTCTTTGAAAATTCCTCGAAAGATGAGTCGACATTTCTAAAATAAACTGTGACATGATAGGACTTTCAATTTCTAAAATCAAATTCAAGTTTGTGATTAATTTTAATCTAGCGTAATAGCGTGACCTAGGTTACCAAGTAGTTTTCAGAAATTTTTAGTGCAATTGACTTATGGTCGATTTTCTTCAAGCCACAGTGAACCCATTCGACACATTAGCAACTTTCGGTTTTCGTGAAAATTTCAAGATTTCGATTACGGACACAGGATACCAAAACGATAGAAAAATCAATTTAATGTCGATCAATGAGAATTTTGCAATTTAGTAGAATCACCCACATTTAACCACATATCTCAGTCAAACCGACCTATCTCTGATTTTTAATCGATCTTACTGTGTCGTAATGATCTTGACAGATGAGCACAGTCAAGTAGTTGATTCCTGATCGAATTTTCAAGTCTATTGCATTAAAATTCCGTAATGGCTTCCTTAGATAGTCTAGTTATCTCGAGAGTGATTAGCTCTGATAACAGCCCTATAGGCGCATCGATAAAATGCCCGATTAATTTAATCAAAAGCAGAAGTGAAAAATTTAGGATGTCACAACTATTCCCCTCTTATAAAAATCTCGTCCTCAAAATTTAAACCATTACACACTTTAAACAAAAAGTGGGGGTACAATTATCTCATCGACTCTTTAGTTTCCCAGGTTACTCTTTCAGCGCCGGGTGTTGCCAAACCACTTTGACCAACGGGATGGCCTTTGAATGCAGAACTTGTTATTTTTTATCCACGATCTGAACCGAGCTTTCAACATATGACACTCGGTTGTCCACGTCCAATTCCTCAAAATTAAGCACGTCAATCGGGTCAGGCTCATACTTCCTCAACATCGACGCGTGAAAGACGTCGTGCACTTACACCAATCTAGATGGCAACGCAAGACGATACGCCAAGGTCTCGATTTTCTCAAGAATCTCAAATGGAACGTACCTCGAACTCAGTTTTCCTTTCTTACCAAAGTGCGAAGTTGCCCTTATTAGTGACACATTCAGAAAAACGTGTCACCAACTTGGAATTTCAACGGTCTCCGACGCTTATTTATGTAACTCTTTTGTCTACTCTAGGCAATCTTTAGTTTGCCTCCAATCACTACAACAGCATCCACTAACTGCTGAAACAACTCTAAGTCTGTGATCTTTCTCTCCCCAACGTCATCCCAACACACTGGTGTCTTGCATACTCTGCCATACAACGTTTCAAAATAAACCATCTAAATGCTCTTCTGATAACTAATTGTTGTAGGCAAATTCCACCAAGTGAAACTGTTTTTCCCAACTTCCTTTAAAGTCTAGCGCACAAGCTCTCAGCATGTCCTCGAGGGTCTGAATTGTCCTCTCAAACTGACCATCCGTCTGAGGATGATATGTCGTACTGTACTGCAGCTTTGTACCTAGAGCACTTTGCAAGCTTTTCCAAAAAGCGGCTGTAAATCTCGGGTCTGGATCTGAAGTTGTCATAATCGACACTCCATGCAGACAAACTACCTGATGCACGTACAGATCTGCGTGTCTATCCAAACCGAGGTTCTTTCGAACTGTAATGAAGTGAGCCGACTTGGTCAATCTGTCGACCACTACCCAAATCAAATCATTTTCTTTTTTACTCCTCGGCAGTCTAATCACAAAATCCATCATGATATGCTCCAATTTCCAGTCTGGGATTTCGAGAGGTTGCAAAAATCCTCTCGGCTTGCAATGCTGAGTTTTCACCTACTGACACGTCAAACATTTGGCGATATGTTTGGCGATGTCCGCCTTCATACCTAACCACCAATAGTGTTAACATAGATTCTGATATATCTTAGTACTATCAGGATGAATGTTGTAACTACTATAATGTGCTTCTGATAAGATATCTTCTCTAAGCTCCACATCGTCATGTATAACCAAACGTTCTCGGTGTTGGAGAAACTCCTTTATTGTTTTGAAATTGACAAAACGTTTTCATCAGTCTAGTATGAATAACTCCAAACTCTGCTGACAAAGTCTGAAGACCACCATACTCAAGACTCAAAGTCTGCCCTCACTGACAGTTTCCAGATGAAGAGAGAAGACTTATTCAAATGACGGATTATCTTTAAAGATTCGATTCGTATATTTTTGGAAGACCTTTTTGGTTGAACACATCATCAACAAGTTGATTATTCTTATTGGAATCTATTCCAATTTGAAGATCTTTTGAAAGGCGAGCAAACTTGGAAGGTTCTACTAATGGAAACCAAAGATCCCGATTGTATGGGTGAACATGATTGACGAGCTTTCATCACTAATCTTTCATCGACTCGAGATCACCTTAATTGATTATGTCCAGCAGGTAGATTGGAAGAATTCCTTTAGAAAGTGCCAACGGTTATGAAGGCATGAAAGAGTATTTAAGGCAAACTCTTCAGTTGTTCAAAGTAGTGCATGAATGAAGAATTTCAAAGTATGAATCTCTTAGTTCCTTGTTCTTTCAATTCATCGAGCTCAATTTGTGTACAAAGGAGAGAAGCACATAGTGAGACTTTGTGAAGAAACTAGTTGAGACTCTCCACTGAGGAAGTCAAAGATCACAAGCTGTATAATCTCTTTTGATTCATAGTGAAATTCAACCAGTGGGCTGTCAACGTATGAGAGTAGACGTAGGCTTGGATTAAGCCGAACCACTATAAATCTTGTATTCTAATTCTCTTTCCTTAACTCCTTATCTCATTACTTTATATAATTGTTTTATAGAATTATTCAAAGCAGTTTACTTCCCTAGTCAATCATTTTGAAAGGCAATTTATTTTATTAAGTTTTGCGAATAAATTTTTTATATACACCTATTCACCCCCTCTAGGTGTGCGAACTAGCCCCTTCACTCGGAACTTCAGTGTTCCATCTTCGGAAATCTGAAAGCCAGTTTTTCTTTTCTTAGTGTCCTCTTGTAGAATTTTCTGAACATCTAGGTCTGTCGATTGGAGTAACTTGATCCTAATTTGGACATCCAGTTCAATTCTGAGGGTGACCATAAGATTTGAAAGGTGGCTTATCTCAAACTTGAATACCGAATCTCGAGCTCTCTCAATTAGGTTCCACTCTTTAATCAATAAATGAGCAACTAAAGACTTTCAACTCAAAGTATCGGCGACCTTGTTCGCCTTTCCCGAGTGATATAAGATATCACAGTCGTAGTCTTTCAATAATTCCATCCATCTACACTGTCTCATGTTTAACTCCTTCTAAGAGAACAAGTACTTGAGACTTTGATGGTCTGTGAAGATCTAGAATTTTTCCCCGAACAAATAGTGTCTCCAAATCTTCAAGACAAAGATAATCGCCACGAGCTCTAAGTCATGCGTCAGATAGTTTTGCTTATGAGGTCTTAACTGACGGGAGACGTATGTAACAACCTTGCCATGTTGTATCAGCACGCAACTCAATCCTCTGATTGACGCATCACTATAGATATCAAATCCTCTAGGACCAGATGGAATCGTTAGCATAGGTGCAGTAGTCAGCTTTTCCTTTAGCTCTTGGAAACTACTCTTGCACTTGTCTGTCCACACAAATTTTTCTTCTTTCTTCAAGAGTTTAGTCAGTGGTGACACTAGTGATGAGAACCCTTCCACAAATCGTCTATAATAACCTACCAAACCTAGAAAACTTCTGATTTCTATCACGGTAGTCAGTCTCAGCTAGTTGATCACGGCTTCAATCTTGCTTGGGTCCACAGAGATTCTTTCACCTAAAATCACGTGACCTAAGAAAGCAACGTGAGTCAACCAAAACTCGCACTTGTTGAACTTGGTGTACAACTGATGGACTCTCAGTGTCTACAGCACTAATCTCAGATGACTCTCATGCTCTTCATCACTTCTCGAATACACCAGAATATCATCGATGAACACGATCACAAACTGATCTAGATATTCCATGAACACTCAGTTCATTAGATCCATGAAGGCAGCTGGAGCATTCATCAACCTGAATGGCATCACAGTAAACTCGTAATGACCATACCAAGTACGAAATGCTTACTTTGGAATGTACTCATTCCTGATCCTCGGCTGATGATATCATGTCCTCAAGTTGATCTTCGAAAATATCGACGCTCCTTGTAATTGATCAAACAAATCATCGATCATCGGGAGTGAATACTTGTTCTTAATCGTTACCTGATTAAGTTGTCGATAGTCGATGCACAAGCGCAACGAGCCATCTTTCTTCTTTACAAACAGAACTGCTGCTCCCCAAGGTGATGCACTGGGACAAATGAATCCCTTATCCAGTAATTCTTGCATCTGCACCTTCAGTTCATTCAACTCAAATAACGCTATCTAGTAAGGAGCCTTAGAGATTGGCTATGTCCCGGGTGCTAGCTCGATTACAAACTCAATTTCTCTCTCTAGTGGTAATCCTGGTAATTCCATTGAAAAGACATCTAGGAATTCTTGCATCACAGCAATGTCTTCCATCTTTAGCTCTTCAACTATCATATCCACAACAGTTGACAAGTAACCTTGGCAACCCTCATCTAACAGACGAGTTGCCTCTGGCAACGAGATCAAGACAATCGAGAGTCCTCCTTGATTCCTGACAAACTCGAAGCTCTTACCCTCTAAGGGGTCAAACTGAATCATCTTGTGATAGTAGTCTATTATAGCTCGTTGCTTGGTGAGCCAGTCCATGCCAATTATTAAATCAAATTCATACATGGCTAGGACTAATAAGTTTATTTTCCCCACTCACTCAAAAATTGCTAACTTGCAACCAGAATAACCCAAAGCAGCAATAACTTTATTCTTCAATGGTGTAGATATGCAAACTACCGACTCCAACAATATATGACTTAATCCTAACAACTTAACATATTGTTCGGCAACAAAGGAATGAGTTGCCCCTGAGTCGAATAAAGCGTAAGCAGGATGGTCGTTCAGCGAAACCATACCTATGATCACATCAAGCGCACCTTCTGCCCGACCTTGTGTGATGGCATATACTGTGCCTTGAACAGTTTGAGCTGTCCTCTACCCTCTGATTTGTCCCCTCTGTGGCAATGGTGGTAACTGCGGTTGTCCTTTTGGTCGTCTAGGACAATATTTGGCTATATGACCCTGTTGGCCACACTCAAAACAAGCACCCATCCTTCGAGGGCATGAGGCTGTACCGTGTCACCTTCTACAAAAGCAACACGGGCCATTCTAACCAGACCCTGTCTTCTTAATGCCACCCTTCTTGTTGGGTGGAATGTGAAACCTTCCTCCAATCATGGGTCTCTTCCCATGTCGAATCCCTTCTCAACTCGATCCAAACCGCGATCCAGATGTGGCGACTCTCTCATTCGGATCTCTCTCGATCATTTGGGCCCTCTTGTGCAGGTCATTGTAATTTCTCAAATTCAGAAAAATCAGTATACTCCTCAAGTCAAGCCTAAATCCGTCCCTAAATCTTCGCACTCAATTTGTTAGATTCTCAACTAGCTTAGGAGCATATTGTGATAGTTCAGCAAACTTCGCCTCATACTAATCTATCGTCATCGAGCCTTGGTGAAGGCGCTGAAACTCTGCCATCTTCATCTCTCTGGTAGTCTCTGAGAAGAATTTACTATGGAAAGCCTCAAGGAAGGCATTCCATTCTAGGGCTACACCTTCGGGAAATATCGCTTCTTAGGTGGTTCTTCACCAAGTATTTGCAACTCCCTCCAGCTGGTAAGTTGCAAGGACAACTTTCTTAGTCTCATTGCACATCAGTAGTGCAAAGGTCTTCTCAAAACCTTGAATCCATAAAGCGGTGGCCTCGGGGTCTCTTGTCCCAGTAAACTTAGGTAAAATAAACTTCAAGAATTGTTCCACCAACTTATGAATTGGTCTCCCAACAACCACGATTCTTGGCGGAACCTCGACAGGTGCGGCGGCAGGTGCCGCTGCAACAACAACAGCATTGGTAGCAGCAGTACTGGCGACTGCAACGGCGGCGGTGAAGTCGGCTGCTTGGTCCCAAGCTTAATGCCCCATCATTTCTCACATAGCATCCAACACTTGGGTGATCTCGACGGTTCCCGGATCACCCGAGGCTGCTACCCCAGCACCAACTGGATGTGGTGCTACTCCACTTGCGCTGGACTCAGCCTGCACTCTACCTTGGCCACCTCAGGCACCAACTCTTATCGGCGTCCTAGCCCGAGTCACTGAAGATAAAGTCCTCTTCCTAGGAGTCCTCGGCTCCTGATCACTCATCTTACAGGCTTTCTACAGAACACGTTCCTAATTCCGTACATAATTAGAAACTGAGTGATCTCACAACCAATTTACCAAACAGCTATCAATCACATGCATCAACATGAATTTAAAGGCCTTTGCTAATAACTATCCCTTAAACCATCACACATTATCACACCAATCTCTAACGACAATGCTCTGATACCACTAAATGAGGATGTCACGTCACGATACTCCGAGCACATGCCCATCCTTGCTTGGTCGATATAATAACGACGTCCCAGGACGCATTGCCGACTCATTTATTTTAATATGCATGCAGAGACATATAAATAATCCTCAGACAATAAAACAATGGGATAGGAAAGTAGGGCCAATTTTTCACAAAAGACCTTTTTATAAACACACAGGTTTATAACACAGAAGCCTACAAAAAGGAATCGACTTTCATCAAAATAGAATTGTCCTATGACTAACTAGTCAGACAAGAACACTGATTATTCGGGCTTCACCTTCTAAATTTCGAGCCGCGAGTCCTCCACCGATGTCAACTAGGGACCTAAAAATGGTTATACAATAACCAGTGAAACAATGTCTTAGCGAGTTCGACCCCTTAAGACTCGATTATGAAGAAAATACACCCTAAGGGCTGCCTAAGCACATTCATGAGTCAAAGGGCTTACATTGGCCTCAATTCCTTCCTGCAAGCTAACACAATTTTTAATTCATCGAATCAATTCCCCACGTCAAATCATTCAATCATATCGAATCATTGATCAATCGACTCAATCGATTCCATGTCAACATGACAATTCCCCGGTCATTTCAATTAATACTATCTATGAGTCCGACCATATTCCAGGACTACTCACTCTAGCCGATATATAGATAGTATAGCTTACCAGAAACTGCCAGATCCACTGATCTGATATATTCATTATAATCATCAGAAGTTACTAGATCTATTGATCTGATATATTTGCTATGCTCGCTAGAAGCTGCTAGATTTACTGATCTGATATATTTATTATGCTCACCAGAAGCCGCCAGATCCACTGATCTAATATATTTATTATGCTCACTAGAAATTGCCAAATCCACTGATTTGCTATTCTAAGGTCATTCTTTCATTTTTATCATACTCAATAAAATATCGTGTGTGGGTACACGGTCGGCCTTAGCCAAAATACAATAATTTCCTTTCCATAAATCCCACCATTTTATATGGTCCACCAATATATTTTTGGCATTGTAAACCGACGCTCGGTTATTTTCTAATCAATTACTGAAATTAAACGAATTTAAGAATAAATTCCAAAAGTACAAATCATGCACAATCAGCACAAATTAGAACTCAAATAAATAGATCACACCATTGCAATCAACATAAAATTTTGGTCACTGGCTATCCCAGTCTAATGTCCGGAAAATAATTAATTAATTAATTAATTTCAAAAATTAATTATTAAATACAAAAATTCACACTTAGGCCCGAAAAATCTAATTAAATACCGAAACAAAACCCGGAAAAAATTCCAAGGTTTGTTCAATAAATAATAGCACGAGTTTACTTGCTAATGTCACTAACTAACTACCTAACATGCATCGGCAGATAATTAAATTAATTAATCTAGTCTAATCTATCCATCTAAACAAAGCTTAATTAGTCTAATCAACCCCTAAATGTAATTAACCGACTAAGTGAGGATTAGTGAGTTCAACTCACTCGTTTAACGAACCGCTTGGTTCAATTCAACGGAAATGCGACGGGGGACGATCTACTCCAAAGCGGCGACACCAACAGGGCACAAATCGGGCCTGAAAATTGGCCGTTAAGGCTCACGGGGCTACTGGATTTTTCCACGGCTGATGGCTGCTTCGCGTGGCTGACTCGATGGAGAAGAAATGGTAGCTGCGGACTTCGTCGGGGAAGCTATCTCTATGGGAAATTAAGAAGACCAAGCTGAAGAGAATTGGGGGGCAAGGGATGGTGGAGATGGCAGGACATGCACAGGGAAAATGAAGGCAACAGAGAAGCTGTTCAGGGGCTCGACGGAACGGATGCAAGCAAGAAAAAAAAAGGTGAGGGGCGGCTGGCATGGGACGTCGACCGTGGAGGGGATAAGGGGGTAAACTTTGACAAAATGTCAAAGAAGGAGGGGTGAAATGAAACACGGCAGAGGAGAAGGACGTCGGTGGGGGAGGTTTTCGCACGAGTCTGTGAGAGAGAAAGAGAGAGAGAAAAGAGAAAAAGAAGGGGGAGACGTGGGCGTGAGCGGACCGAAGGGGAGGGAGAAAAATAGGAAAAAGAAAAGAAAACTAAAGGAAAATCCTATAATTGAAATTTCTTGGTCCCACTTGCTCTTGTTTAGTTCAATTTGGTCCCAAAAAATCCCCATGTTAAAGTACTTGATCCTCACTTACTTTCTCGCACCAAATTTCCCTAAACAGCAAGTCTCGAAACGAAAACGGCAATTTCCTTCAATTCCAAATTTTATTTCATTTTTCTCGGAATCCGATTTTTTACAACAAACTTCTCCGATTGAGTCCGATTCGTTGAGGAAAAGCCCATGAAATTTCCTGTGACCAATTCAATTACACAAATGCCAAAAGTCCCTTCAAATTGGCCAAACCAAATTTATGTTCGTTTTTAATCGTCCGAAACGATTTTCCGTAAAAATCCCGAACTCTCTAAAATTCCTCGAAAGATGAGTCGACATTCCTAAAATGACCTGTGACATGATAGGACTTTCAATTTCCAAAATCGAATTCAAATTCACGGTTAATTTCAATCCGGCACGATTTTAGCGTAAACTAGGCTACCAAGTAGCTTTCAAAAAATTTTAGTGCTAATGACTCGTGGTCAATTTTCTTTGAGCCACAGTGAACCCATTCAACACACTGGCAACTCTCGGTTCTAGTGAGGCTGCGCATGACAACGCTTCTGCCGAGGAAAAGTTTTTTTTTTTCAGAAATAGTTCTTTTCTATTTCTATTCCGGAACAATTTCTGAATAAAAAAAACTCGTTTGATAACTACACAAAATTTCTACTCTTGGAATAGAAAAATAATAGAAATGCGTTTGGCAATGCAATAATTTTTTTTTTTGTATTTATTCATTTTTTATTCTTGCTCATGGATCGCCAATCGTCGGCCGATGGGCTCTGCGGCGGCGGTCGGCGGTGACGGTCGACGGCGGGCGGTCATGCGATGGCGGCGGCGGCGTGACGGGTGGCGAGCGGCGGGTGGCGTCGGGCAGCGGCGAGCAACAACGGCCCGGCGGTGGCCGGCGGCGGCATGCGGTGGCGGCCAGCGTGCGGCGGCCAGCGGTCGGTCGTGGCTCGAGCAATTGGAGGTGGCCACCACAAGAGAGAGAAAAAAAGAAGAAAAATTGGCTTATTTCTAGAAATTGTTCCTGGAATAAGAAGCAACTTTTTTGCTTCTCAAAACTATTCCCTGGGAACAAATGTTTTATCAAACGAGTTTTTATATTTTTTTGTTCCGGAGAACAAAAAGAATAGAAATTGGGAAAAACAAGAGCGTTACCATGCGCTGCCCGAAAGTCTCGAGGTTTTGATTACGGACACACAATACCAAACAATAAAATAAAAATAAAAATCAATCTAGTGCTGATCGATGAGAATTTTGCAATTTAGTGGAATCACCCTCGTTTAATCACATATCTCAGTCAAACGGATCTATCTCTAATTTTTAATCGATCTTATTGTGTCGTAATAATCTCGACAGATGAGCACGATCGAGTAGTCTATTGCATTAAAATTCCGTAATGGCTTCCCCAGATAATCTAGTTATCCCGAGAGTGATCAGCTCTGAGAACAGCCCTATAGGCGCGTCGATGAAATGCCCAATTAATTGAATTAAAAGTAGAAGTGAAAAAGTCAGGATGTCACACATCCAAAGATAAAATCTTTAATTATATTTTAATAGCCACCACCTAAAAGATCAAAATTCGGTCAACAAAGCCCACAAACTTGACTTTCCTTTTTCTCTTCTTTCTTCACTCGTAAAAGGAAATAAATAATGTTATTGGTCATAGCACCAATATGCATGAAGTTTCCGCATTATGGAAGATTCAATCTTGAACTTTCATCTACCAAGTTAATACGCACATAAATTCGATCGTTTTCATTCAATAGACTTAAACTCGATATATATTTTGACACTCTGAGGGTTCATACAGTCTTAATCTCGATTCAGCATAAGGAGAGCATTACCAATTAGCAGATTGCGAAGGATTTACAAGAACATGTGATCAAGCCCGTCATTCCACCTCAGTCTCTTGACAACAAGACGATTTTCTACTTCAACCCCTCGGGGCGTTTTGTGATCGGTGGGCCCCATGGTGATGCAGGCCTCACTGGGAGGAAGATACTTATCGACACTTACGGTGGCTGCCGTGCTCATGGCGGCGGTGCTTTTTTGGGCAAGGACCCGACCAAGGTTGACCGTAGTGGTGCCTACATTTTTAGGCAAGCTGCGAAGAGTGTGGTGGCTTCTGGGCTTGCTCGACGCTGCATTGTGCAGGTTTCTTGTGCCATCGGTGTTCCCGATCCGTTATCTGTGTTTGTAGACACTTACAAAACTGGAAAGATTCGAGACAAAGATATTCTGGCATTGACCAAGGAGTACTTCGATTTCAGGCCAGGAATGATCTCTATCAATCTTGATCTGACGAGAGGAGTTAATTTCAGGTATCAGAAAACAGCGGATATGGGCATTTTGGACGTGACAACCCAGATTTCACCTGGGAGACAGTGAAGCTTCTCAAACCTTGCAAAGCATAGAGTTTTGCCATTTCTCTTGGATTTTGTGTTTGTGTTCTATTCTTGGTACTAATAGAAGACAAAAGAGAAAGAATCTTGAATTGAAGTCGGCAGAGGAGTTGAGATTATCCATAAAAAGAAGCGTCAGACGACATCATTCTTTCATTTGTTTATGTCACAGTGTTCTTTTTTTCCCCCTTGATTAATAATAATATGCAGATCACTTTGGATTTGTAGACCAGGTCGAATTTCACATATTAACTTTTGCTTATGTATTTGAGTATGATGCGTGCCCTGTCCAGTCTCTCAACTCTTTCTCTGTAACTAGATAAGGCATGTAAAGTGCCACACTCAGAATCATTTTTGCAAGTTATGCGCAGGCAGCGCGGCTAACTGGTCAGTGTTACGCACTTGGAGAAGTTCGTATCAATTTGACGAAATTTGAAATGCAATGCACAAGTGAATGGTTGATAAATCTGTAGTGTTGGATGAACTTGAACAAATGAAACTCTTTTATTCTTCGCCTTCCATTCCCATTTTACTTGACTCATCTTGTATCTTGTATTCTGGATATGAACAAGATTCAAATGTTGGGATACTGGGGGCACTCTCTTTTCATTAATTATTAATGTCGCTATCTGCACCAGCCAGGGTCACTTTGCCAGCCATCCAGCTCTTTAGCATTTGTAGAGCAGCTTTCGGCTGATCCATCGGAACCATGTGCCCAGCATTATGAACCTGCATTTCGTCACACAGCCAGAATTGCACTTATAATTTGTCTCTCTCATCTTTAAACTATGTCGTGCATGCATGCTCGCGCATTGCAATTCTGTGTGTGCGCTTCTGTTAGAGAGAGAGAGAGAGAGAGAGACCTTCAAGAAAGTAAGTGGTCCATGGCTTTTCATCAGTCCTGCCTCGGCACCAGCAACGACAAATGGAACAGTTGGAGATGTCCCAAACTGCTTTTGACCAGACCACCGCATGGCATTAACCTACCTGGAGTTTCCTGCTCAAATTAACATCAGGAAAGACATGTCATTCGCCGGGTAATGTTCCGTTTGATTCTGTCTAGCGTCTGCCAGCTTGAAAGATCGGGGTTTACCATGCCAATTGCAGATGAGATCATATTCACCGGCATAAATGAGCACCTTCAGCCCATCCTCAAGAAGTGCGGGGATACCCTCTGCGAGATTCTTCATCCGATCCTGGCTCATCGCATTGGACACAGTGCTGCTGCACGACACAAACTCTATATCCCCGACCCCTAGAGCATCTCTCACGTTCTTTTGGTTCAGGAGTGTCTCCACCTTCGAGAGGTCGTAGCACAGGGGCCCCTCACAGCTCTTTCGTATATCATAGTACTGCAGGCCAATCATCAACATGTCAAATTCACGTAATCAAACGTAAATTTTAGAAAGCTTCTGTCAGGGGAAAAATAGATACATTTATGTTCCCTGCAATGTTCATGATCTCAATGAAAATACAGTAGCAATCGGTCGATGCTAAGTCACAGGCATCTCCGCCCTTGGTAACTGCACATGATTTGGAAAGATTAAAAGTAAAGCCTCCACTTTCAGAAATACAAAAGAGAGCTTTCGGAATGTTTTAACGAAGCATAAACAGAGATTTAGGGCCAAAAAAGATACCACACTGTTCAGTCGCCCGTTTGCATTCTGGGAGCATTGTGTTTATGCTGTCGTGATCGGACTGTGTGATTGACCTCATGTTTAGAGCATAATCTGTGTATGCTTCATATTGGATCTCAGGATTGGTTAGGCCATTGCCAATTGCAAACCCCTGTTCGAGATTCAGAAGTTAACTATGTCAAAAGAAAGTACAAGTTGATATGTCATAGCCAAAAAAGAAAAAAATTATCTTACAAGCATGGAGTACCTTCAGGTTTATGTGCATTCCTTCCTTCGCCTTGTTTCCTTGTTGAACACGAGCAGCCAAAGCAGGAATGTAATGCCCAGCATATGATTCTCCGGTTATGTAAAAATCATTCTTGACAAGTTGAGGATGCGTTGCAAAGAACGCCTGAACATTGCAGTGAGAGGTTAATTATCATATGCTTGAATTCTTAACTGGAAAAGTATCCAATCAAAAATTGGGTTGTCCGTAAAAACAAAAGCAGTTTATCTAGTACTCAGTGTATGATCAATGAGCTCATGTACACCTGCAAGAAGTCATACAAGCCATTGCTGACACTCTGCTCATCATGCCGAATGTCACGCTCGTCAGTGGAGTAACCAAAACCAGTTCCAGTAGGTTGATCGACGTAGATGAGATTCAACGCCTGTGGGGGAAAAAACATTAACAAAAGCATGAAATGTAACATACTTCAAACTAGAAATAGTATATTCATCAATAAAATACGTTTTTTCGTTGTCTAAATTTCCGTTTTAATTTAATAAGATACATATTGTTTATTCATTCAATAATTAATTTTGTCAACCATGATCGCAATTATCACGCACAACCGTCAGTTTGCCCAAACAATGTTGAAGTCTTGTTTGATAGCAAAGCTATAGAAGGCGAAAGCAACGGAAGAAGTTGGCAACTGCTTTTCAAGAAATAATACTGAAACGAACTAGGCCACCATCATACGCGATAATGTCAAGGAAAAAAACAACAGGAAAGAGTAGGAGGACGACGCTAACGTGGCATAATTCAAAATAATAATAATAATAATAGAGCAAAGAGAAAAATCCAAAGAATGACCCAACGTTCTTGAGAGTATTAAATTATGATTAATAATGCTATGATCAGTACAAAATTGTCACTTACTCACCTTGTCCCAACCATAATCATTCCACACAAGAGACAAGTTGTTGGCAATATTGTTGACACATAAATTTTCCATTTTTTGTTTAAGATTTAATTGTCTACAGAGTTAGGAATTAGTCGTTTAAAAAAAATAGAAAAAAAACAACAACAAAATAGAAAAAAAGAAGGCATGGAAGGGGCCGGGCCGGATCTTGCCTTGGCCCAGCCCATGCTGCTTTCTCCCTCCTTTATCTTCACGATGAAACCCTAGAAGGAAAAAAACGGGGGTGGGGGAGAGCAGCGGGAGACGAAGGAAGGAAGGAAGGACAGAGAAGTGAGAGAAAAGAGGGAGCTAGAGAGAGAAGGAACGGAAGGGAGGAGGGCAGCGGCGGCCGCCCGCGCCGTCCGCATTGCACTTCTCCTACCGCCCTCCAGCAGCCGCTGCCCTTCGAGCCCGACGCCGTTCGAGCTCCTCGCCACAACCCGACGCCATTGCTGCGACATCAACAGCCGCAACACCCATTGGCGCTACTCCCGATGCCGAGCCGGCCGAGACCAAAGGGAGAGGGAGGACGAACCAGGAGCCTCTCAGATTCGAGAACCCAAGGCAGGGGAGTCGGCGAAAGGCCCAAATCTGGGAGTAGATCGAGCTCGCCCCATCACCGGGCCGGTTGCCGCCCTGTCCAACTCCAGACACTCATCTCTACCTGTGCAACCACCGGAGCTCCCCTCAATCGCGAGCCCATCTCACTTGCGACCTCTGCCAAATGCCGCGTCGCCGTTTCGCTAGCTATTGTCGCGCTCTGCCTCACCTGCAACCTGCGAGATCCGACGAAGCTGCTACTGTCCCTACTCTACCTGTATTCTGCTCACCCAACGCTGCTTCTCCACCCGCGACGACCCGCTAGCATTGCTGCTTGTCGCCGTTGCTACCACCCATCGTGTCGCCGCCGCCGTCCACGCTACCGCCGTCACCGCTCGACCAACACCTACCACCCGCGTCACCACACCCTCCTGCCCGAGCACCAGATCAGTGAGCATTGCACCACCATTGCCGCACCCTGACTCGCTTGCAGCCCACGCGTCCGTGACGCCCCCCTCTGCCCGAGTGCCGCTCGTCTTCGCAGACGCCGCGTCGCCGCTGCCGCCCGCCCGCGTCGCCGCCACCATCTAGCCCGTCACCGCCGTCGCCGTCACCGCCAACGCCACCAAGAAACCCTAGGGTTTCGACCAAAAGAAACAGGTCGAACACGGATCACGAACCGGGTAGGGTTTCTAAGCCATTTGGGTCGGTTTTGGGCTTCTGGGCTTTTAGGGACTTATGGACTTCGGCCTTTTAGGGACTTACGGACTTGTGGGCTTAGGGCTCGTGGGCTTCATTTTAAAAAAAAAAAAAAAAATTAAAGCGAGATTGGACCTCTTGGTTGGGGTTCAATTCGAGCCAAGGAAAGGCCCGACCATTGGTCGGGCCTTGTCCTTCATATGGGCCGGTTTGGCCAAGCCCCTATCCGGGCCGAACTCGGGTCCGGTCGTAGACCGAACCCGACCCGTGCCGACCGGGCCGAATCCGGGTCGGGTCAGATCGGACCCGACCCGATTCGCACAATTATTTAAATTAAAATATACATTTTTAAAAAAATATTGAAAAAAATTCAAAAAATTAAAAAATTAAAATTTTAAATTTTAAAAATTTAAAAATTTATAAAATTTATAAAATTTATAAAAAATTTATTAAAAAATTTATAAAAAAATTAAAAAATTAAAAAAAATTAAAAATTTCGAAAATCCAAAAATGATGGGATTTGGTTAGGAATTACTATATCTCACTTTCTTAGTGTAATTAGACATTTATTTCCTCGCATATTGATTATGTCGTATGTTTAATTTGCATATCTAATTATGTTTAATTGCACGTGTTTAATTTTATTGCATGATTGCGCACTCACATAATCACCTCATATGTTAGTGGATAGGCTTAAAATCAATTCAAGTTGCCTGCCAAAAATCATTTTGTTAAAATGAACAAGATTAGGTACCGAAAGGGCACTAATTGGTTAATTAGTGTAATCAAGTCCCCGAACTTAGATTCTCTGGTTGCGTAGGAAGCGAGGCACGCTCCCATGCCTCACTTGGTTTCTAGCCGACCCCAATAGGCTAGTGGCGACTCCTTTTGTGCAAAATTCATGAAAAATTTCCCAACGTCACGCGGGGTATGGGCTTGGGAGAGCTCGCATCCAATCATAGGCCTTTAGGCCCATCCTTTAGGTAATACCCCTAAACTTGTTCCCTCCCCCTGAGGGTAGGTCACGACAGCTTGGCGACTCTGCTGGGGATATGGTTTTAGACCTTAGAGGACTTAGGCCAAAATTAATCTTGTTCAAAAATATTTTTGTTTGGCAGCGAAGATATTATGTGCATCCATAACATGTCGAATGTTGATTGTTTATGGGAGTTATAAGGGGTGGTGATTTCTAACATTTGTTTTGTAGGGAGTGCAAGAGTGAATGGTTTATTTACGTTTGAAGTGCTGATTGTTTTTAAATTATTATGCATGAGTCCCCTGCATTGCACTACACTATAGCACACACTACCTACCGTCGGACCTGGGTTGCATAGGATCATTTAGGATGGTGTTGAGGTGGATACCACTCCGACTACAAGCACGTAGTACGAGTCGCCCACCTTAACCCCGAAATTTCTTTCTTGATGTCAGAGGTCCCCACCCTAATCTACGAGCATGCGACACGGGTCGGTCCTTTGACAAAGCTGGAGTCATGGGTAACACGACCTAGCCACGAGTTTGTTGGTTCAGCCCGTGATCCCATGGCTTCATTTTTTTGAGCCATATAGAGTAAAAATCGAACCACATCTCATGTGCATGTCTATGTAAAAAAAAAAAGACAAAGGTCAGCACCCATTGTAAGTGTCATTTTCCTTTTTATTTGTTCATTTTGTATTGCATTTTCATCTTGAAATTCGCGGAAATCAATCGAATGCCTTCGGTGATGCAAGCTTATAATTGAAAAATTGGCAATCATTTTTGACAAGTGAGCATTTGAATGCAAGTTCTAAACATTTTGATTTGGCCCCGTTGAACACATGGTTTTGTTTAAATTTCTAATTATGGGTTCGAAATCATTTTTCTTTTTAAAAAAAAAAAAAACTTTCAAGTTGTGATTTTATATTTGGGCAAAAAAAAAAAAAATTGAAATTGCGTTTTTTTATCGAATTTTCTTGTTCTCATATTTTCGGACTATAATGCAAATCATTTTGTGTACAAATTCCTCAAAATAGAAATCACTTCATTTTTTTTTAGGAGTAAAATCACAAATTAATCTTTCAAAAATCAATGACACTTTTGCATACGAAACTTTTAGAATAAAAGTGGACATTCGATTGATGGCCGTGGATTGATAATTTTAATGATGTCTTCTCTTATGATAAAATCTTGGCGAAATACTAAAGTCCCGTAAGAAGGATTGTGGGGCATGTATCATCGCCTCGATTTTATTGTAAGAAGCGACATCATTAAAATATGATTTTCTCTTATTTACATATTGACATTGTCGTCTTTTTGCAGGTTATGCGCGATGCTCTTTGACATTCTCATGGTGACCATTCAAGGAAGTGAATTCTAGAGCTAGGACAAGAGTTGTTTTTACTTTCATCTGTAAAAGAGTCTTGTATTTTATCAGTCTTTGTTCTTGTTAAGAAACATGTTTTCCATTTTGGGTTTTGATTTGCAAATCCAATTGATGCTTTTGTAAATCGTGCGACTCACATTTTTAATGATGGAATTCGGAAATCATCATTTTAAAAAAAAAAAACAAAAAAAAGAGCAAATTCAGAAGTGTTTTAAGTGAACCTATACATTTACCTTCCAAAATGAATCTCAAGAAAAATTTGTTTAATGCCCTCTCTTCACGTAGTCTTTTTTTTTTTTGGGCTCATGGAACTCAAGGAGCAAGATTGCGTCGATACTTCATTGGCGCCAATCTTCCAATGGAGGCGGAACGGAATGGAATTCCGTTCATGGAAGTTTCTTTATTTGGAGATGCCTTAGGTGCCAAAATAGCCCATCGATCTCGTTCATTTTGTATGCTGAGGCAAATGAAAGGAGTTGCCAAATATCCAAAATGGCGAATTCGAAGGAAGAGTAAATTGTATTGATTTCAATTATTCATTTCTGATACCGTTTCTAACTTGATTTTCTTTTCATTGTCAATGAGACATAAAGAGTACCAAGTTTTGTAACGTTCCAAAAAATGCGATGGAGCATTATTGAGTCATGTTCATCTTAAACAAAGAAATATTTAAATGATGAAACAAAAGGGCAATATTATGATACATTGGGATGTTGATCACTTGACTCTGAAAATGATGTATCTCATTCCTAAACTTGATTTCTCTTCAGCATAAAAAATGACATGCCCTTTTCTTTAATACGGGATGGGTTCGAACATAACAAAGGATTGTCAAATAAAGAGTGGCAGAGCAACATTTGATTTTAAAAAAAAAAAAAAAAATTCTCTCATCTCCCCACAAACAAAGTGTGCTGCAACAATATTGTCAAATTCATCGAGAAGGATGTATCATTCCTTAGTTGAACCTAACTAAGAATAGAGATAACTCATTTCATCTCCCTTTCTTATAGGGTGATAAATAAATAAAAAGGGTTGCACGTGACTGTAGAAGCGGCGCCTTCTACCAAGGAATTAGGAAAACATCAAACACTTAAAGGCAAATACAAGGGAAGGATATTGTTGCGTTACCAAATATCCACGAAGGTGAATCCAAGAGATGTTAGTGTCCAAAGGATGAAAGCGAATGAAGGGTAATAATGTATCGTTTCCAACATTTCAATCCCTAAAGATTTTTGCGCTAACGTATTTTTTCACATTCTTTATAGGGTTACTGAGTCACCATGCCGCAGGTAAGTACCCTTCTCCTCAATTTTTTTTTAGTAAAAAAAGAAAAAAAAAGAATTGCCATTAGAAAAGAGAACCTTTGACGCTTTCTTAGAGACAAAAAAATGAATAATTGAGAAAAGAAAAAATTTCTACAAACTTTTTTAGCATCATTTTTATCTCAAAATTGTTTTCTCATTTTGTAGATTATTCATTTTGAATCAAATTTCTCTATGGATATTGATCTACTCAGATGATCTCGACAGAGTGAGATGGGGATGTTAACCATGCCAAACAAGAAGTACTTAGGATGAAGAAAGGCAAGTCATTCCCAAACACGTCATTCAAACACTTTTGAGAGTTGAGTGAAAAGAGACATTCTCTTAGGATGAATGATTCATTCGCATTGAGCACAAAGATCGAAATGATAAAGGCGTTTCTTTCATCAACCCCAAGCATTGCACTGATCTCTTGTTACCCCTTTGGGCTGAAAAAAAAAAAAAAAAAAAAAAAAAGATGATCATTCAAAGTACCCCTATCGAGAACGACCCTACATTGAGGCAGCATAGGAGGTTACGGTTGTGTTGTAAAACGAAAGGTTGAGAAAGATTCTATTACTTTCACTTACATCAATCTTCTTGTGGTAGCTTCAGAGGAATTCTTATCGGAGCTTGACTCGTCCCAAGGTGAAGAAGAGCATTTCCTTCTCTACCCAAACACTGATACCCATTGCTATAACCAATTTGGGCCTGATTATTCATTTTTGAATCCCGAGCGGTGATCATCTCCCTTCACTGGGGCAAGGCATAAGAATTGACCAAATATAATTGACAATCACAAGGAAATGTGAAAAGCATCTCGAAAGTCATAAGAGTTACAAAAGTTCAAAGAGCAAAAAGCTCGACAAACTAGAGGGCATGAAAAAGTAGTGTGCTTGGTAAAAGTAAGGCCAATGCCCGTCAAGAAAAAGAGCCAAAAGACCGTATCTTATGTGAAAGAAAAATTATCAAAATCCAAGTCCCTGCGAAAAAAATCATCGCAAAGGACATAGAAAATTAGAGAAAAGAGAAAAGCTCTCATGCAGAAATGATCAGTGAATGAACTCTCGAGATGTGCTGTGTTTCAAAAGCCAAATGCTTTCGAAAGGTCAAGTGACTCGGTCATGATGCCATGATGATCACCGACTCTTAAAAACCCTATTGAAAATTTTGAGCCTTTCAAGCCTCTCCCAAGCCAACATTACAACCCCCTTCCAAAGTTTTTTCTGATTGGGATGATTTGAGTGAAAATGAGAATACCACAAAGAAGCTACTGCTTGAAGGAGTGGAAATAATTCTATATTGTCTTATCTTCCAAGTTCTCGACTCGTAAACCCAATGAAGATAGCGACGAATGTTCCTTTATTGGCCTCAAAGCAATCATTCCTTTGTGTAAGCCCTAACCAAGCCTATATTGCGGTCCTTTCAAAAGACCTTTTTGATCGATCAAATTGTGCTCACTGCGAATGTTTCTGGAAGCCTTTGACATAGGTTATGTAAGATACCCTCAGCAATTAGTTACTTCTCACGCGAATAGATGGGATCAAGCAGCCGTTTTATCAAGAGTGTGTGAGAAGCCCTTTCTGACTAAGAAACTCTAGTTTGGCATGCTTAATGAGCCTTTTTTCATGAGTCGTAGTCGTTCTAATAAGAACTTGACTCCTAGAGAATTTGATGATTAATGATATATCACGAGTAAGATAACAATTTTGTGCCACATGAGGCTGATTGAAATCAAATGTTTTTCCAAAGCAGTCGGACTTAGCTTGATTAGCTTGTTCAATTAATGCTACAATACTGCAAATACGTCTCTTAATGACGTTTCTAATGACATTCACTCAAGTTGAGTTTGACAGGATTCCTCAGTGAAGCCATGCAATTTTCAAAGGGTTAGCTGGTGCCTCCCTAAAAACGAAGGGTTCATGGTCAACCTTAAATCATGCTATCTCCAAAGGTTCATGGTCAACCTTAAACCATGCCATTTCCAAGATTGGTGGATTTATGTCGAAGCCACGAGGTTGGTGGCTTTTCCTAAACCACACGGTTCATGAGTCTATCTTTTAAATTACAATTTTCAAAAGGTTCATGGTCTACCTTAAACCATGTCATCTACAAAGGTTCATTGGTTTTCCTTAAACCATGCATTTTCCATTCGGTCGAAACCCGTTCGTACACGGTGAGACTATCATACCCGGTCGAAACCCGTTCGTGTACGGGGAGACCTTCATCCTAGTCGAAACTCGTTTGTACACGGTGAGACTATCATACCCGATCGTAACCCGTTGTTACACGATGAGACCTCCTTCAATCCCCTTCTTATGACCCGGTGGGCTTTCCGTAGCTCGGAGTCCTTCAGTCCCCTTCTTACGACCCGGTGGGCTTTCTGTAGCCCGGAGTCCTTCAACCCCATTCTTATGACACGGTGAGCTTTGTAGCCCGGAGAGCTTTTGTAGCCCGGTGAGCTTTGTAGCCCGAAGTCCTTCTTCCTATGACACGGTGAGCTTTGTAGCCCGAAGAGCTTTTGTAGCTCGAAGAGCTTTGTAGCCTAGAGTCCTTCTTTCTATGACACGGTGAGCTTTGTAGCCCGGAGAGCTTTTGTAGCCCGGTGAGCTTTGTAGCCTGGAGTCCTTCTTCCTATAACACGGTGAGCTTTGTAGCCTGGAGAGCTTTTGTAGCTCGGAGAGCTTTGTAGCCTGGAGTCCTTCTTTCTATGACACGGTGAGCTTTGTAGCCCGGAGAGCTTTGTAGCCTGGAGTCCTTCTTCCTATGACACAGTGAGCTTTGTAGCCCAGAGAGCTTTTGTAGCCCGGAGAGCTTTGTAACCCGGAGTCTTTCTTCTTATGACACGGTGAGCTTTGTAGCCCGGAGAGCTTTGTAACCCGAAGTCCTTCTTCTTATGACACAGTGAGCCTTGTAGCCCAAAGAGCTTTTGTAGCCCGGAGAGCTTTGTAGCCCATAGTCCTTCTCCCTATGACACGGTGAGCTTTGTAGCCCGGAGAGCTTTGTAGCCCGAAGTCCTTCTTCACATGACACAGTGGGCTTTGTAGCCCAGAGAGCTTTGTAGCCCGTAGTCCTTCTTCCTATGACATGGTGAGCTTTGTAGCCCGGAGAGCTTTGTAGCCCGGAGTCTTTATTCTTATGACACGGTGAGCTTTGTAGCCCGGAGAGCTTTTGTAGCCCGGAGAGCTTTGTAGCTCGAAGTCCTTCTTCTTATGACATGGTGAGCCTTATAGCCCGAAGAGCTTTGTAGCCCGTAATCCTTCTCCCTATGACACGGTGAGCTTTGTAGCCCGAAGAGCTTTTGTAGCTCAAAGAGCTTTGTAGCCCGGAGTCCTTCTTCACATGACACGGTGAGCTTTGTAGCCCGGAGAGCTTTTATAGCCTGGACAGCTTTGTAACCCAGAGTCTTTCTTCCTCTTATTGACAAGACGCGCTTCCATAATTATGAGTTCTTTCCATCGACCTAATACGTGCCTATGCACCTGGGTCTATCGTCAAAATAATTTAGGCGTCTTTTGTCTTTGAAATGAACCTCTTCCAGCTCCCATTCGAAGAGGGGCAGCTGTTGACACCTAAATTTTCCATTTTTTATTTAAGATTTAATTGTCTACAGAGTTAGGAATTAGTCATTTAAAAAAATAGAAAAAAACAACAAAAAAATAGAAAAAAAAGAAGGCATGGAAGGGGCCGGGCCGGATCTTGCCTTGGCCCGGCCCATGTCGCTTTCTCCCTCCTTTATCTTCACGGTGAAACCCTAGAAGGAAAAAACCGGGGAGAGGGGGGAGAGAGAAGGAACGGAAGGGAGGAGGGCAGCGGCGGCGCTGCCCAACGCCGTCCGCACTGCACTTCTCCTACCGCCCTCTAGCAGCCGCCGCCCTCTGAGCCTGACGCCGTTCGAGCTCCTCGCTGCCACAACCCGACGCCATTGCTGCCGACATCAACAGCCGCAACACCCATTGCCGCTACTCCCGACGCCGAGCCGGCCAAGACCAAAGGGAGAGGGAGGACGAACCAAGAGCCTCTCAGATTCGAGAACCTGAGGTAGGGGAGTCAGCGAAAGGCCCAAATCTGGGAGTAGATCGAGCTCTGCCCCATCACCAGGCCGGTTGCCACCCTATCCAACTCCGGACGCTCGTCTCTACCTCGTGCCACCACCGGAGCTCCCCTCAATCGCGAGCCCATCTCACTTGCAACCTCTGCCACACGCCGCGTCGCCGTTTTGCTAGCTGCTGTCACGCTCCGCCTCACCTGCAACCCGCGAGATTCGACGAAGCTGCTGCTGTCCCTACTCTGCCTGTATTATGCTCGCCTGACGCTACTACTCCACCCGCAACGACCCGCCAGCGTTGCTGCTCGTCGCCGTTGCTACCACCCATCGTGTCGCCACCGCCGTCCACGCTACCGTTGTCACCGTTCGACCAACACCTACCACCCGCGTCACCACACCCTCCTACCCGAGCACCAGATCGGTGAGCATCGCACCACCATTACCACGCCCCGACTCGCTTGCAGCCCACGGGTCCGTGACGCCCCCCTCTGCCCGAGTGCCGCTCGTCTTCGCAGACGCCACGTCACTGCTACCGCCGCCGCGTCGCCGCCGCCATCAAGCCCGTCACTGCCGTCGCCGTCGCCGCCAACACCGCCAAGAAACCCTAGGGTTTCGACCAAAAGAAACGGGTCGAACACGGGTCGCGAACCGGGTAAGATTTCTAAGCCATTTGGGTCGGTTTTGGGCTTCTGAGCTTTTAGGGACTTATGGACTTCTGGCCTTTTAGTGACTTACGGACTTGTGGGCTTAGGGCTCGTGGGCTTCATTTTTAAAAATAAAAAAAATTAAAGCAGATTGGACCTACTGGTTGGGGCCCAATTCGAGCCAAGGAAAAGCCCGACCAATGGTCGAGCCTTGTCCTTTGAATGGGCCGGTTCGGCCAGGCCCCTATCCGGGCCGAACTCGGGTCGGGTCGTAGACCGGACCCAACCCGTGCCGATCGGGCCGAATCCGAGTCGGGTCGACCGGACCCGACCCGGTTCGCACAATTATTTAAACTTAAAAAATATATTTTTAAAAAATATTTTAAAAAATTCAAAAAATTTTAAAAATTAAATTTTAAAAATTTTAAAAAAATAAAAAATAATAAAAAAATTTCAAAAATCCAAAAATGATGGGATTTGGTTAGGAATTACTATATCTCGCTTTCTTAGTGTAATTAGACATTTATTTCCTCACATATTGATTATGTCGTATGTTTAATTTGCATATCTAATTATGTTTAATTGCACGTATTTAATTTTATTGCAATTAGGATCTTGGTAGTTATGATTGCTACTTAATGATTGCGCACTCACATGATCACCTCATATGTTAGTGGTAGGCTTAAAATCAATTCAAGTTGCCTGCCAAAACTCATTTTGCTAAAATGAACAAGATTAGGTACCGAAAGGGCACTAATTGGTTAATTAGTGTAATCAAGTCCCCGAACCTGGATTCTCTGGTTGCATAGGAAGTGAGGCACGCTCCCATGCCTCATTTGGTTTCTAGCCGACCCCAATAGGCTAGTGGCGACTCCTTTTGTGCAAAATTCATGAAAAATTTCCCAACGTCACGCAGGGTATGGGCTTGGGAGAGTTCGCGTCCAATCATAGGCCTTTAGGCCCATCCTTTAGGCAATACCCCTAAACCTGTTCCCTCCCCCCGAGGGTAGGTCGCGACAAATATGAAAATGGCCATTCTCATGGAACAATGCCAAGGAACTGCTACATCCAAGCCCTCCGATTAACTGGGTCATTTGCGTTGTTCCGTGATTCGAAGAAGAAGTAGAACATCCTAAAAAATTGGACAAAAGACAGGACAAAGAGTCGTGACCAGAACTTGATGAATGATAACGAGTTTTACTGACCGAATTCTGTTGAACTTCTCGTTTTATCATGTTTCATTGATAACCCCATTAATTTTCCTATCATCTGGCCTAACAAAATAAGTGTAACAGGTGAATCTAAACACTTCTAGAACACATTAATTAAGTACTAGTTATTAATCGTATTTTCTGTCAATTAAAAAAAAAAAACAGAGAGAGAGATGGTCTATCGAAGTTAATTCCGAGGCTCTCGACAACTAGCTATCGAAGTTGATTCCAAGGCCTCACCTTGCAGCATGGGAGTGCGGAAGCGGGTAATACCCGGCATGGTGACCGAGGTCCTGAACGGATGACCTGGAATCGCCGAGAACTGGGAGCTCAAAGCGCCTCTCAACGATCTTCCCATCAGAAGCCAAAGAAGAAGAATCTTTGTCTCTAATTCTAATATTGACAGCTTCTTTGGGGTGCAAGTTGAGCCCTTTAATGAGCATCTCTGCTTGTGCCGTTGGCAATAAGTTGGCGGTTAAAGATGATGTCTTTGATGGTGATGCAGTAGAAAAGAGGAGGTAGAGACAGAAGAGAAAGTAGTATGGTGAGAGAAAAGTTGATGCCATTGTTAAGACTTTTGAGAGAGACTCTGAAGTTTGAGAACGATGATGACAAATCGTGGGCTTTTTCAGTGTTTGATGTATAGGACGTCATTGATGAGGCTCCTAGAAATGCATAGAGAGAGAGAGAGAGAGAGAGAGAGAGAGAGAGAGAGATTTGTTTGCTTTATGGAGAGAGATGACAAGATTCATGAAATTGGAGAGGAATTTTCTGTATTTTGTATTACTCTAATATCAATGTACATGTATTTGTAGTACAGTAAAAGAATCAGAAAATATTTACACAATATTAATTTTTCTAAAGTAAATCGTATCTACGATTATCTATGATTTGCTGAATTAATCTTCAGACTAAATCAGATTCCTTCTCCAACACTCCCCCTCAAGCTAGCGGCTTATAAATGTCGAAGGCACCAAGCTTGCTTAATAGATATCTGTGTTGTCTTTGGCATAAGAGCTTAGTGAAAATATCTGCAGGTTGTTCCACAGTTGTGATTCCTCAAGTGGCAACGATCCCTTCCCGAATTTTCTCTCAAGTAAAATGACAGTCAAGCTCGATCTGCTTTGTTCTTTCATGAAAAACCGGATTTGCCGCCAATTTAAGAGCCGCGTCATTGTCACAGAACAATTCACTTGCACCATCAACTTGCACACCTAGGTCTGAAAGTAACCCTCGAATCCAAACTATTTCGCACACAGTTTTCACCATGGCTCGATATTCTAATTCAGCTGATGACAACGAAACTGTCGATTACTTCTTTGTCTTCCATGAAATTAAAGACTTTCCCAGTTTAATACAGAAACCAGTAATGGATCTTCTTGTCATTGGACAAGTGGCATAATCTGTGTCACAATAAGCCGTCATCTTCATGTTGCAGTCGCGAGATAACAAAATTCCAAGTCCCGGACATCCTTTCAAATACTTCACAACCTTCAGTGCTGCGTCCATATGTGATGACTTTGGGTTGTGCATAAACTGACTGAGTATTTGTACTGCATAACATATATCAGGCCTAGTCATGGTGAGATAAATCAATTTCCCAACAAGTCGCTGATAACTTGATGGATCTTTGAGCAATGGATCGTTATTTGGAGAAGGAGAGTTTGCATCATATTCATATGTTGTCAATTTAACATTCTGCTCAATAGGTATAGCAGTTGGCTTGCATCCCGATATCTTGCATCCGATATGATTTTCAAGACAAATTTTCTCTGACTGAGACAAATTCCCCCATTGGATCGAGCTATCTCAATACCAAGAAAATATTTGGGAGGTCCCAAATCCTTAATATGAAAGGTCATATGCAAATATTCCTTGAGCTTCCAAATTGTGATATCATCATTTCCCATAATAAGTATATCATCGACATAAATCAATAAGTAGATCGAGGAAGTGTCACGCCCCGATCCTCAATCACGTGCCCATCCTTCATCTTTAGTCGATTTTAAAAATGCGATATCCCAGAACTATGTATCGCCGACCCTTTCTTTTAATATGCACATGCGGAAGTAATTATAAATCCCCAGACAATAAAGTAATGGGATAGAAAAGCAGGGTCATATTTTTCATAATGAACTTCACAACCTTACTTTTATACATAGCACAACCCATAGTATTCTACAATACTATCAACATAGGTCTGACCTAACACCTATCCTCCGAAACACAAGATTCATACAAAATGGGATGAGATCTCAGTCCTCATCCGGATCGTACTCAGGATCATCCTCAGGATCCTCCTCCAGGTACTCCTCTTCCGGTTCTTTCTTCTCGGGTTCCTCATTAGGGTTCTCCTCATCAAATTCCTCCTCCTCAGGCTCCTCATCCGAGTTCTGAAATGGTTATTCAATAACTATTGAGACCACGTCTCAGCAAATTCTACCCCCTAAGTCTCGATTAGTAAACTAATATGCTAATCCGGCTGCCTATGCACGCACAAGTCAAAGGACTTACCTTGGCCTCAGATTCCACCTGCATATTAGCACAGTTCAATAGGCACCCAAGCAATCACATCACAGATCGATATCTCGATCAATCGACCTAGTCGATTTCATGTCAACATGACATTTCTCCAGTCATTTCAATTCAATCAATCAATTCACTACATCAAATCAAAGCAATAATCAATCGACATAGTTGATTACATGTCAGCCGGACCATCTCTTGGTCAATTAAATCAATATTGTCCATTCTTTAAAATAACCCATCAGGTTACCAAGCCAGTATTTTATAAGATTCACTTTCCTTACTGACATACCAAGCTACTAAGTATATTCATCATAACGTCCATTCTCCAAAATGACATATTGAGTCACCGAGCCATTATGACATGTTCTCCATTCTCCAAAATGACCTATAGAGTCACCGAGCCGCATGGTATATCGAGTATATTCATCATAACATCCATTCTCCGAAATGACATGTTGAGTCATCGAGCCGTTATGGCATGTCGTCCATTCTCCAAAACGACATATAGTCACCGAGCCGACATTGTATACCGTCCATTCTACAAAATGATCTATAGGGTCACCGAGCCGGTATTGTATACCGTTCATTCTACAAAAGAACCTATAGGATCACCGAGCCGGTATTATATAACATGATACTTTGAACGTACAATCAATTTGTCGTTTTATTCATTCTTGACAAAAGTACACGTGCGTGGGCACACGGTCGGTCTTAGCCAAAATATTATGATTTTCTTTCCACAAATCCCACCCTTATCTATAGTCCACCAAAACAATTTTTTTTGTTGTCAATCGACATCCGGTTATTTTCCAATTAATAACCAAAGATTACTCAATTAAAGAATAAATCTCAATTTTACAAATAATTCAACTCAACACAAAATAAAGCTCAATTAAATAAACAGATCGCGCCACGACAATCAGCATAAAATTTCGGTCGTTGGCTATCCCAACCTTATTTCCGAAAAATAAATAATTAATTAAATTAATTTCGAAAATAAATGATTAAATACTAAAAATCCAATTTAAGCCCGTAATGCCTGATTGGACGCCAGAACGGGTTGGGAAAAATCTCGAGATGCATTCAATAATTATTAGAAGCTCTCTACTTGCTAATGACTAAGTCTAACCACTTAGCATGCATCATTAAGTCACTAATTTAATTGTTCTAAACTAATCTAACCACCTAAGTGCACTTAATTAAAATCTAACCAACCCTTAAGCATCATTAGCAAACTAAGAAAGCATTAGTGAGTAAAACTCACTTGAGACAAGCGAAGACTGGATCACCGCAACGGTGACGCGACAGCGGCCGAAATCCGAATTTTAGGCAACGTCGATGAACACTCGGGCCGGGCCTACAAGCCTCGCAAGCCCACAGAAATTTCTGGCCTTGCGCTTGGCTTCACGGGCTTCTTGTTGGGCTTCGCTGGACTGGGCCAAAACCTGGACTTTTAATGGACTTCAAATTGTTGGGCTTCGGCTGAGATGGGCTGCTGGACCAACAAATTTCGCAGGGCTTGAAAGAAATTCATTGGGCTTGATTTCATGGAGATGGGCCGACTGGAACGGCTGCGGGCTTTGCTGGTCTTCGCTAGATTCGTGGCAGCAAAGAAGAAGCGGCCTCGACGCTGCTAGGGAAAGGCACGGACGATGGAGAGAGACATGCGGACGTCGATGCTACTGGGCGAAGGAGAACGCACGAGCTGCAGACGTGAAGACCGAAGCTGCTGAAGAAACGCTTCGCTGGCAACTGGAGGAGTCCACGTTTGGGGCAGCTTTCGTTGACTCGGGGGAGGCTGGTTTGTACACTCACGTGCTGGCGATGGAGATTCGGTGGATTGAAGCCGCGTGGGCTTCAGTCTTCGTGGGCAGAGGTGACCGAGACGCTGGCTGCAATTCAACGGATAAGCAAAGATCGGAGGATTTGCGGGGTCAAGAAGTCAACAGCTGGAGTTTTCTTTGTTGGGCTTGATCGGTTTGAGGGGGGCTTCGCTGGCATCAGATTGGTGGGGAGCAGCAACGAAGAAAAAGAATCTGAAAGAAAGGAAGGAAGAGCTGCAGGTTCGTTCAAATAAAAATAAAAGAGAATGAAAGTGAAGTAGAAATTTGATGGAGTCGGCGTGAAGATGAGGCGCACGAAGAGGGTGAGAACAAGCAGATCTTGTCCAACAAGCTAGAGGAGGAGAGAGAGACCAAAAGTCCACATGATTATCCAAAAGACTTAAATGCTTGGTTCCCCTTTGGTGTTCAAGCCTATCTCAAAGTCCCTTAATACTTTCCAGCTTTATATTCCACAAATTACTCCAATTTGAAGCCAAAAATCCAACCCCTTCCATAGCTCCGAATTTCTACAACTTCGGGTTCAATTCTTCCCGAAATTCTCCAATTCAACGTCCAATTTGAATGAAGAAAAAGTCCACATAAATTCTATAAATTCCCATCAGCACATGGCCCGGCTTGAAGTCCAAATTTCCATCAACTTAGCCCATTTGAATTTTCATTATCTTTCCGCGACATCCGAATCGATTTTCCGTAAAATTCCGGTCTCAATGGAATTTCTCTGAAAAACAAAACAACATCCTATAAATGAACTGTAACATGCTCGAATGTTCGATTTCCGAAACCGAATTCAATTTCGAGGTTAAAATCGACCGAACGCGATTTTAGTCCACCCGACCTACCGGGTAGCTTTTAGGGATTTTATCGCGGTTATATCTCTTAACAGCTTCACCTAATAGATTGGTTAACTCATGAGTGATTAACTCAGAGAAAAAGGACCATAGGCGCGCCGACAAGATGCCCATTTCATATATTCGAGACGGGGTCGAAATTCCGGATGTCACGGGAAGTACCTTTGGTCCATGTGAACAATGCATAATCATATTTCGAATGTACAAAACCTGCATTTGTGAGTGCTGCAGTAAACTTTGCATACCATTGTCGAGAAGCCTATTTGAGTCCATAGAGGGATTTGCGGAGACGACATACTCGAGACAAACCACTGTCTACGTAATCCCAATGGAAGTTCCATGTAAATTTCTTCATCTAGGTCTCCATGAAGAAATGCATTACTCACATCCATTTGATGTAAGTTCCAATTACGCATTGCAACAACAGATAGAAAAGAACGAACAATCACTTCTTTAGCAACAGGAGAAAAGGTCTCATGATAATCAAAACCTTCACGTTGCGTAAATCCTTTAGCAACGAGTCGAGCTTTGTACCGATCGATCGAACCATCTGCCTTATATTTTATTTTGTAGACCCATTTGCAGCCGATGGGTTTTCTGTGAGAAGGTAGGGGAACAACATCCCAAGTGTTATTTGTTGTAAGAGCAGCTAATTCTTCCTTCGTAGCTTTTTGCCATCGAATATCACGCGCCGCTTCCTCATAGGATAATGGTCCTTGTTCTTCAGATATTCTATTGATGCAGCATGTGTGCTCTGGCAATAATTTACTGAAGGAAACATAAGAGGATACTGGATATTGCGTACTGGTGTTTCCATGTTGGAGGTCACACCTCTCATCTCGAACGCCTGGGCATTGGAACAGGTGTGTTCAACAATTGGTGATGAGAAGGACCCATTATAATTTTGCTAAGGTGATGAAATGGTGGATTGATCCAGAGATTCGGTAGGGAAAACAGGGGATTCGACGGGTACCACTACAGGGCATGATCTAGAGCATGACTGATCCGAGGCAACCCAAAGATGCTGTGGCTGCATAAATATATCCTCCACTGATAAGAATTGTCGATGATCCAATGTTGATATTGATGACTCATGTGCAGATGTCATCTTCTGGAAAGGGAATACATCTTCAGGGAAGACAACATCTCGGCTAACAAAGAAGCTGGCAGTTGCAAGCGTTGCGGGGCTGGCGGTTGCTAGCGTCACAGAGGAGGTCAAGCGGCGGTGATGCAGCAGGCAACGTCGAGTGGGTGTCAAGCGGCGATGGTAGGGACGACGATGCGACGTCGAGCGCTAGGTCGCAGTCGAAGCTCGGACATAGGCGACGGTAGCAGTGCGGAGGCGGTGCTACAAGTGCTCAAGTGAAAGTGGCGTCGGCAACAGGGCTTCAGCACGAGCAAGCGAGGGGCATCGGGCGCGACGGCGACAAGCACGTCAGGGCAGTCATCGGGCGTCGAGTGCGGTCGCTGGACATCGGGTACGGCGGTGCTCGGAGATCGCAAGTTTGGTGGCACTGCAAGAGTCCAGGGAAGAAGACAATCTTCTTCTTTTAAAAGTTTTTCTCTCTCTACTTGATGGACTTTTCCTTGTGTTGCTACTAGCTTCTTTCTTTTCCTCTACAGTTTGTCAAAGGGGAAAAGAAAAGACACTTCTAAGACGACAGAAGGGAGGGGGGCTTCCTCTCTTTTCTTTTTTTTACTTTCTCTCACTTTTCTTTCTTCTCTTCTCTCATGATTGCACTTCTTTCTTCACGAAATTCTTTACGAACTTTTCTCTCAATTTTTTTTTTGAATTCCTCCCCCCTTGGCTCGAAAATTTTTCGTCTCCTTTTATAGTGATTCCGACCACCCTCTTCTATGGTAATTTTCAAGCTTCCTTTTTCCGTTACCTTAATTCATGTAAATTGGAGCAAAATCTTGTAATCGGTTTGATTTTTCCTTGGATGTTTCGATTCCTTCCCTTTTATCAAACTCCTTATTTTTTTTATTCATCTGATTTCTTTGATTGAGAATTTGCTTCCATATTTACTATGATTTAAATATTCACCAGAGCAAGAATGGTTTATCATAATTTCTACATTCCATTCATAATCAAATCAATATTTTCCTTTTTTTTTTATGCTATGCAAATTTTATTTCTTTAAGATCGCCAAAATTTAGGTGTCAACAACAGCCAAAAACCCGAAGATGATCAATCGTCGGTTCTTTGCCAAAAAGCATTCCAAAAGGGGTGCGTCCTTCTAATATTCTAGTTGGCATGCGATTAATTAAATAGGCTGCCGTGACCACACAATCTCCCCAAAAACATTCAGGAATGGAAGCTTGATATTTTAGTGCTCGGGCAACTTCTAAAAGATATCAATGTTTACGTTCGACAACACCATTCTGTTGGGGAGTGTAAGCACAAGAACTTTCACGAAGTATACCTTGAGATGATAGACTAGATTGACATTCATGGGAGAAAAATTAACCGCCATTATCTGTTCAAATCCTTTGAACACCTTTATTGAATTGATTTTTTATCATGGACAAGAATTTCGACAAATGTGAAAAAGTCTGACTCTTGGATTGCATGAGAAATATCCAAGTAGCATGAGAGTAATCATCAACTATGGTGAGAAAAAAAACAGGCTCCATCATGGTGTGGTGTATGGTAAGGACCCCAAATGTCCATATGAATTAATGAGAAGGCACTGATGGCATGAGAGGTGCTATTTTGAAATGGTGCTCGTGTTTGTTTTGCCAAAGGGCATATCTTACAATCAAGACAAGGAAAACGAGCACTATGACCAAGACGCTTATGAGAAAGGGAAATTTTATTTCTAGTGATAACATTACAAGATATGGATAAATCGGAATTTCCAGAAAGATTGACCCAAAAATAGAGCCCTTGTTCCATTCTACCCAAGCTCA
Organism: Eucalyptus decipiens; assembly: GCA_014182575.1. Classification (NCBI taxonomy): domain Eukaryota; kingdom Viridiplantae; phylum Streptophyta; class Magnoliopsida; order Myrtales; family Myrtaceae; genus Eucalyptus; species Eucalyptus decipiens. The sequence goes on from CM024618.1 coordinate 5,955,489, forward strand.
TCAAGTTTCCCAGTCGAAAGGTCCTGAAATGATCAATTTTTAGAATTGAAATTGGCTTGACAATGATTGTCCTCACAAACTTTGGAAACTAATATGAGATTAAATTCAAACTCATGAATGTATAGCACATTTCTTAGGACAATACTTTTGCTAAGGTATACAGTCCCAATTTTTCTAACACCAATGACATTTCCATTTGGAAGGCGAACCGATATAGAGGATTTAGGCTTTGTGTGGACATCATAAAATAGGCATTCATTGCAAATTATGTGGTCACCAGCGCTATATCAATAATCCACACATCAACTAAAATATTCTTATTATCGCATAATGGATTACCTGAAAAATTGGCACTCTTGTCAACGGTTCTCAACTGATTTAGTGCCTTCGTAATTTGCTCATATTGATCCTGGGTAAGTGGCTAATGAGTTGGATTATTTCCATGTGTAGATACCTGATAAGCATAAAATTCTTTCCCTTTCTTTTCTTTGTCAGCGGGCTTACCATGTAATTTCCAACATGTTTCAATAGTGTGATGCGGACAACGTCAATATTCACAATACTTACCCTTGAATTTAGAATTTTGTCCTCCCCCTATATATAATTCAGCACCATAGGGGAGTGAATAGGGGCTGTCGGATCCGTGTGAGTGGCACTGATCTGGATCGTCAAATCGCACAGCATAAGAGCCATCGGATCCATGTGGGCAGCGCTGATCAGAGGCGTCAAATCGCGTGGCATAAGGGCCGTCAGATGCTCTTCCACGCCTGTAATCCCCACCGTCAATTTGGAGAGCACGGGTATTGTCCGATCCCTGCTTTTCATCTTGATTGTTGGATCGGTAAGTTCTAGTGTTCCCAAAGAAGTCTTCTTCTTCCTCTCTGTCGCGACCTAAATTCCGGGTGCACCACCTAGGTTTTAGGCTAATGGACTGCTAAGCATAGACTTAGCTTGGGCTCTCTCAAGCCCATACCAATTCACAACTTTAGGTTCAAGTTTTTAAACATGCAAATGAATTTTTTCTAGGAGTCGCCACTAATCGGTTTTCGGTATGTCGATTAGACACCTAAGTAAAATGATGGGAACCAGAGACTAAAGGTACAGGGATTTGGTTACATTAGATTTTTCTAATGCTCTTTCGGTACCATTTCTTTTTAATTTCAAAAATGTTTTTGCAGGCAACTTAGATTTATTTTAACCTAGATCTCTATCATGCAAAAGGGTGATCACACGAATGCTCAATCACTATTAAAAATTCAATAAATAAAATAAATTGCATCACACAAAACAAACAATTTTTTTTGGGTTTTCTTGAAATTAGAACTTTATCATAAAACATGCAATTTAACTACATAACCTAATTTTGCTAACAAACTATTTCTAATTAAATACACCTATTATGCAAACTAATTAACACGCACCTAATATTTTTATATTTTTCTTATCAAAATTCGGAATTAATAAAAACCTTAATTAACTATCTAAAATGAATAATTTTCTAATATGTTTTAGGGATTAATTTGACTTAAACCCTATCCCATCTTAGAAAACTATTTTTTAAAGAAAAATGAGATTATCTAAATGTGCAAACATTATCTAAAATCAATCCTAATCTATTCCAAAAATTATCTAAAAATGCAATCCTAAAAATGCAATCCTAACCAACACACACTAATGCAAGATTTTTTTTTTTTTATGTTTTTTAGAGTTTTTCCAAGACAAGCAATTATGAAATTGCATCTAAACTAATCAAGATATCTACCAAATAAAGGATTAAAATAATCGAAAAATAACCTGTTGTCTCACGGGTTAAATTAACGATTACTCTAACCCTAAACATCACGACAAAATGTTCAAAATAATTAAAAGTCTGATCCGAAGTCTTACAGATCAAATTAATAACTATAATGATTTAACAATTAAAATACTATCAAAATACCCAAAAATTAATATAATTAAAAAAAATGATCCGACGTCTTACGGATCGAATTAATAATTACAATAATCTTGAACAAAACCCTTGCGGATAATGCCTACAAGATTCATGAGTATTGACATCCAATGTTCCAATTTAAATAACTAAAATTAATAAAATAAATGAAAATTAAAAATTAAAATTAAAATAAACTACCTAAATTGATTCTCTTTTTTTTTTTTTTTACACAAGACTTGGCGGTGGTTCGCCGGGGGTGATGGGCACGGTTGTCGGAGCTCCGGCGAGGGCCGGTGGGCGGCAACGAGCGGAGGTTCGGGTGCAAGGGTGACACGAGCACCGGCTTCGAGTGCGAATGGATCAGACAAGCGGAGGTATCATGCGGTGCGGAGGCAATGCGGTCGGCTAGTGCGGCGGCGTCGAGGGCGCGGAGGCTTCGTGAGTGTCCTGCACGGGCCGAGGGCGAAATCACAATGGTGTGGCGACGTTGGGTCGTCGGCAAAGGATATCGGAGGTGTAGGCACGACGGAGCCGTCGGACGCTGGGTTAGGCAGATAGCATCAAAACAGGGGCGGCAGCGAGAGGCAGAACTTCAGACAGAGTAGGGGTAGCGAAGCAGCAGACGAAGGCGTCAACACAGGGGTGCAGTGGCGAGGCTGGGTCGCAGCTGTGTCGGCAGTGGTGCGGGCTCACCTGCGATTCGATCAACAGGCGAAGACGCAAGGAAGATGAACTGTTTTTTTGACTTTTTCCTTTGCTTTTTTTTCTACTGATCGACGTCTCTTCCTCTCTGCCCCTTTTACTTTTCTGCAAAAGCTTGACTTTTCTCACTTTTTACTTTTGTTTTTTTCTCCTTCGACGAAGAGAAGCCCCCCTTTTTCGACCTGTGTACACGCCCTTTTATAGGCAAAACAAAATGTGATCTTTTTGTGAATATTTCATCTCATAAAGATTGCCTATAACCTCCCGATGACAAAAAATGCTTATCTCATGAATATTCTCCCATGATTTCATCATCTATTGCTAGAGATAAGATTGCAATGCGATTTTCTTAAATTTCAAAAATTCACCGTAATATCACATCAAACCTCCATTTAGATAATTTCTATCATAAAAATAAAAAATAAAAAGGGCTCGGGCCAATTTGCTCGTTTCATGGGCTTAGTTCGGTCTATTAATTTAAAACTCAAAACCACTAATTCAACCCATCCGCCACCGGTCCAATAAATAAAATGCAAAACATGCAAATTAAAAATAAATGCACCTAAATTTATATACTATGCAATTAACATTTTTTCAGGGATAAAATTACCCATAATTTTCTATGCGATAAATAAATTACCGAACCGCCAAAACTTAGGTGTCAACACTCTCCTCCATTTGTGACCCAGAGCTGCTTCCTTGCTGTGACGCTCGAAAAACGGCATGGGAGCGACCCAAGTTCTTTTCGATTGCTACAAGCATGATGCTTTCTCCTCCCCTCTCTTGTTCGGTAGTCGCGAGGCGCTGGTTTTCTTCTTGGACAGCAAGTTCAAAAATGCGGCCAAGCGGCGGCACAGGCTTCATGGCAAGGATCCGCGAGCGGAAAGGTATCCAACTATCATTTAGGGCTAATAGGAAGTGAATTACTTTCTCCCTTTCCTTAATCTCTCTGTACTTCCTAATTGTTGTCTCTGGGCCTTCAAGCTGCCCCTCCACGGCTTCGAGCTCGTTCCAAAGGGCTGATAGGCGGTTGAAGTAAGCAGTAATCGAGAGATTCCCTTGCTTCAATTCCATGAGGGCTTGGGTCAAAGAAAAAACTTTAACCAGATCAAGTTTCCCATACATTTTCCTAATGTTTTCCCACATCGTTTTTGCATCTTCTATAGGAGGAAGTCCGGCGGCGACCTCTGCCGTCACACAATTCCCTTACCAAGTTCGTACTAAGTGGTTGCACCTCCGCCAGTGGCGTTGCATGCGGTCATCGGCCGGAAGAGGGACGGATCCGTCAAGGAATCCGTCCTTGTTTTTTGTAATGAGTGCCCGGCGGAAGTCCCTTGCCCATGTCGAGTAATGATCCGGTCTAGCAAGTTGAAGCGTGATTAATTTCAATTCGAGGCTGTTAGCTGGTGAAGTATAAAGCGGGTCGCTGGGTTCTGGACCCGGGGAGACGAAATCTAGATCTTCAATTGGGTTCGGCTGTTGTTGTGGAGCCCATTGTTGGCCGGATCCGGGAGTCCACTGACTAGTTCCGGTAGCCCATGGCCTCTGAAAAAGGGCCCATGGCAATGGGATTGTAGTTGGGAACTGGCTCGTGATTAGAGCTACCGGCTGTTGAGCAATTTGCTCAACTTCTTCCGAGACCTGGTCGGGTACGATACTTTCTCCTCCCCTCTCTTGTTCGGCGGTCGCAAGGTGCTGGTTTTCTTCTTGGACAGCAAGTTCAAAAATGCAGCCGAGCGGCGGCACTGGCTTCATGGCAAGGATCCGCGAGCAGAAAGGCATCCAACTCTCATTTAGGGCTAATAGGAAGCAAAGTAGCTTCTCCCTTTCCCTGATTGTTGTCTCTGAGCCTTCAAGCTGCCCCTCCACGGCTTTAAGCTGCCCCTCCACGGCTTCGAGCTAGCCCTCCATGGCTTCGAGCTCGTTCCAAAGGGCTGATAGGTGGTTAAAGCAAGCAGTAACCGAGAGGTTCCCTTGCTTAAATTCCACGAGGGCTTGGGTCAAAGATAAAACTTTAACCCGATCAAGTTTCCCATACATTTCCCTAATGTTTTCCCACATCGTTTTTGCATCTTCTGTAGGAGGAAGTCCAGCGGCGACCTCTGCCATCACACAATTCCCTAACCAGGTTCGTACTAAGTGGTTGCACCTCCGCCAGTGGTGTTGCATGCGGTCATTGGCCGGAAGAGGAACGGATCCATCAAGGAATCCATCCTTGTCTTTTGCAACGAGTGCCCGGCGGAAGTCCCTTGCCCATGTCGAGTAATGATCTGGTCCAGATAGTTGAAGCGTGATTAACTTCAATTCGAGGCCGTCGCCCGGTGAAGTATAAGCGGGTCGCCCAGTGTTCGGACCCGGAAGGCGAAATGGATCTTCGCTTAGGTTCAAATTGTTGTGGAGCCCGTTGTTGGCCGAATCTGGGAGTCCATTGACTAGTTCCAGCGGCCCATAGCCTCGGAAAAGGGGGCGATGGCCATTGGATTGTAGCTGAGAACTGGCTCGTGATTGGAGCTGCTGGGTGTTGAGTAGTTTGCTCAACTTCTTCTGAGAACTGGTCGGATGCGGGTAGGATTTCTTTACCGTCTGGGTTCTGCATGTTGCATGTAGTGTTGAATTCGTGTCGATGTGCTGATTTTGTTTTGCAGGTACTGATTTGCAGCAATAAATCAGAAAACAATCGAAGTCAATAAAAAAAAAACGCAAGGCTGATCAAGAATGGAGAACTAACCCTCTTTTGAGATGATGAAAAAAGGAATTCCCACTCAGTGTGTCAATTTGTTTTGCAAGAAAAGCGTTGCAACAACAACGTTGAAAAACATCCGAGGGCAATTCGAATGATTGAGGAAGCTATATCAGAACCGAATGCTCTGATACCATGGCAAGATTCATGAAATTGGAGACGAATTTTTTGTATTCTGTATTACTCTGCATATCAATGTATAGGTATTTGTAGTACGGTAAAAGAATCATAAAATATTTACACAATATTAATTTTCCTAAAGTAAATCGTATCTACGATTATCTATGATTTGCTAAATCAATCTTCAGACTAAATCGATTCCTCCTCCAACAAGATTTGTCTGATTTTTGTTACCATTTGATACGTCTTTTTCATGTATCATTCCTTTTTGGAAGAGAGAAATAGTGTCCACATTTATTGCCTGAGATACATTCCCAAATTTGCCGCATGTCCTTTTATTGTGTAGGTTTTGGTTGCCAATTAATCATCAATGGCAGATTGTTGTAAAAAAGGCACTTAGCTTAGCAATACTCCCTATATTTCCTTCTTTTTGTTGCTTATGGAATGAATCTGGACAGAGTGGTGATTATGTCTTTACAAATGAATTTTATTTGTACCCAAAAGAATTCGTAAAATAGACCATGAAGGCAAGGGTTTGGTTTTTGCAGCTTATAAAGTTGTTGATGTGGGATTATCAAATTACACGGAAGACAATCGACTCATAAGCTCAACTCGAACCTCACTGAATTAACCAAGCCTGATGTTTATACAAGTAAAGGGAGATTTCGACGACGACATGATACAGTGAATTCAACGAAGAGCAATAGAGATACGCCCTAGAAATTGAAATATAAAGGCTCATTCAATTGAGTCGAAACCGACCCAAAAAAAAAAAAATGGAGTCGAAGGATTTGTTTCCTATTTTAATAGGTTTCCTTATTTGACCAAATTTCTTAATATAATGTTTCCTAATTGAACGTCTACTAATTTAATATTTCCTAATTTAATGTTTCCAAGTTTAATATTTCATGTTGGGGAATAACGGATCCCCGAAAAACGGATTCGACACCGAATCGAACCCCTAAATCAATGCGGAAGACGAAGCCCGGGAAAAACCACGCATCACCGATCGTAAAGCACACCACGGATTCGAGCGTACCTTGTTAGCCACAGATTAAACACCAAACGCCAATGGAGGAAGAGAATCCGGTCGAATCGATCCGATGAAGCCTTGAAGGGAAGAAATTGGAAGCCGTATGCCTACTGTTCTTCGGGAGAGAAAACGCGCGGGAGAGAGAACGTACGTAATTTCTGATTGCAACTAACGTAACTCTCTCTCTCTCTCTCTCTCTCTTCCCTTTTATACCCCCTTCTTTCCACGGGCCTTATTCCCGTGGGCCGGGCTTTCTAGGCCCAACTTTGGCGGATGGGCCTTAAGCCAAAATCAAATAAAGCCTTCATCTCCCACTCGCACATGATGGTCCAAAACCAACATGGGCGGACAGACCCTACTCAGGCCCATCAGAGAATAATCCATCATAGACTCTCTCTTAACATGGTGGGCCGAATAGAATTCTCTTTACCTCACTTCAACATTCATACTGGTGAATAATCCGTGCGACCAGCATACTTTGAGAACTCGTTACTATACATCTGTTAGGAATATATAGCAGCTCATAATGGGTGTCACACTCCGAGTAGATTTAGTATGCGAGTCTCTAGATCGATCGATCACATTAATATCTCTCTTGATCTCTTTTAAACAATGATATATATTGTATTCACAATTATAATTATCACAAAGACATTCATAATTGGTCGACCAAGAATACAAAACCACAATGTGATTCTCCAAAATCGATCTTCCTCTTTCCTTCAAACTCTCAATTTCAGTTCAGCTTGCTTTTCTAGAAATGTCCCATTAAATCGAATCAAACTCATGACCATTGGCAACATCCTAAGATAGCAAACACTAAATAGAAATCTTGAGAATAAGTAAGAGTCATGAGGGGACAAATAATTGAGGAACTCTTTTCCTCAAGAGTCTCACACGTCATAAAAGTTGAGATCAAACTTTTTGCCACTCTTATTGGTCGAC
>CM024618.1:7225597-7345667 GCA_014182575.1 Eucalyptus decipiens
GTTTTCTTTTAGGGATGGCTCCGGCAATAGCCCTGGCGATGGGCTTCACAAACCTATTTGGGGACATCTTTTTAAGCTTTAGGGACGGTTTTGTTGCTTAACCATTCTGTCTTTTCAGCTTTAGCGATGGTTTTGTTACTCAACCACTAGTTTCCATTTGTAGCATCCCTATTTATTTGCTATGATAAGAGAGCAACTCTTTCATTTGTGTTATATCGTCCCATTACAATACTTTTTTAATGACGGCCCACTTAGAAAAATGATGTACTTACCAATATGGGATGCCCCATAAATTAGGTGATGACTTAATTCCACACCTACTTTAAGATTATTCTTTGGGATTTTTCTTTACTTTTCTCGGAAAAATTCCTAATTAGCTTATCCCTCCAAACATGTTAAGTCTATCCCCTAGAGCTCCCTGTCAAAAAGAGATGGTTTAAGGTGATAAAGATAAGAGGGAGAGAGAAAGAAAGAAGAGGTATGAAAGCTTTTATAGGGGGCTATTAAACCAGTTGACCTCCCTGCCTCCTCGGCCTTCTATTGGTCATGTCATGAACATACAATTCACTTGCTACAATTAAAAAGGTGGGTTTTCACTTTCAACACGTGGAAACCTAATTAAAGCTAGGTATATTTGTTAAGCAATTGCACCTTCTCAACCCCACAATGAATTTCTTGCCTTTGTTTTTCTTGGGAAAATTCCTAACTAGCTTATCCCCTTCAAACATGTTAAGTTTATCCACTAGAGGTCCTTGTTAAAAGAGATGGTTTAAGGTAATAAAGATAAGAGGATAGAGAAAAAAGAAGAGAAGAAAGCTTTTATAGAGGGCTATTAAACTAGTTGACCTCCTTTGGCCTTCTATTGGTCATGTCATGAACAGAAAATTCACTGACTATTATTAAAAAAAAGGTTGATTGTCACTTTCCAATAAGTGGAAACCTAATTAAAGCCGTGTATTTTTGTCAAGCAAATTGCACATTTTTAACCTCACGATGAATTTCTTGCCTTTATCTTTTTTTGGAAAAGTTCCTAACTAGTTTATCCCCTATAAACATGTTAAGTCTATCCACTAGAGCTCCTTGTCAAAAGAGATGGTTTAAGGTAATAAAGATAAGAGGAGAGAGAAAAAAGAAGATGAATGAAAGCTTTTATAGAGGGCTATTAAACCGGTTGACCTCCTTTGGCCTTCTATTAGTCATCTCATGAACATAAAATTCATCGACTACTATTCACTTTTCAATATGTGGAAACCTAATTAAAGCTTGGTATTTTTGTCAAGCAAATTGCACATTCTCAACCTCACGATGAATTTCTTGCCTTTATTTTTCTCGGAAAAATTTCTAACTAGCTTATCCCCTCCGAACATGTTAAGTCTATCCACTAGAGCTCCCTATCAAAAGAGATGGTTTAAGGTAATAAAGATAAGAGGAGAGAAAAGAAAAAGAGGAATGAAAGCTTTTATAGAGGGTTATTAAACCAGTTGACCTCCACTGGCCTTCTATTGGTCTTGTCATAAATAAAAATTCACTAACTACTATTAAAAAAAATGGATTTTCACTTTCTAGTACGTAGAAACCTAATTAAAGCTAGGTATTTTTGTCAAGCAAATTGCACATTCTCAACCCCACGATGAATTTCTTGCCTTATCAAGGGATTTTTCAGACGGTAATTGCAGCTTCGATCAAAACGAGGTTGGTCCCCCACTCCAGTTTGAGCTGTGCATGAGTTACTAGGAAGTTCCAACTGGCGAAAATGACAAATAAAACAGAAGGAGCCATTGGCAGGGCAAGTGTGCTACCAAGTCTCGGTCTAGAGGCGTGTGGGGCGTTTGGGCGTCTCGTCCATAATGCCTCCCTCCTTCTCTTGCCCAACTAAGGCGGTTACGCACAACTTTGCTCGAGACGCAGCCACATCCTGCCAAATTCAGTTGACATCTTGGTTCTTTGTGTAGATGGGGGTTGCGTGGATGTCCTAAAATGTGCATCTTTTGCCTCGCTTTGAAAGACAGGCGGGATCTCGTCTTTGGGTCTCCATGTGGCCCGGGGCGGAAATGCGTTTGAGCACTCCAATATAATCATGTTTATTTAACTTGATATAGGGACTTCATAATTTTCCCTCCCAACCTTCAACCAACCTAATCCACTCTTTGATTCCGATATAATCCAACAGCAAGTTTACTTAACTCGCTTGACAAGGACAAGTACAAACCTAAACCCAATCATATTTTACCTAACAAGCATGCTTGTTCCAAGTTTTAAGAGCCGGAACTTGTAATTGTCGTATAGACTCTTGAAACCACCATGGAACTTAGAACTTGACACAAACAGTGGGCTAATCTTAAATTCTTTTCACTGTCAAAAGTTTAATTTGTTTTGCAGTATTCGAGGTTTGTTCTAATTCGATTACCAATGTAAATTCTGGCTTTCTCTTTGGACAATTGACCACATCATTAACTCATGCAAAATTGGATTACATATCTACTAGCCAACTGTCAATACACTTTTTTAAAAAAAAAAATATGAATTAATCAACTACTCAAAGAGTCTTGATTTAACATATTAAGATAATGCTTGCCAAACCCCCAAGTCAATACTCGCTAATGATAACCAATCTAACAAAACAGTTAAATCATCAAAGCTCACAAAACCAAAGCGAACTTTGGGAATGCTTGAACCATCCAGGATAATTGAACTTGATTTCTTGATCCACTTGTAAAAGGGGAATGGTTTCTTATTTCTTTACTGGAAAATCGTCTTTGCTTTTTTTATCAATTGCGTTTTCAATGTTGTTTTCATCAACAAGCGAGAATGAATCTCGTGATAAAAACTTGCTTGAAATTTTTTTTTAAACAAATGATTTGACGTGTTTTGATAGATTGTTATTTTATGTTTTATATTTTGTACTTTTGTTCAATTTAAATTTTTTATAGATGCACTTCAATTTTATTCAATCTTTAGCAACCAAAATTCTCACGATATTAATGTCAATACATAGATTTACACATATTCTCACGATATCTAGTGGCTTGCATAAATTTTTCGTAGGAACATTCACCTGAGTACTTGTATGTTCGTTTATCATTCTCTAGTAATGAACATCTAGATCTTCTAAGGCAGTAAAGCTGATTTCCGGTATCTGAGAAATCGTTCATTCTCAGATCAACATGGAAGAATCATGCAGAAATCCAATGCCCACACGCTTAAAAGCCTATGGTCAGTAGAGGATTATGTTCTTAATGGAAAAAAAGGATACTTGGAAGAACATCAACTTTTAGGATTACGTAGGCGGTGTCTGTTTAGGATTTAATCTTACATGCTTTCAATCGAATGTAGGGAAATTAGACACATAAGTCCTTCTGGTTCACTCTTGTTTTGGTCGGCAAATTGCGAGTTCGGCGATCGCATGAAGTCTTCGTTCGGGTTTCTCCAGCTTATTCCCGCACGTCCTCTAATAATTTGTCGTCCTCTCATCACTCCATTTCTGCTTCACTTCATTTGGATGTTCGAACGGAGTTTTGTCCTTGCTCAAGGCTCTATGAGTAGCTACAGTCCGAACTTCCCAAATACATAAATCTGCCCATATTGCAAAAACTGGCCGTCTTGCGTTTTGGTGTGTTATTCCTTACGAGGATGTATTTCAAATCTCTTTTGGAATCGAGTCGAAAAACCACTATTTTTAAGCTCTCTGCTTCTATATATTTACAGAGCTTTTTAGTTCATGTACAAAAGAGATATAGGAATTAAATTCATGAATAAAGAGATACGTGAATTCAAGAGATTCATGAATTCAGGGACACGTGAATTCAAGAGATTCGTGTACTAAGTACATGAATTAAAAGATACATGTATCTAAAAATTTCATGAATTTAATAGATACGTGAACAGAAAAGTTTAGGGCATTCATGAATTCAATAGATACGTGAACAAAAAAGACGTATCTTAATGTGTTAGCTTTCGTTGATCCATTAACCATAATTATAACAATTTTTTAATTGGAACTTTGACACGAATGCCTTTCCACTTCATGAGACCATGCGAATTTCATTCAACACATGAACATAGAAAGGAAACCTCACCTAGGACATATTTAAAATTCCACTTTCAGCAAGTAATGGGAAAATCTAACGAAAACAAGCATCATGCACTCTAACCAAAAACTATGTTTCTATCGCTGGGACAAATGATGCCAAATTACAAATGAGACAACTTCAGAGATAAGAAACGAAAAAAAGAAAAATCACTAAACCATACCACAAATGATTCATACGCTTCCAACATGAAACCACCAAAAGAAAATTCAAATGTTATCAAAGGCAAAGGAAGGAAATGAAGGAGCATGCACCGCCTGATCAAGAATGTCCTTCAACTCATCAGCAGTTGGGGTAGTGTTCCCTCCCAAAACAGCCAGCAAGTAAGCGGCAATCACTTTCGTCTTCTTTGCTCCAACACCAACATAATAATAATAACCATAACGGTCTCCATGGCAAGTCAGAGAGAGAGAACCTTGAGAGTTGGATAAAGATGACTGTAGTGCTATCGCTCGTACAATTAGAACGGCTTTTTCAGCTTTAGGGACGGTTTGTCACTCAATCGTGTGGTCTTCTTTGTAGTATCCCCTATTAATTTGCTCTAATAAGATATCAAATCTTCCATTTAGTTATATTAGGTTCTATTCATTTGGTTATATTACCCATTACAATGATCTCCCAAAGATAGTTCATTCAGAAAAATAGACTTACCAATATAGGATGGTTATATATCAGATAATGACTTGATTCTATACATATTTTAAGATTATTCTTTGGCTATTTTCTTCTTCATTTTTCCCGGATAAGAGATTCCTAACTAGTTTATCCTCTCAAAATATGTTAATTCTATTTACTAGAACTCCTGGTCAAAAGGGATGGTTTAAGGTAATCTCAACAAAATTTTGGTTAGACGGAGCTATCACTACTAAATGATTATTAGATATGGAAAATACTTAATAACTCTCCAACCACAAAATGATTAGAAAGATTTAGTGAAAAAGAGAGGGAGAAAAAAAGGCTATTAAATTATTTGACCTCATTTTGACCTTCCGTTGGTCAAGTCACGAGTAGAAAATTTGGGTTTTTAATACATCGGAAACCTAATCAAAGCTGGGTTTTTTCGTCATGCAAATCGCACCTCCTCAGCCCCGAAAAGAGAAGAAAACAGAAGGAGCCGTTGGGAGGGGTCGCTTCCAAGTCTAGGTCTGGCGGCGCGTGTGCGTCTCTCCATAGCGTTCCCCTCCCTCTGTCCAACCGAAGCTATAATGCTTCGCTCGAGATGCAGCCCGCAAAGATGAAACGTCGTCTCGGACAGAGGAGTCGGCACAATGTCAAGTTTCCCTATATAAGCCCTGCCTTGGAATCTCTGACCAACCCATCCTTTTGCTTCCTAAATTTTTTTCCTGTTCTATCTCCCTCTATTTCTCTCTGCGTTTCGTGAGGAAAGAAAATAGGAGGGAAATGGCTCAACGGAGGCTCCAGGACTACATCAACACCTTGAAGCACGAGGTGATCGCTTCCCTATAGCTTCCATCTCCATGGCATCTCTCTTTTTGCTAGATCATCAGTCATCTGCACGTTTTAGATTTTGACATCGTTCGCCTGGCAAAAAAAAGTGATCGTCCATTTCGTTTCCTGAATGACGAGCGAGCAGACCCTCTTTTAAGTTGATGAGCATGAGCTTTTGATCATCTTATCTCGGTCTATGTATATATATGCATGATTATGCAGTCCATCTTGATTGCTTCTTTTGTAGGAAAATGCAGATTATTTCTTGTATACGTGTACCATGGGACGAGTAGCATTAGGTTTTGTCCACCCGGCCATCCGTAAAATTATTTCACATAATATCTTAATGTGCATTTTACCATCGCGAAATGATCTTTTTTCTTTTTTTGGAGGGTTATTGTATAGGCTATAAAGGGAAGATGAACATGGTTTTTTTTATTTTTTTAATTCCTTTTCATGGTTGGAGAATTAGCTTGGCGTTAACCATATTACAGAAGATCTTACCAAGTGTCTGTGACTTTGATAGTTATTTCTCCTCTTTGAGAGTTGACATTTCGCATCTCCATTTTTACCATTTGTCTAGGGTATCATGGATGGAGAGTATGAGGAGACCAGGAGATCACAAAACTCAAATTTTCCCAATCTCATGATGAATGTCATCGACAATTTCCTGAGTGACGGTGACAACAGCATGAGAGATTTAGCCGACCTTCTGTAAACTTCAATTTTCTTGACTATGATGGTTGCGTGCTCTAAGTTTTTATTCTTTTCTGGCTTCTCGGCTAATAATCGTTGGTTGATTTTGATGATTGTTTTCAGGAGTGCAAGGAGCGTGGATTATACTAAAGTCACTACTGCTGCTCATCTGATCAAAGGAGGTGGCAACAGGTAGATAAACAATTTACTTTAATTTCCAAAAAGGGTAACTATTCGATTTTGTTGGTACGTTATGCGTGAAATTTTCTTAAAATTAATTTCTTGACATGAAATAATCAACATCTTCAAGAGTAGAACATTTCCAGCACTTGTGTTTGAAAGTTTCCCCTTTTAGTCATATTCTTAGCATGCTGCATTAGGAAAGATGAATCCTGTTTGAATTATGTGCTTGCAAGAAGGCTGATCAGTGGCCTGAGTTCGTGTTTGTTGGAAAAACCAGATAACGGTAGATTTCCATATCCAATATTTAGGTTTTGTTTGGCCAAGGCGCGTGTGGACACTGTCTAGTACATTCAATGGGACTAGCGCGTGAAGAAATTTGAGCATGAGCGTTTTGAACCTTGTGATTTGATCTGCCTTATTGTTCGGAAACATTAGCCAACGAGATAACTCCCAACTAAGTGGTGTATGCGGTGCATTACTGTCAAGTCTGTAAAATGTGCATACGATAACACGTAAATAGGCTTTTGAATTATAACATTGGCCTAGTTCCATATTAATTGAAAGCCACATTCCGATGCTTTTGGATAGCTACTTCTGTGCCATGGCCAAATTATCTAAATACGGACATATAACGTATTCCTGTGCTCGTTGCTTGTGTTGTAGCCTTGGTGGTTGCCGGGTTGTTGCAGCAGCTCGTGCTCTTATAAATGCCAGCCTTAATCAGGACAAGCAAAGGTAGAAATTGGCATTTTCTTTGCATCCATGATTTCAGAACCCTTATAACAGTATGTGCACAATTATATATAAGGATATGTTTTGTTCAACAATTTATAGGCATCTTGTAAAATTTTTAGACAAGCTTTTAAATATCTGTTGTTAGTTTTCTCGTATCTGCATAACCATACATGTAGACTAACCTACTAAATCTATAAGTTTATTGCTTGCATTCCTTAGTTTACGGTTGTTCATTTTAATGCCTAGTGATCAACATCATTAGTCATTCAAAGCATTCTCTTTTGATAGCATGAACTGTCATTGCTGTCTCCTTGATTGATGAAAGGGTATTTAGATTGCTGTCTCCTTGATTGATGAAAGGGTATATAGATTAGAATCATACACATACTTCTCCAAGAACATAGAGCAATAGTTTAGTCAATGCCTCGCGTGAAGTGCAGTTGAACCAACCTGCTCGAAAAGTTTAAAAGCTTTCGCTAAGATTCTAAAAAAGCGCACCAGTTTTTACCTAGCACTACTATGTGTTGGTGTTTTGCGGAAGCGTGTGTGTGTGTGCAAGTGTTATGTGAGTAAAAAAGGACTACAATGGCAAAGGAAAAAAGGAAGTTTTTATTATGAAAGGTTTTATTACAAAGAAAGGAGTGTGTGTGTAATTTTTCTACAACACAAAACACACACCCCCAGCCCCTATTTATAGGCGTGAGCACCGCCTCTTCTTCACCGACATTGAGGGCTTCTAGTTGATTCTCCATTGTTCTGTATTTTTCCGTTCTCTCGGCTGCCCACGTTCTCTAGATTATTCTTTCTTCTTGGTCAAGCAGCCATTTTTGACTTTCATACAAGATTTCCCATGCACTTACGAGACTTCTCTAGTTTGTTCTTCTTCAGCTGCTATTTTTGACATTTCTTTTATTTTTTGCTGTCCACGTGGCTTTCTTCCTTCATACGTAGAGTAGTCTAGGGAGTTCTAGATTTTTCACAAAATGGATCACTTTTTTAACACTATGCACTAACAGTTGTGTTATTAGCGCATGGTTTTCTTGGAAATTCCAGAAGGTGTTAGGTGATTTTACTAGATTGCTCGCTTGATCTTGGTTTAGCGCTTGTCTGTTGAGTGACTGGCTCTAGGTCTCTCAGGCTTGGATCTGGCTGTGGTGTTAACTTTTAACTCTGACTTTAGCCATAACTTTGATCAGAGATACATTATGCAAAAAGTTATCTATGATGCTTGTGTCTTCAATAATTTGCTATTGTATTCATTTACATCGAGATAGCAATTTCTCTTCCTTAGAAATACAATATTGGTGATCTGCATCCAATGAAGATTTTGAAAAGCAATTTACTGACATGAAATCTTGCTTTGAACATGAGAAGCTTATTTACCTGTGCATCTAATTTAACCTAACAATGCTTATGGTTCTTGCTGAGTTGCTGACTATGTGAACATATGGTCTATTTGACACTTGTGTCTCTGTGGTTCTCTTCTAGTTGCGAGACATCGTATGAATGGGTGGTGAATGAGTACTACCACTTTCGTGACAAACTCAGAACCCTATATCAGGTACTGCCTCTATCACATGAAATCTGCTTATGCTTCTCTTGAAAGACCCGAAGTATTTGCAATTCTTCATGGTTTCGCCAAGAAGTCTTTATACTTCATGAATTAGGATATTGAAGGCTTTGAAATTATCAAAGGAATGAATGTTAAGCTGAACAAGGCCATGGATTAATCTGGAGGAAGTACTTAGAAAATGTTAGTCGGGACTCAAAACATCCTGATAAACAAGAGACCACTGAGCAATTCCCAAAGACGAACAAGAAAGAGAATATTGTTATCGGATATGAGATGAGCTTCACATCTTAGGGAAGCAAATATGAGGTTGTCATACAGTCTTTTTACTTTTTGCAAATAGCGTGACTTGCGAATAAAGTGTGGAACCCACAATGGAGATGCTTGTCTATGGTTAGGCTCTAATCAGAGTCTCATGCTGCCACGTGTTATCATGTTGCAGCAGTGTTCCATTAGTAGTGCCCTTATTTTGGTTGAACTAATTGAGGAGGCATCTTCTCTCCGTGGAAATGGACGTACAAACTGATCGAGCTCATCAAAGTATTATGCCATTTAGAATGAACAAATTCTAAGTTTCAGCTATTCGTCTTTATCCTATGCACATCATCCACAGATTTCATTTTGATGCTAAATATGATTCATTTGCTGCTCAGGTTACATTACTGATCCGACTGTCAATTCGTTTCCTGCAGATGGAGAGGGCAATCGCCCACAGCGAGTCCAGAAGGAGAGGATAAAAGCTGTTGGTGTTTCGCTCAGTTGAGTATACAGATGAGAAGATTTCATCTGTCCATGGGAAAGTTGTTTTGGCTTTTGGACCATTCACCTAAGTATTTTGTATGTTTCAAGTGCATGAATAGTAGTTGAACCTGGGATGATCACTTTTCAAATTTCCTTGCTAAAAGCATATCTGTGCCAATTTCATCAATTTCTATGCTTGTTGAGGTTCTTGATTTAGTAATCGCTTGATGAATTGATTCCCAGTACTGGATGATCAACCATGTATTGAATCTAACGAGAAAATCCTGCTTGAGTGCCCACCATTGCGCATGTTCACAAAGAAAATGAGTGTTTTGTGTCCGTGTCCGTACACATATGCCTCCTTAACCTTTGTAGGGCCAAATAGGGTATAGCTACCCCTAAGGTGGTGCTTACCAATGAATGCTAGTTGCAAAATTACTATGCTAGCATTAGCATGGCTTATGTTGAAAGCTCTTATTTTATTGGCAAACCTTTGTTGGACTTTTTGTTGCAAAAGAAGAAGATTCTCCTGATTGGAAAGTGCTAAATGGCATTCCAGTTCCTGCATGAACATGACAACTGGGTCATTGAAGTATAGCATTCAAGTTCCTGCATGAACATGACGATAAAGTGATTTCGTAAGTTGACTGCCATTTGATTATCCTATGATGTTGTCCTTTTCTTTTGCATTTTTGGGTGTCAGCGATTATATTACCTCATAAAGGTCAGGCTCATCTTTTGCATGAATAAGCTGCATAACATCTTCTGCTCTTTTCTGTTGCTTGCAGGGTGAATTTTACTTTAAAGAGTGATACTAATCTATTTGAAATTGTGAAATGTAAAACAAGCATTTCAGCTATTGAGGTATTGAATTTGTTCTTTGTGAAGCATTCTATGCCCTTTTAAGTGCTTAGCCTTATATTTACAATGCAAAGTTGTTTCCTGGTAATGCCTGTTCAGGTGAGCCCAGATGGGAAGCAATTTTCTGTTACATCACCCGATCGTAGGATCAGAGTTTTTTGGTTTAAGTCTGGCAAACTGAGACGTGTTTATGATGAGTCTCTTGAGGTAATTTCTGAATGCACTTGCAATGCAGTCTACTTTTCATTTGAGATGTGATATTGTTTTCATTTGTCAATCAGGTTGCGCAAGATCTCCAGAGAAGTAATGTCGCTCTATATCAGCTGAAAGCTATTGATTTTGGGAGAAGGATGGCTGTTGAGAAAGAAATTGAGAAGACAGAAAACGTACCACAACCAAACGCAGTCTTTGATGAAAGTTCAAACTTTCTTTTGTATGCAAACACTACTTGGTATAAAAGTGAGAAGCTACTAACTTGTCTTCTTCATTTTTCTTTATCGGAAAGCAACTCTATCTGTGGCCATGGTTGTTTTGACCGGTCTGTTTTTATTTTTCCTTCCTTTGTTCTTAATGGTAGGTGGTTAATTTACAAACCAATAAAGTTGCCAGAATACTTGGAAAAATTTAGAACAATGACAGATTCTTGAGAATTGCCCTGCATCAAGGGGACAGAAGCAGCAAAAAGTGAGAAAAATCCCTGCCGCTGCCGCAAATGCAAATGAGAACAAGGAGCCACTAATGGATCCTACACTTTTATGCTATGCATTCAAGAAACATAGAATCTATTTATTCAGGTACCATTTTATTGCAGTAGTTAGTCATTTTTGGGCAAATGCATTTGGAGCTCGATTCCCAACCTTTAGCATGTCTTTATTATCTAATGTCCTGGTATGTCTTAGATGATCAAGTTCTGCGGCATTACCTAACGGTGTTTTAGAACTCATTTTAGCATCATCAGATATACTGCTATAATCCTATGGCACAACATGTTACTTTATTTGTGAGAAGTTTTCTTCTAGACTAGTTTTTGTTTGGATAAGTTGTTAGTTCCCTTTTCATTTGATGATCGTCAGAGAGAACCTGAGGAACCTGAAGATGCAACAAAGGGGAGGGATGTGTTCAATGAGAAGCCTCCTCCTGATGAGCTTCTGGCTGTATGTGATATAGGAAAATCGGTTACTACTTCACTTCCCGACAATGTGGTGAGTTTCTTCCTCCTTACATTGTGCTTGACATTCTAGAGTAGATTGTTCCTGTAAAGATCAACTAGATAAAGAACAATATTGTGGGTAATTCTAAATAGCAGTTTTTTTTTCTCTCCTTTTTCCTCCAGTTCTCTTCCTACTTTTTATTTGTCAACTCAGAGGGAAGCATGTGGAGAAGCAAAAGAGTGATAAAGCTTTTTGTATCTCCAGATTGTACATATAGGAATTTGCTCCTCAATTGAGGGTGCTGCTTTTGGGAATGGATTGACTGTGAACCACAGAATGCTTTAGGGAATTCTTCTCACGTGGCTATGTGGAAATGAATGTGATGTTGGAAATGGAAGAATGTCATGAAGGGAAGAAAACGAAAAGGAGAAAAAGCGGGGGTGGGGGTGTAAGGGTGGAGTGTTCGACCTTTTTTTCTTACTAGAGTTTTTGGGGAAAGTGGTGAAGTACAAAGAAGAGTTGATTGCATGGAAGAGAGTCTGTAAAAATGTTAGTCTGGAGCACATTAAACTGGGGGTCTAAAGTGGTGAAATGATCTTGAAATTTGATTTGTGGCCCTGTCGAAGTGAGACAACAGTGAGCTGTAAAATCTATTGTGAATTTTGAAATAGTTCATCACACCATGTATAAATTAAATAAAGTTTTCAAAGTTTTGTTGCAACAGTGAGCTGTAAAATCTATTCTGAAATTTGAAATAGTTCATCACACCATGTATAAATTAAATAAAGGTTTTCAAAGTTTTGTCACAAAAACATAAGCGGCACCATAAAAAGTTGTTCTAACTCTTCATTTTCCATCGTGGTCCATTTCTCTCTGAGAGCAAGATACAAGTATCTTCGTTCCACTTAACTTCCTGTTTTATGTTCTTTTGAATTTTGTCATTTTCCTGGATCATTATGCAAAATACTTTTGCTATTGTTCATAAGCCTCTTCAGCAACCTCCACTTGTATCCATTCTATAAGTGCTTTGGATGGTTACTTTTGATGTTCACTTGTGTGCTTGTTTGCTAGATTCTTCGTACAACAATGGACGACATTCACATGCGGCTGTACCCAGAGGAGTGTCCAAAAACTGTGGAGAACTTTACGACTCACTGCAGAAATGGCTACTATGATAATCTTATCTTTCATCGGGTTATTAAAGGCTTCATGATACGGACAGGTGACCCTTTGGGAGATGGCACTGGAGGACAATCAATTTGGGGAAGGGAGTTTGAGGACGAATTCCACAAAAGGTGATTTTACTTATCATCAATATAATATGAGATGTATCTTTGAAGCAAAACAAGGGTGTACTCTTGCTTTTGTGCCTCCCTAAAATTATGTTTTCTCGGTCTGAGATTGCTAATGCAAACATAAAGCAGGTTGTGGAAGTAATAGTCTCGGTTTGGGGATGAAGTGTCTAGCCAGTTCATCATAAACAAAAGCCTCCCCTAAAATTATGTTTTCTCGGTCTGAGATTGCTAATGCAAACATAAAGCAGGTTGTGGAAGTAATAGTCTCGGTTTGGGGATGAAGTGTCTAGCCAGTTCATCATAAAAATATCGTAAACAGCTAAGGAATTGTAAACTCTTTTGACTTTATTCATAGCATCAGAAGGCTGAGAAAGTCTACTCAAAGATTATAAAGATTGAGGATAGGAATGTTCATCTTTCCTTGGAAATTACGTTCTCCTCGACTGCTTGCTGAAGTTCTGTTTGACTTACTAGCACGTGTCTGAGTCTCTGAATTTGCAATTTTTGATTCAATATATTTAGGTACTCTAGTTTGCTGCCAATACTCCCATTTCATTTGTTTTAGCAAAATTAACTCATGAAGTACTTTAATTTGGCTATCAAGGCTCTCCCATAATAGTAGTATTTTTCTTTTATTGGGTATAAATTTGTCAGTCTCTTAATTGCCTTTTATTATGTACTTGCATCTGTTTTTTCCTCTTGGGTACTGTTCTAATTGCTTTTTTTGTGTAAGATGGTTTTGCCAGAAGAAATCTGACCTTGAATTGCACATTCTGTTGCTGCAACTGGACATATATAAATTCACCTTGCAATTTTCCTTTACTGCCAACTAAATTTCTGATTAGTGAGTAGTTCTCAATTTATCAAGCAAGGCCCAAGTTTGTTTGGTCTGAGCCTAAAAACCCTAAGCCCATTTTGACTAAACACATTGACTGTTTCAACAGTAATGAATAGCAAGTTCTTTGATCGTTTCCGCTTAAATTCAAATACGAGAAGGCAACAATCTCAAGCAGGCATCCCTAAGTTTTCTTTTAGGGATGGCTCCGGCAATAGCCCTGGCGATGGGCTTCACAAACCTATTTGGGGACATCTTTTTAAGCTTTAGGGACGGTTTTGTTGCTTAACCATTCTGTCTTTTTCAGCTTTAGCGATGGTTTTGTTACTCAACCACTAGTTTCCATTTGTAGCATCCCCTATTTATTTGCTATGATAAGAGAGCAACTCTTTCATTTGTGTTATATCGTCCCATTACAATACTTTTTTAATGACGGCCCACTTAGAAAAATGATGTACTTACCAATATGGGATGCCCCATAAATTAGGTGATGACTTAATTCCACACCTACTTTAAGATTATTCTTTGGCATTTTCTTTACTTTTCTCGGAAAAATTCCTAACTAGCTTATCCCTCAAACATGTTAAGTCTATCCCCTAGAGCTCCCTGTCAAAAAGAGATGGTTTAAGGTGATAAAGATAAGAGGAGAGAGAAAGAAAGAAGAGGTATGAAAGCTTTTATAGCGGGCTATTAAACCAGTTGACCTCCTGCCTCCTCTGGCCTTCTATTGGTCATGTCATGAACATACAATTCACTTGCTACAATTAAAAAAAAAGGTGGGTTTTCACTTTCAACATGTGGAAACCTAATTAAAAACTAGGTATATTTGTTAAGCAAATTGCACCTTCTCAACCCCACAATGAATTTCTTGCCTTTGTTTTCTTGGGAAAATTCCTAACTAGCTTATCCCCTTCAAACATGTTAAGTTTATCCACTAGAGGTCCTTGTTAAAAGAGATGGTTTAAGGTAATAAAGATAAGAGGAGAGAGAAAAAAGAAGAGGAATGAAAGCTTTTTATAGAGGGCTATTAAACTAGTTGACCTCCTTTGGCCTTCTATTGGTAAAAAGTTGGATTGTCACTTTCCAATAAGTGGAAACCTAATTAAAGCTGTGTATTTTTGTCAAGCAAATTGCACATTTTTAACCTCACAATTAATTTCTTGCCTGTATCTTTTTTGGAAAAGTTCCTAACTAGTTTATCCCCTATAAACATGTTAAGTCTATCCACTGGAGCTCCCCGTCAAAAGAGATGGTTTAAGGTAATAAAGATAAGAGGAGAGAGAAAAAAAGAAGAGGAATGAAAGCTTTTATAGAGGGTTATTAAACCAGTTGACCTCCTTTGGCCTTGTATTAGTCATGTCATGAATAGAAAATTCATCGACTACTATTCACTTTTCAATATGTGGAAACCTAATTAAAGCTTGGTATTTTTGTCAAGCAAATTGCACATTCTCAACCTCACGATGAATTTCTTGCCTTTATTTTCTCGGAAAAATTTCTAACTAGCTTATCCCCTCCGAACATGTTAAGTCTATCCACTAGAGCTCCCTATCAAAAGAGATGGTTTAAGGTAATAAAGATAAGAGGGAGAGAAAAAAAGAAGAGGAATGAAAGCTTTTATAGAGGGCTATTAAACTAGTTGACCTCCTTTGGCCTTCTATTGGTCATGTCATGAACAGAAAATTCACTGACTACTATTAAAAAAAGTGGATTGTCACTTTCCAATAAGTGGAAACCTAATTAAAGCTGTGTATTTTTGTCAAGCAAATTGCACCTTCTCAACCTCACCATGAATTTCTTGCCTTTATCTTTTTTGGAAAAATTCCTAACTAGTTTATCCCCTCCAAACATGTTAAGTCTATTCACTAGAGCTCCCTGTCAAAAGAGATGGTTTAAGGTAAAAAAGATAAGAGGAGAGAGAAAAAAAAGAAGAGGAATGAAAGCTTTTATAGAGGGCTATTAAACTAGTTGACCTCATTTGGCCTTCTATTAGTGTCATGTCATGAACAGAAAATTCATCGACTACTATTCACTTTCCAATACGTGGAAACCTAATTAAAGCTTGGTATTTTTGTCAAGCAAATTGCACATTCTCAACCTCATGATGAATTTCTTGCCTTTATTTTTCTCGGAAAAATTTCTAACTAGCTTATCCCCTCAAACATGTTAAGTCTATCCACTAGAGCTCATTGTCAAAAGAGATGGTTTAAGGTAATAAAGATAAGAGGAGAGAAAAAGAAGAAGAGGAATGAAAGCTTTTATAGAGGGTTATTAAACCAGTTGACCTCCGCTGGCCTTCTATTGGTCATGTCATGAATAAAAAATTTACTAACCACTATTAAAAAAATGGATTTTCACTTTCAAGTACGTAGAAACCTAATTAAAGTTGGGTATTTTTGTCAAGCAAATTGCACATTCTCAACCCCACGATGAATTTCTTGCCTTATCAAGGGATTTTTCAGACAATAATTGCAGCTTCGATCAAAACGAGGTTGGTCCCCCACTCCAGTTTGAGCTGTGCATGATTTACTAGGAAGTTCCAAGCGGCGAAAATGACAAAGAAAACAGAAGGAGCCATTGGCGGGGCAAGTGTGCTACCAAGTCTCGGTCTAGAGGCGCGTGGGGCGTTTGGGCGTCTCGTCCATAATGCCTCCCTCCCTCTCTTGCCCAACTAAGGTTGTTACGCACAACTTCGCTCGAGACGCAGCCACATCCTGCCAAATTCAGTCGACATCTTGGTTCTTCGTGTAGATGGGGGTTGGGTGGATGTCCTAAAATGTGCATCTTTTGCCTGCTGAAAGACAGCGGGATCTCATGCTGGGTCTCCATGTGGCCCGAGGGCACTCCAATATAATCATGTTTATTTAACTTGATATAGGGACTTCATAATTTTCCCTCCCAACCTTCACCCAACCTAATCCACTCTTTGATTCGATATAATCCAACAGCAAGTTTACTTAACTCGCTTGACAAGGACAAGTACAAACCTAAACCCAATCATAATTTACCTAACAAGCATGCTTGTTCCAAGTTTTAAGAGCCCGGAACTTGTAATTGTCGTATAGACTCTTGAAACCACCATGGAACTTAGAACTTGACACAAACAGTGGGCTAATCTTAAATTCTTTTCACTGTCAAAAGTTTAATTTGTTTTGTAGTATTCCGAGGTTTGTTCTAATTCGATTACCAATGTAAATTCTGGCTTTCTCTTTGGACAATTGACCACATCATTAACTCATGCAAAATTGGATTACATATCTACTAGCCAACTGTCAATACACTTTAAAAAATATATATATATATGAATTAATCAACTACTCAAAGAGTCTTGATTTAACATATTAAGATAATGCTTGCCAAACCCCCAAGTCAATAATTGCTAACGATAACCAATCTAACAAAACAGTTAAATCATCAAAGCTCACAAAACCAAAGCGAACTTTGGGAATGCTTGAACCATCGGGATAATTGAACTTGATTTCTTGATCCATTTGTAAAAAGGGAATGGTTTCTTATTTCTTTACTGGAAAATCGTCTTTGCTTTTTATCAATTGCGTTTTCAATGTTGTTTTCATCAACAAGCGAGAATGAATCTCATGATAAAAACTTGCTTGAAAACTGTTTTTAAACAAATGATTTGACGTGTTTGGATAGATTGTTATTTTATGTTTTATATTTTGTACTTTTGTTCAATTTAAATTTTTATAGATGCACTTCGATTTTATTCAATCTTTAGCAACCAAAATTCTCACGATATTAATGTCAATACATAGATTTACACATATTTTCTTCATGTTGAATGATAATTTAAATCAATATTGCTGCTTGATAAACAAAATCTAGTGCTACTCTTCTCATGGTACAGGTATACAAGAAATAATCTGCATTTTCCTACGAAAGAAGCAATCAAGGTGGGTGATTTTGATGATTGTTTGCAGGAGTGCAAGGAACGTGAAATTTACTAAAGTCAATATTGCTGCTTCACTGATCAAAGAAGGTGGCAGCAGGTAGATAAACAATTTACTTTAATTTCCAAAAGGGTAACTATTCGATTTTATTGGTATGTTATGCATGAATTTTTTTTGAAATTAATTTCTCGACATGAAATACTCAACATCTTCAAGATAACATTTCCAGCCTGTGTCCGTGTTTATAGGAAAAACCAGATGACGGTAGATTTCCTTATTCGTTATTTAGAATTTGTTTGGCTGTGGCGCGTGTGGCAACTGTCTCGTACATTCCAATGGGACTAGCGCGTGAAGAATTTTGAGCATGAGCGTTTTCAACCTTGTGATTTGATCCGCATTGTTGTTCAGAAACATTAGTCAATGAGATAACTTCCAACTAAGTGGTGAATGCCGCGCATTATATACATCAAGCCTATCATGAAGGATCTGTGATGTTGCCAGACTTTCAAGTCTATTTCAACGCATAAAGTGCGCATACGACATCACATATATAGGCTTGTCCGCTTTTGAATGTTATTATTGGCCTAGTTCCATACTAATTGGACGCCGCATTCCAATGCTCAATATTTGGAGGGCTACTTCCATGCAATGGCCGTATTATCTAAATACAGACATATAACGTATATGAGATATCCCCACAGCCGAACAAAGCAAAAACTTTGAAATTGTCGTTTTAAACTTTATGAGTTTGATCACATGCAAATTTGGCCAAATTTACAGAGATGTAGTTTGAACAATGACATAATGATGATTAGTTCTTTGTCGGAGGCTTCGTACTGAAATCAGTCATATTGATTTTGATATCTAATTTGTCCGAGTTGTTAACTGAATAACATCTCTTTACTACTAATATGACTTGTATACCTGTACTGGTTGCTTGTGTTGTAGCCTTGGTGGTTGCCGGGTTGCAGCAGCAGCTGGTGCTCTTCTAAATGCCAGCCATAATCAGGACAAGCAAAGGTAGAAATTGGCATTTTCTTTGCATTCATGATTTCAGAACCCTTATAACAGTATGTGCACAATTATATCTAAGGATTTGTTTCGTTCAACAAATTATAGGCATCTTGTCAAAATGTATAGACAAGCGTTTATATATCTGTTATTAATTTTCTTGTATTTGCATAACCATACAATGTAAATTAACCTCCTAAAAGCTATAAGTTTATTGCTTACGTTCCTTATTTTATGGTTGTGCATTTTAATGCCTGGCGATTAACATCATTAGTCATTCAAAGAATTGTCTTTGAATAGCATGTAACTGTCATTGCTGTCTCCTTGATTGATGAAAGGGTATCTCGGTTAGAATCATACACAGACTTCTCCAAGAACATAGAACAATAGTTTAGCCCATGCCTCACATGAAGTGCAGTCGAACCGAGTGCATGAAAAGTTTAAGAGCTTTTGCTAAAATTCTAAAGATTTGCCCTGGTTTTACCTAGCACTATTATGCACTAATAGTTGTGCTATTAGCGCATGGTTTTCTCGGAAGTTCCAAATGGTGTCAGGCGACTTTACTAGATTGCTCACTTGATCTTGGTTTAGCGCATGTCCGTTGAGTGACTGGCTCTAGGTCTCTCAGGCTTGGATCTTGCTGTGGTGTTAACTTTTAACTTCTGGCTTTAGCCATAACTTTGATCAAAGATACATTATGCGAAAAGTTATCTAAGATGCCTGTGTCTAGAGACTTTTTGGTGTCTTCAATAGTTTGCTGTTGTATTCATTTACATCAAGGCAGCAATTTCTCTTCCTTAAAAAATATAGCACCGGTGATCTGCATCCAGTGAAGATTTTGAAAAGCAATATACCAATACGAATATCTGACTTTGAACATGAGAAGCTTATTTACCTTTGCATGTGATTTAACCTAACAATGCTTAAGGTTCTTGCTGAGTTGCTGACTATGTGAAAATATGCCAACCACTGACCGCATGCGTTATGAGCTTCTCCATTAGTTTTTGCAATTTTTAAAATATGATTGCCTATGTATTTATTGATGGTCAATTTGACACTGTGTCTCTGCGGTTGTCTTCTAGCTGCGAGACATTCCATGAACGGGTGGTGAATGAGTACTACCTCTTTCGCGACAAACTCAGAACCCTACATCAGGTACTGCCTCTGTTAAATGAACTCTGCTTATGCTTTCCTGAAAGACCCAAAGTATTCTCAATTCTTCATGATTTCGCCAAGAACTCTTTGCACTTTATGAATTTGGGATATCAAAGGCTTTGGAATTATTAAAGGAATGAATGTTAAGCCGATAAGGCCATTCATTAATTTGGAGAAACACTTAGAAATGTTAGTTGGGACTCAAAACATCCAGATAAACAAGAGACCGGCGAGCAAGTCCTAAAGACGAACAAGAAAGAGAATATTGTTATGGAATATGAGATAAGCCTCACATCTTAAGGAAGCAAATATGAGGTTGTCATACAGTCTTTTTACCTTTTGCAAAAGCGTTATCCGCAGACAAAGTGGGAACTCAATGGAGATGCTTGTCTATGGTTAAGCTCTAGTCAGAGTCTCACGCCTCCATGTGTTATCATGTTGCGGCAGTATTCCATTAGTAGTGCCCTTATTTTGGTTGAACTAATTGAGGATGCATCTTCTCTCCGTGTTAACGGATGTAGAAACTGATTGAGCCCATCAAAATATTATGCCATTTACAATGAGAAAATTCTAAGTTTCAGCGATTTGTCTTAAACCTATACACATCATCCCGAGACTTCATTTTGATGCTAAATATGATTCATTTGCTGCTCCAGTTACGTTACTGATCCAACTGTCAATTTGTTTCCTGCAGCTGGAGGGAAGTCTTCAACGAAGAGTCGAGACAGAGGGGATAAAAGCTGTTGGTATTTCGCTTAGTTGAGTATGTTGAAAAATATGACTGCATGAAAGCATGGTTTTCGGTATCGGTAATAGTTTTTGGTTAGTGATGTGCAAACGTATATGTGCGTGGCATGTATTTGGTGATGGATGGACCAGGGACAAAGTTCATGGGACGTAATTTATCTAGTTGATGGAAATGTTTAGTACAAGAAGTGTTGGTGATAGAGGAGTATTTCGTGGTACATAAGCTATCTTAGTTC
Source organism: Eucalyptus decipiens (assembly GCA_014182575.1). Lineage (NCBI taxonomy): Eukaryota > Viridiplantae > Streptophyta > Magnoliopsida > Myrtales > Myrtaceae > Eucalyptus > Eucalyptus decipiens. The sequence goes on from CM024618.1 coordinate 7,246,259, forward strand.
TACTCTCGCACGACTTCTTACATGAGTAACTCCTTGCCTATTTATAGGCAAGTTGCTCCAAAGTCGTGTCCGCAGCTCTTAGCCTTAGCTAGCTCTATCACAGAGCTTTGTGAACCGACTTTCAAGGCAATTATCTCTGCCATTTGCAGGGATAATTTTGTGGACTTCTCTATACAAAATTAGTGGACTCCAGACATTTCTTTAGCCGCTGCTTGCTTGCTTTCATTCGGCTACTTCTTGATGAAGAAATATGTTTCTAGATTTTGTTGAAAATGGATCATTAATTTCCAACAAGTATACAGATGAGAAGATTTCATCTGTCTATGGGAAAGTTGTTGATGAAGTTCCTGCTATATATTAATTAGTAGAGACATGTTATTTCTTTCAGCTTTTGGACCATTCACCTAAGTACTTGTGTGTTTATTTATCATTCTCTAGTAATGAACATCTAGATCTTCTATAGCAGTAAAGCTGATTTCCGGTATCTGAGAAATCGTTCATTCTCAGATCAACATGGAAGAATCATGCAGAAATCCAATGCCCACACGCTTAAAAGCCTAAGATCAGAAGAGGATTATGTTCTTAATGAAAAAAGGATACTTGGAAGAACATCAACTTTTAGGATTACTTAGGCACTGTCTGTGTAGGATTTAATCTTACATGCTTTTGATCGAATGTAGGGAAATTAGACACATTAGTCCTCCTGGTTCACTCTAGTTTTTGTCGGCAAATTGCGAGTCCGATGATCACATGAAGTCTTCGTTCGGGTTTCTCCAGCTTATTCCCGCACGTCCTCTAATAATTTGTCGTCTTCTTATCACTCCATTTTCTGCTTCACTTCATTTGGATGTTCCAATGGAGTTTTGTCCTTGCTCAAGGCTCTATGAGTAGCTACAGTCCCAACTTCCCAAATTGCAAAAACTGGCCGTCTTGCGTTTAGGTGTGTTATTCTTTCTGGGGATGTATTCATTGTTCTTCTCCCAACTGATCCTTCTTTATGCAGACACTTGGGGGTCTAAGACTTATCTCAAACTAGTATGGAACGTTGATTCCTGTGGACTTGTTCCTGGGCATAATTGCCTTCCTACAGTCGAGCACCTTAATGGGGAACAGCATTTCCTAATCCAAGATTTCCTAATAATCTTATCCTAAATACTTGAATCTCTAGTCCGTGCTCTTCCAGTCCACTGAAATCGATCTGTGGAGGTACGGGACAGAAAAGGTATGGGGTAGGGTCAGTCTAACTGAATCTAGAATTCTTCCTGTCACACCAGCACTAGCCTCGACAGCAAAGAATGCCCGAACGTCTAACCGAGGGGAAGCATTTCTCAATAAGAAAAGCTGAAAACATGATAAAAGTGTTGATGTGAAAAATCCAATGTGGCGTTTCGTCCATGAATCAACTTGCTTAGAAACCTCAAGCAGGTCAAGTGCACCTATCACATCACTTTGAAGGGCTTGAGACTTTGAGTTGAAAAAGAGATAAAAAGGTAACGATCGTAAAACACATCTGGGACAACTTACAGATATCTCTTGTAAGAAAAATAGTAGTTCGTAAGCCCTACATATACGTACGTAAAAGTCAATTTGAGTCCCTCTTATAAGTCATTGATATGATTGGCGCTACCTTTCGACCATGGCTGACCATCATATCGTATCTAAACATGACTCTTCGACACATTCTCAACCACGCATTTCTTTACTTGGCGTTCGGGGAGCAGCAGGTAAGCTGATGCTTATACATCATGTTACTCTGAAATCCCTTAGTCCCACCACACCCATCAATTAGTTGGAGTGACGGCATCTACACTCAACTTCTGAAAAGGGCAAGCAGGTTCGAGAAGTACTTCTATAGATCACTAACATATCATCGTTATCATAAAGCCAGATTTCAGTCTCCAGTAAAATCCAAAACCACACCGAAGACACATTGGAAACACTACCCCTATCTTAATCAAATAGACTAAAGCCCAAATCCTGCAACAAATTAAAAAAGAAGAAGAAGGTAGAAGTATAGCAAAAGTGCTAAAATTTGGCATGGGGGACACCTAGGTGTCAAAAGTTATGAAATGTACACATAAGTGCCATTTTTTTTTTTTTTAGATCGAGACATTTTAGTGCCCTTATTTCCCCCTATACTCCCACTCCTCCTCTTCAATTGCAAAATTCTCCCCATAGCAAACAATGATAGTAACATAATCCTTGTCATAAGCCATTTCTACAACTAAAGAAAAAAATAATTAATTTTTGGGACCACATCGACAAAAGACAACTCACACTCGGTATAGACTTTATTAAAGAAAAGGGAAGAGATGCACATGTTATTTAGTGGAAAGAAATGACAAGATTCCCCCTCAATAGCCACTTCGATTACCTTGCATTCGTTTAAAATATTGATCAACAAACAGAGATCCTCACGGCAAGCAGAGGTTCCCACGACACCCATTTCAACACTTCAATTAAAAAAAGACCAGAGATCTCCACGACAACCATTCTGAACCCTAAAAATCGCCCGCATACATTACAATATCACATCTGAGTCCTAAAATTGCCCTCGCACATCACAATACTACATCCGAGCCCTAAATCACACATCATAGTAGCATGAGAGCCTTAATTTTCCCCCATGCCAAGCCCTACATTTCAAGATTGAGGCCTAAATTGCCAATCCAAACCCTTCAATCACCCTAGCACTTGTGTTTCTTGACATGAAATAATCAACATCTTCAAGAGTAGAACATTTCCAGCACTTGTGTTTGAAAGTTTCCCCTTTTAGTCATATTCTTAGCATGCTGCATTAGGAAAGATGAATCCTGTTTGAATTATGCGCTTGCAAGAAGGCTGATCAGTGGCCTGAGTTCGTGTTTGTTGGAAAAACCAGATAACGGTAGATTTCCATATCCAATATTTAGGTTTTGTTTGGCCAAGGCGCGTGTGGACACTGTCTAGTACATTCCAATGGGACTAGCGCGTGAAGAAATTTGAGCATGAGCGTTTTGAACCTTGTGATTTGATCTGCCATATTGTTCGGAAACATTAGCCAACGAGATAACTCCCAACTAAGTGGTGTATGCGGTGCATTACTGTCAAGTCTGTAAAATGTGCATACGATAACGCGTAAATAGGCTTTTGAATTATATCATTGGCCTAGTTCCATATTAATTGAAAGCCACATTCCGATGCTAAGTGGTGTATGCGGTGCATTACTGTCAAGTCTGTAAAATGTGCATACGATAACACGTAAATAGGCTTTTGAATTATATCATTGGCCTAGTTCCATATTAATTGAAAGCCACATTCCGATGCTTTTGGATAGCTACTTCTGTGCCATGGCCAAATTATCTAAATACGGACATATAACGTATTCCTGTGCTCGTTGCTTGTGTTGTAGCCTTGGTGGTTGCCGGGTTGTTGCAGCAGCTCGTGCTCTTATAAATGCCAGCCTCAATCAGGACAAGCAAAGGTAGAAATTGGCATTTTCTTTGCATCCATGATTTCAGAACCCTTATAACAGTATGTGCACAATTATATATAAGGATATGTTTTGTTCAACAATTTATAGGCATCTTGTCAAATGTATAGACAAGCTTTTAAATCTGTTGTTAGTTTTCTCGTATCTGCATAACCATACATGTAGACTAACCTACTAAATCTATAAGTTTATTGCTTGCATTCCTTAGTTTACGGTTGTTCATTTTAATGCCTAGTGATCAACATCATTAGTCATTCAAAGCATTCTCTTTTGATAGCATGAACTGTCATTGCTGTCTCCTTGATTGATGAAAGGGTATTTAGATTAGAATCATACACAGACTTCTCCAAGAACATAGAGCAATAGTTTAGTCAATGCCTCGTGTGAAGTGCAGTCGAACCAACCTGCTCGAAAAGTTTAAAAGCTTTTGCTAAGATTCTAAAAAAGCGCACCAGTTTTTACCTAGCACTACTATGCACTAACAGTTGAGTTATTAGCGCACGGTTTTCTTGGAAGTTCCAGAAGGTGTTAGGTGATTTTACTAGATTGCTCGCTTGATCTTGGTTTAGCGCTTGTCTGTTGAGTGACTGGCTCTAGGTCTCTCAGGCTTGGATCTGGCTGTGGTGTTAACTTTTAACTCTGACTTTAGCCATAACTTTGATCAGAGATACATTATGCAAAAAGTTATCTATGATGCTTGTGTCTTCAATAATTTGCTGTTGTATTCATTTACATCGAGATAGCAATTTCTCTTCCTTAGAAATACAATATTGGTGATCTGCATCCAATGAAGATTTTGAAAAGCAATTTGCTGACATGAAATCTTGCTTTGAACATGAGAAGCTTATTTACCTGTGCATCTAATTTAACCTAACAATGCTTATGCTTCTTGCTGAGTTGATGACTATGTGAACATATGGTCTATTTGACACTTGTTTCTCTGTGGTTCTCTTCTAGTTGCGAGACATCGTATGAATGGGTGGTGAATGAGTACTACCACTTTCGTGACAAACTCAGAACCCTATATCAGGTACTGCCTCTATCAAATGAAATCTGCTTATGCTTCTCTTGAAAGACTCGAAGTATTTGCAATTCTTCATGGTTTCGCCAAGAAGTCTTTATACTTCATGAATTAGGATATTGAAGGCTTTGAAATTATCAAAGGAATGAATGTTAAGCTGAACAAGGCCATGGATTAATCTGGAGAAGTACTTAGAAAATGTTAGTCGGGACTCAAAACATCCTGATAAACAAGAGACCACTGAGCAATTCCCAAAGATGAACAAGAAAGAGAATATTGTTATCGGATATGAGATGAGCTTCACATCTTAGGAAAGCAAATATGAGGTTGTCATACAGTCTTTTTACTTTTTGCAAATAGCGTTACTTGCGAATAAAGTGTGGAACCCACAATGGAGATGCTTGTCTATGGTTAGGCTCTAATCAGAGCCTCATGCTGCCACGTGTTATCATGTTGCAGCAGTGTTCCATTAGTAGTGCCCTTATTTTGGTTGAACTAATTGAGGAGGCATCTTCTCTCCGTGGAAATGGACGTACAAACTGATCGAGCTCATCAAAGTATTATGCCATTTAGAATGAACAAATTCTAAGTTTCAGCTATTCGTCTTTATCCTATGCACATCATCCACAGATTTCATTTTGATGCTAAAATGATTCATTTGCTGCTCTGGTTACATTACTGATCCGACTGTCAATTCGTTTCCTGCAGATGGAGAGGGCAATCGCCCACAGCGAGTCCAGAAGGAGAGGATAAAAGCTCTTGGTGTTTCGCTCAGTTGAGTATACAGATGAGAAGATTTCGTCTGTCCATAGGAAAGTTGTTTATGAAGTTCCTGCTATGTATAAATTAGTAGAGACCAAGTGCTTTCTTTTGGCTTTTGGACCATTCACCTAAGTATTTTGTATGTTTTAAGTGCATGAATAGTAGTTGAACCTGGGATGGTAACTTTTCAAATTTCCTTGCTAAAAGCATCTCTGTGCCAGGTTTATCAATTTCTATGCTTGTTGAGGTTCTTGATTTAGTAATCGCTTGATGAATTGATTCCCAGTACTGGATGATCAACCATGTATTGAATCTAATGAGAAAATCCTGCTTCAGTGCCCACCATTGCGCATTTTCACAGAGAAAATGAGTGTTTTGTGTCCGTGTCCGTACACATATGCCTCCTTAACCTTTGTAGGGCCAAACAGGGTATAGCTACCCCTAAGGTGGTGCTTACCGATGAATGCTAGTTGCAAAATTACTATGCTAGCATTAGCGTGGCTTATGTATGAATGCTCTTATTTTATTGGCAAACCTTTGTTGGGCTTTTTGTTGCAAAAAAGAAGAAGATTCTCCTGATTGGAAAGTGCTAAATGGCATTCGAGTTCCTGCATGAACATGACAACTGGGTCATTGAAGTATAGCATTCAAGTTCCTGCATGAACATGATGATAAAGTGATTTCGTAAGTTGACTACCATTTGATTATCCTATGAAGTTGTCCTTTTCTTTTGCATTTTTGGGTGTCAGCGATTATATTACCTCATAAAGGTCAGGCTCATCTTTTGCATGAATAAGCTGCATAACATCTTCTGCTCTTTTCTGTTGCTTGCAGGGTGAATTTTACTTTAAAGAGTGATACTAATCTATTTGAAATTGTGAAATGTAAAACAAGCATTTCAGCTATTGAGGTATTGAATTTGTTCTTTGTGAAGCATTCTATGTCCTTTAAAGTGCTTAGCCTTATATTTACAATGTAAAGTTGTTTACTGGTAATGCCTGTTCAGGTGAGCCCAGATGGGAAGCAATTTTCTGTTACATCACCTGATCGTAGGATCAGAGTTTTTTGGTTTAAGTCTGGCAAACTGAGACGTGTTTATGATGAGTCTCTTGAGGTAATTTCTGAATGCACTTGCAATGCAGTCTACTTTTCATTTGAGATGTGATATTGTTTTCATTTGTCAATCAGGTTGCGCAAGATCTCCAGAGAAGTAATGTCGCTCTATATCAGCTGAAAGCTATTGATTTTGGGAGAAGGATGGCTGTTGAGAAAGAAATTGAGAAGACAGAAAACGTACCACAACCAAATGCAGTCTTTGATGAAAGTTCAAACTTTCTTTTGTATGCAAACACTACTTGGTATAAAAGTGAGAAGCTACTAACTTGTCTTCTTCATTTTTCTTTATCGGAAAGCAACTCTATCTGTGGCCATGGTTGTTTTGACCGGTCTGTTTTTATTTTTCCTTCCTTTGTTCTTAATGGTAGGTGGTTAATTTACAAACCAATAAAGTTGCCAGAATACTTGGAAAAATTTAGAACAATGACAGATTCTTGAGAATTGCCCTGTATCAAGGGGACAGAAGCAGCAAAAAAGTGAGAAAAATCCCTGCCGCTGCCGCAAATGCAAATGAGAACAAGGAGCCACTAATGGATCCTACACTTTTATGCTATGCATTCAAGAAACATAGAATCTATTTATTCAGGTACCATTTTATTGCAGTAGTTAGTCATTTTTTGGGCAAATGCATTTGGAGCTTGATTCCCAATCTTTAGCATGTCTTTATTATCTAATGTCCTGGTATGTCTTAGATGATCAAGTTCTGTGGCATTACCTAACAGTGTTTTAGAACTCATTTTAGCATCATCAGATATACTGCTATAATCCTATGGCACAACATGTTACTTTATTTGTGAGAAGTTTTCTTCTAGACTAGTTTTTGTTTGGATAAGTTTTTATATTCTCAAGAGCGCATCTATTCACTGCATGTTTTTTAAGTGCATGAATAGTAGTTGAACCTGGGATGATCACTTTTCAAATTTCCTTGCTAAAAGCATATCTGTGCCCGTTTCATCAATTTCTATTCTTGTTGAGGCTCTTGATTTAGTAATCGCTTGATGAATTGATTCCTAGTACTGGATGATCAACCATGTATTGAATCTAATGAGAAAATCCTGCTTTGAGTGCCCACCATTGCGCATGTTCACAAAGAAAATGAGTGTTTTGTGTCCGTACACATATGCCTCCTTAACCTTTGTAGGGCCAAATAGGGTGTAGCTACCCCTAAGGTGGTGCTTACCAATGAATGCTAGTTGCAAAATTACTATGCTAGCATTAGTGTGGCTTATGTATGAATATTCTTATTTTATTGGCAAACCTTTGTTGGGCTTTTTGTTGCAATAGAAGAAGATTCTCCTGATTGGAAAGTGCTAAATGGCATTCGAGTTCCTGCATGAACATGACGATAAAGTGATTTCATAAGTTGACTACCATTTGATTATCCTATGATGTTGTCCTTTTCTTTTGCATTTTTGGGTGTCGGCGATTATTTTACCTCATAAGGGTCAAGCTCATCTTTTGCATGAATAAGCTGCATAACATCTTCTGCTCTTTTCTGTTGCTTGCAGGGTGAATTTTACTTTAAAGAGTGATACTAATCTATTCGAAATTGTGAAATGTAAAACAAGCGTTTCAGCTATTGAGGTATTGAATTTGTTCTTTGTGAAGCATTCTATGTCCTTTTAAGTGCTTGGCCTTATATTTACAATGTAAAGTTGTTTCCTGGTAATGCCTGTTCAGGTGAGCCCAGATGGGAAGCAATTTTCTGTCACATCACCCGATCGTAGGATCAGAGTTTTTTGGTTTAAGTCTGGCAAACTGAGATGTGTTTATGATGAGTCTCTTGAGGTAATTTCTCCTTTCTGAATGCACTTGCAATGCAGTCTACCTTTCATTTGAGATGTGATATTGTTTTCATTTGTCAATCAGGTTGCGCAAGATCTCCAGAGAAGTAATGTCGCTCTATATCAGCTGGAAGCTATTGATTTTGGGAGAAGGATGGCTGTTGAGAAAGAAATTGAGAAGACAGAAAACGTACCACAACCAAATGCAGTCTTTGATGAAAGTTCAAACTTTCTTTTGTATGCAACACTACTTGGTATAAAAGTGAGAAGCTACTAACTTGTCTTCTTCATTTTTCTTTATCGGAAAGCAACTCTATCTGTGGCCATGGTTGTTTTGACCAGTCTATTTTTATTTTTCCTTCCTTTGTTATTAATTGTAGGTGGTTAATTTACACACCAATAAAGTTGCCAGAATACTTGGAAAAGTTGAGAACAATGACAGATTCTTGAGAATTGCCCTGTATCAAGGGGACAGAAGCAGCAAAAAAGTGAGAAAAATCCCTGCTGCTGCCGCAAATGCAAATGAGAACAAGGAGCCACTAATGGATCCTACACTTTTATGCTGTGCATTCAAGAAACATAGAATCTATTTATTCAGGTATATTATTTATTCAGGTATCATTTTGTTGCAGTAGTTAGTCATTTTTTGGGCAAATGCATTTGGAGCTTGATTCCCACTAATGTCCTGGTATGTCTTAGATGATCAAGTTCTGTGGCATTACCTAACAGTGTTTTCGAACTCATTTTAGCATCATCAGATATACTGCTATAATCCTATGGCACAACATGTTACTTTATTTGTGAGAAGTTTGCTTCTAGACTAGTTTTTGTTTGGATAAGTTGTTAGTTCCCTTTTCATTTGATTATAGTCGGAGAGAACCTGAGGAACCTGAAGATGCAACAAAGGGGAGGGATGTGTTCAATGAGAAGCCTCCTCCCGATGAGCTTCTGGCTGTATCTGATATAGGAAAATCGGTTACTACTTCACTTCCCGACAATGTGGTGAGTTTCTTCCTCCTTACATTGTGCTTGACATTGTAGAGTAGATTGTTCCTGTAAAGATCAACTAGATAAAGGATATTATCGTGGTTCATTCTAAATAGCAGATTTTTTCTCTCCTTTTTCCTCCAGTTCTCTTCCTACATTTTATTTGTCAACTAAGAGGGAAGCATGTGGAGAAGCAAAAGAGTGATAAAGCTTTTGTATCTCCAAATTTTACGTATAGGAATTTGCTCCCCAATTGAGGGTGCTGCTTTTGGGAATGGATCGACTGTGAACCACAGAATGTTTTAGGGAATTCTTCTAATGTGGCTACGTGGAAATGAATGTGATGTTGGAAATGGGAGAATGTCATGAAGGGAAAGAAATGAAAAGGAGAAAAAGCGGGGGTGGGGGTGTAAGGGTGGAGTGTTTGATCCTTTTTCTTATTAGAATTTTTGGGGAAAGTGGTGAAGTACGAAGAACAGTTGATTGCATGGAAGAGAAGCCTGCAATGTCAATAAAACAGAGATAAATTACTCGTCCTTCTGTGAGAGTGAGTCTGTAAAAATGTTAGTCTGGAGCACATTAAACTGGGGGTCTAAAGTGGTGAAATGATCTTGAAATTTGATTTGTGGCCCTGTCGAAGTGAGACAACAGTGAGCTGTAAAATCTATTGTGAATTTTGAAATAGTTCATCACACCATGTATAAATTAAATAAAATTTTTCAAAGTTTTGTTGCAACAGTGAGCTGTAAAATCTATTCTGAAATTTGAAATAGTTCATCACACCATGTATAAATTAAATAAAGGTTTTCAAAGTTTTGTCGCAAAACACATAAGCGGCACCACAAAAAGTTGTTCTAACTCTTCATTTTCCATTGTGGTCCATTTCCTCTCTAAGAGAGCAAGATACAAGTATCTTCGTTCCACTTAACTTCCTGTTTTATGTTCTTTTGAATTTTGTCATTTTCCTGGATCATGATGCAAAATACTTTTGCTATTGTTCATAAGCCTCTTCAGCAACCTCCACTTGTATCCATTCTATAAGTGCTTTGCATGGTTAGTTTTTGACATTCACTTGTGTGCTTGTTTGCTAGATTCTTCATACAACAATGGGCGACATTCATATGCGGCTGTACCCAGAGGAGTGTCCAAAAACTGTGGAGAACTTTACGACTCACTGCAGAAACGGCTACTATGATAATCTTATCTTTCATCGGGTTATTAAAGGCTTCATGATACAGACAGGTGACCCTTTGGGAGATGGCACTGGAGGACAATCAATTTGGGGAAGGGAGTTTGAGGACGAATTCCACAAAAGGTGATTTTACTTATCATCAATATAATATGAGATGTATCTTTGAAGCAAAACAAAGATGTACTCTTGCTTTTGTGCCTCCCCTAAAATTATGTTTTCTCGGTCTGAGATTGCTAATGCAAACATAAAGCAGGTTGTGAAAGTAATAGTCTCGGTTTGGGGATGAAGTGTCTAGCCAGTTCATCATAAAAATATCGTAAACAGCTAAGGAATTGTAAACTCTTTTGACTTTATTCATAGCATCAGAAGGCTGAGAAAGTCTACTCAAAGATTATAAAGATTGAGGATAGGAATGTTCATCTTTCCTTGAAATTACGTTCTCCTCGACTGCTTGCTGAAGTTCTGTTTGACTTACTAGCACGTGTCTGAGTCTCTGAATTTGCAATTTTGATTCAATATATTTAGGTACTCTAGTTTGCTGCCAATACTCCCATTTCATTTGTTTTAGCAAAATTAACTCATGAAGTACTTTAATTTGGCTATCAAGGCTCTCCCATAATAGTAGTATTTTACTTTTATTGGGTATAAATTTGTCAGTCTCTTAATTGCCTTTTATTATGTACTTGCATCTGTTTTTTCCTCTTGGGTACTGTTTTAATTGCTTTTTTTGTGTAAGATGGTTTTGCCAGAAGAAATCTGACCTTGAATTTCACATTCTGTTGCTGCAGCTTGAGGCATGACAGGCCTTTCACAGTGTCAATGGCAAATGCAGGCCCCAACACCAATGGTTCTCAGTTTTTTATCACCACAGTGGCCACACCATGGTTAGATAACAAGCACACTGTTTTTGGTAGAGTTGCCAAGGGAATGGACGTTGTACAGGTAATAAGATCTTAGTTTCCTGTTGCCAAGGCATGCATGATAGTCGTTGATGTCGCAGTGCATCTATTATTGGATCACTGAATTTGGTGCAACACAGTAGTTTCCTTGATGGGATGTGATAATGCAGTCGTTGCTTGAGCTTTGGGCTATTAGTTTCTGGATGAACTGGTAGCGTCCTACTATGGTCAAGAACTTCTCGATGACGAGAACATCAGCCTAGCTCTGTGGATTTGTTGATTTCTTTATCTGTTTGAATAGGATCTTTGGATAAGTTTCTGACAGATTGAGAAAAACTTGAAACCCTTACCGTGTTGTTGCAGGGGATAGAGAAGGTGAAAGTGGACAGGGGTGACAAGCCGTATCAAGACGTTAAAATCCTAAATGTGACTGTCCCAAAGTCTTGAATGTGGTTGATTTATCAGTGGATTTTTGGAGAGTGGACGGTTCTGTCCTCCGACATGATATCGAGTGGAACACTCCGATTCCCTCTGGCCCTTGTTGTCTGAAGTTGATTCTGAGAGGAAATGGTGGACAAATGAAATCCTCGGAGATGAAGGAAGATAATGAATCAGGGACTGACTAGTGCTTCGGATTTATCATTGTGATTTTGAATTCATTTTTATGGGTTCATACCACCCTCATGCATCGTTCTCTTGCTAGGCTTGAACTTGATTTGCCAAGGAAAGGGAAAAGATTAGCTCCAGGCCCGGCATTTGTGGATCAACCTAACAACGGAAGTGTAATCGTTTGTTCATTCCTTTTTATTTTTGATGTTGCGTTGTCATAATAACTCTAAAAAATCCGAAAAATAATAAAGAGAAGGCCCACATTTTCCTTTTACAAATAATGCAGCGACCGATTTAGCGTTGAAGAATGGAAAATAATTCATTGATCTCGAATTTAAGTTATGAAATAGCCAACTCCTGGGATGCGGGGAGGTTCCATTAATCCACTAGTTCCTTTGCTAAAATCATATTTGGAAATTTCAGCATCATTACGGAGTCATTAATTGCTGCTTAAAGCCTTGAACTGCTGTTTGCTTATGTTATATCATATCTCACCACCATGGTACATCTTTCTGATGTTGGAAAGGGTTGGGCTATGTTTACTCGTACTAGTGAATCTGGTTTAGCAGGGCATTGAGGTCATTTATCTTCGTCCGCTTGCGGATTTTACCTGCAAACCTGATTTGGGCCGGAAGTAAGTTTTGATCAAAACTGCAAAACAAAGCAGCTTCTAACCAAGGCCTTGACTTCTTACGTCTGTAACTGTAAAGAACTTCATTTTTCTTGACATGGGCAGCTGGAGCTTGATCTGGGGAAAAAATGGAAAAGACAGGCTCAATGCTCATTGATTAGTATAGTAAAATTAAAATAATACTAGCTAGCTAGGAAAAGCACTTAAAAACGTTCACCATTTCTATAAAGTGTCCAAGATCACGTTTAATCACTCAAAAATATTACACAGACATTTTGGAGCTGATTTGATTAAGATTTGAATGTGGACAAAATTTCTTGAATAGTTTGAGGAGGGAAGGAGTCACTTAATTTGGTCATTTAGAGCATTCTTAATGGATTCTAGAATTTGTCTATGATTTCATGTCCGTTAGAAACTGGACATATATAAATTCACCTTGCAATTTTCCTTTACTGCCAACTAAATTTCTGATTAGTGAGTAGTTCTCAATTTATCAAGCAAGGCCCAAGCTTGTTTGGTTTGAGCCTAAAAACCCTAAGCCCATTTTCACTAAACACATTGACTGTTTCAACAGTAATGAATAGCAAGTTCTTTAATCGTTTCCGCTTAAATTCAAATACGAGAAGGCAACAAGCTCAAGCAGATGTCCCTAAGTTTTCTTTTAGGGATGGCTCCGGCAATAGCCCTGGCGATGGGCTTCACAAACCTATTTGGGGACATCTTTTTCAGCTTTAGGGACGGTTTTGTTGCTTAACCATTTTGTCTTTTGCAGCTTTAGCGATGATTTTGTCACTCAACCACTAGTTTCCATTTGTAGCGTCCCGTATTTATTTGCTATGATAAGAGAGCAACTCTTTCATTTGTGTTATATCGTCCCATTACAATACTTTTTTAATGACGGTCCACTTAGAAAAATGATGTACTTACCAATATGGGATGCCCCATAAATTAGGTGATGACTTAATTCCACACCTACTTTAAGATTATTCTTTGGCATTTTTCTTTACCTTTCTCGGAAAAATTCCTAACTAGCTTATCCCTCCAAACATGTTAAGTCTATCCCCTAGAGCTCCCTGTCAAAAAGAGATGGTTTAAGGTGATAAAGATAAGAGGAGAGAGAAAGAAAGAAGAGGTATGAAAGCTTTTATAGCGGGCTATTAAACCAGTTGACCTCCTCCCTCTCGGCCTTCTATTGGTCATGTCATGAACATACAATTCACTTGCTACAATTAAAAAAAGGTGGGTTTTCACTTTCAACATGTGGAAACCTAATTAAAGCTAGGTATATTTGTTAAGCAAATTGCACCTTCTCAACCCCACAATGAATTTCTTGCCTTTGTTTTTCTTGGGAAAATTCCTAACTAGCTTATCCCCTTCAAACATGTTAAGTTTATCCACTAAAGCTCCTTGTTAAAAGAGATGGTTTAAGGTAATAAAGATAAGAGGATAGAGAAAAAAAGAAGAGGAACGAAAGCTTTTATAGAGGGCTATTAAACTAGTTGACCTCCTTTGGCCTTCTATTGGTCATGTCATTAACAGAAAATTCACAGACTATTATTAAAAAAGGTGGATTGTCACTTTCCAATAAGTGGAAACCTAATTAAAGCCGTGTATTTTTGTCAAGCAAATTGCACATTTTTAACCTCACGATGAATTTCTTGCCTTTATCTTTTTTGGAAAAGTTCCTAACTAGTTTATCCCCTATAAACATGTTAAGTCTATCCACTAGAGCTCCCCGTCAAAAGAGATGGTTTAAGGTAATAAAGATAAGAGGAGAGAGAAAAAAAGAAGATGAATGAAAGCTTTTATAGAGGGCTATTAAACCAGTTGACCTCCTTTGGCCTTCTATTAGTCATCTCATGAACATAAAATTCATCGACTACTATTCACTTTTCAATATGTGGAAACCTAATTAAAGCTTGGTATTTTTGTCAAGCAAATTGCACATTCTCAACCTCACGATGAATTTCTTGCCTTTATTTTTCTCGGAAAAATTTCTAACTAGCTTATCCCCTCCGAACATGTTAAGTCTATCCACAAGAGCTCCCTATCAAAAGAGATGGTTTAAGGTAATAAAGATAAGAGGAGAGAAAAGAAAAAGAGGAATGAAAGCTTTTATAGAGGGTTATTAAACCAGTTGACCTCCACTGGCCTTCTATTGGTCTTGTCATAAATAAAAAATTCACTAACTACTATTAAAAAAAATGGATTTTCACTTTCTAGTACGTAGAAACCTAATTAAAGCTAGGTATTTTTGTCAAGCAAATTGCACATTCTCAACCCCACGATGAATTTCTTGCCTTATCAAGGGATTTTTCAGACGGTAATTGTAGCTTCGATCAAAACGAGGTTGGTCCCCCACTCCAGTTTGAGCTGTGCATGAGTTACTAGGAAGTTCCAACTGGCGAAAACGACAAATAAAACAGAAGGAGCCATTGGCAGGGTAAGTGTGCTACCAAGTCTCGGTTCAGAGGCGTGTGGGGCGTTTGGGCGTCTCGTCCATAATGCCTCCCTCCCTCTCTTGCCCAACTAAGGCCGTTATGCACAACTTCGCTCGAGACGCAGCCACATCCTGCCAAATTCAGTTGACATCTTGGTTCTTTGTGTAGATGGGGGTTGCGTGGATGTCCTAAAATGTGCATCTTTTGCCTGCTGAAAGACAGCGGGATCTCGTGCTGGGTCTACATGTGGCCCGAGGGCGGAAATGCGTTTGAGCACTCCAATATAATCATGTTTATTTAACTTGATATAGGGACTTCATAATTTTCCCTCCCAACCTTCACCCAACCTAATCCACTCTTTGATTCCGATATAATCCAATAGCAAGTTTACTTAACTCGCTTGACAAGGACAAGTACAAACCTAAACCCAATCATATTTTACCTAACAAGCATGCTTGTTCCAAGTTTTAAGAGCCCGGAACTTGTAATTGTCGTATAGATTCTTGAAACCACCATGGAACTTAGAACTTGACACAAACAGTGGGCTAATCTTAAATTCTTTTCACTGTCAAAAGTTTAATTTGTTTTGCAGTATTCCGAGGTTTGTTCTAATTCGATTACCAATGTAATTTTGGCTTTCTCTTTGGACAATTGACCACATCATTAACTCATGCAAAATTGGATTACATATCTACTAGCCAACTGTCAATACACTTTAAAAAAAAAAATAAATGAATTAATCAACTACTCAAAGAGTCTTGATTTAACATATTAAGATAATGCTTGCCAAACCCCAAGTCAATACTCGCTAATGATAACCAATCTAACAAAACAGTTAAATCATCAAAGCTCACAAAACCAAAGCGAACTTTGGGAATGCTTGAACCATCCAG
This sequence comes from Eucalyptus decipiens, assembly GCA_014182575.1. Taxonomy (NCBI): domain Eukaryota; kingdom Viridiplantae; phylum Streptophyta; class Magnoliopsida; order Myrtales; family Myrtaceae; genus Eucalyptus; species Eucalyptus decipiens. The sequence continues at coordinate 7,262,066 of CM024618.1, forward strand.
GATAATTGAACTTGATTTCTTGATCCATTTGTAAAATGGGAATGGTTTCTTATTTCTTTACTGGAAAATCGTCTTTGCTTTTTATCAATTGCGTTTTCAATGTTGTTTTCATCAACAAGCGAGAATGAATCTCATGATAAAAACTTGCTTGAAAACTTTTTTTAAACAAATGATATGACGTGTTTGGATAGATTGTTATTTTATGTTTTATATTTTGTACTTTTGTTCAATTTAAATTTTTTATAGATGCACTTCGATTTTATTCAATCTTTAGCAACCAAAATTCTCACGATATTAATGTCAATACATAGATTTACACATATTTTCTTCATGTTGAATGATAATTTAAATCTTAAAGAGAAAGTCAGGAAAAAATATTTTATATCTTAGACTAAATTCTCGAATAAAGTGAAGGCAGCGCTACTGCGGCGCACACCGGCCCCACACGATTTAGAAACGTGATGGGCCCACTCAGCTTGGCTTTATGCTCTTTTCCTTTTCTTAAGACAAAAAGCGAAGAAAGACTGGATTGAATTTCTCGTGCATTCCGTAGAATCCTGTCGGAATGTTAAAATTATAATTAATCAGAACATTAACAATTGATCAGCTTAAGCGTACTCAATTCAAATTAATATAATTTTCAATTCAAATTAATATAATTTTCATAGTCCGAGTACTAAAAATAGTTATAATTTTTTTAATTGATTACTTAACTCAATGTTTTCGAGACACTCGTTAATAAAATCCTTTAAATATTAAAGTAGTCCATGAATTTAATGTTAAATCGGTTCCTCGATATGAAAATGATTTTCAACACGGTTTCGGAGCACATTTAACTCGCCTTGCTCCATCGCTCCGGGCCCAAAATCGGAAGCCTAGTAATGTCCAGCTTCCCTATATAAACCCCGCCCCAACCCTTTTTAGCTTCCTAACTTTCTTTGCTTGCTCCATCTCCTTTTGCATCGCTCTGTGTTGCGTGAGGAAAGAAAGGAGGAGGAAAATGGCTCGCCAGAGGCTCCAGAACTACATTGACAACTTGAAGAACGAGGTGACCGCTTTCATCTCCGTAACGTCTCTCTTTTCGCTGGATCATCAGTCATTCGCACATTTTAGATTTTGATGTCGTTTGCCTAGCGAAAGAAGTGGTCATCCTTTTCGCTTCCAGAACGATGAGCAAGCAAGCCCACTTTTAAGCTGATGAACATGAGCTTCTTGATTGTCTTGAGTCGGTCTATGTATATATGCATGATTATGCAAGCCACCTTGATTGCTTCTTTTTAGGAAAATGCAGATTATTTCTTGTATACCTGTACCATGAGAAGAGTAGCACTAGATTTTGTCCGTAAAATTATTTCGTATGATATGATCCGTAAAATTGATTTTCTTTGATATCTTATTGTGTGTTTTGCCGTTATAAAGAAAATGATGGTTTTTTTTTTTTTTTTAATTTTAATTCCTTTTCTTGGTTGGAGAGTTAGCTTTGGGTTAACCATATCACAGAGGATCTTACAAAGTACCTGTGACTTTAATAGTTATTTCTTCTCTTTGAGAGTTGACATTTCGCATCTCCATTTTTACCATCTGTCTAGGGTATCATGGATGGAGAGTATGAGGAGACCAGGAGATCACAAAACTCAAATTTTCCAAATCTCATGATGAATGTCATCGACAATTTCCTGAGTGACGGTGACAACAGCATGAGAGAGCTAGCCGACCTTCTGTAAACTTCAATTTTCTTGACTTCGACGGTTGCATGCTCTAAGCTTTTATTCTTTTCTGGCTTCTCGGTCGCTGATAATCGGTGGGTGATTTTGATGATTGTTTTCAGGAGTGCAAGGAGCGTGAATTATACTAAAGTCACTACTGCTGCTCATCTGATCAAAGGAGGTGGCGGCAGGTAGATAAACAATTTACTTTAATTTCCAAAAAGGGTAACTATTCGATTTTATTGGTATGTTATGCGTGAAATTTTCTTAAAATTAATTTCTTGACATGAAATACTCAACATCTTCAAAGTAGAACATTTCCAGCACCTGTGTTCGAAATTTTCCCATTTTAGTCATATTCTTAGCATGCTGCATTAGGAAAGATGAATCCTGTTTGAATTATGCGCTTGCAAGAAGGCTGATCAGTGGCCTGTGCCCGTGCTTATTGGAAAAACCAGATGACGGTCGATTTCCTTATCCGTTATTTAGAATTTGTTTGGCTGTGGCGCGTGTGGCAACTGTCTCGTACATTCCAATGGGACTAGCGCGTGAAGAATTTTGAGCATGAGCGTCTTCAACCTCGTCATTTGATCCGCATTACTGTTCAGAAACATTAGTCAATGAGATAACTTCCAACTAAGTGGTGAATGCGGCGCATTATATACATCAAGCCTATCATGAAAGATCTGTGATGTTGCCAGACTTTCAAGTCTGTTTCAATGCATAAAGTGTGCATACAACATCACATATGTAGGCTTGTCCGCTTTTGAATGTTATTATTGGTCTAGTTCCATATTAATTGGAAGCCGCATTCCAATGCTCAATATTTGGAGGGCTACTTCTATGCCATGGCCGTATTATCTAAATACGGACATATAACGTATATGAGATATTCCAACAGCTGAACAAAGCAACAACTTTGAAATTGTCATTTTAAACTTTATGAGTTTGATCACATGCAGATTTGGCCAAATTTACAGAGATGTAGTTTGAACAATGACATAATGATGATTAGTTCTTTGTCGGATGCTTCAGACTGAAATCAGTCGTATTGATTTTGATATCTAATTTTTCGGAGTTGTTAACTGAATGGCATCTCTTTACTATTAATATGACTTGTATACCTGTACTTGTTGCCTGTGTTGTAGCCTTGGTGGTTGCCGGGTTGTTGCAGCAGCTCGTGCTCTTATAACTGCCAGCCTTAATCGGGACAAGCCAAGGTAGAAATTGGCATTTTCTTTGCATTCATGATTTCAGAACCCTTATAACAGTATGTGCATAATTATATCTAAGGATTTGTTTCGTTCAACAAATTATAGGCATCTTGTCAAATGCATAGACAAGCGTTTATATATCTGTTATTAATTTTCTTGTATTTGTTTAACCATACAATGTAAATTAACCTCGTAAAAGCTATAAGTTTATTGCTTACGTTCCTTATTTTATGGTTGTGCATTTTAATGCCTAGCGATTAACATCATTAGTCATTCAAAGAATTGTCTTTTAATAGCATGTAACTGTCATTGCTGTCTCCTTGATTGATGAAAGGGTATCTAGGTTAGAATCATACACAGACTTCTCCAAGAACATAGAACAATAGTTTAGCCCATGCCTCACATGAAGTGCAGTCGAACCGAGTGCATGAAAAGTTTAAGAGCTTTTGCTAAAATTCTAAAGATTTGCAGTGGTTTTTACCTAGCACTATTATGCACTAGTAGTTGTGCTATTAGCGCATGGTTTTCTCTTAAGTTCCAAATGGTGTCAGGCGACTTTACTAGATTGCTCACTTGATCTTGGTTTAGCGCATGTCCGTTGAGTGACTGGCTCTAGGTCTCTCAGGCTTGGATCTTGCTGTGGTGTTAACTTTTAACTTCTGGCTTTAGCCATAACTTTGATCAAAGATACATTATGCGAAAAGTTATCTAAGATGCCTGTGTCTAGAGACTTTTTGGCGTCTTCAATAGTTTGCTGTTGTATTCATTTACATCAAGACAGCAATTTCTCTTCCTTAAAAATATAGCACCGGTGATCTGCATCCAGTGAAGAATTTGAAAAGCAATATACCAATACGAATATCTGACTTTGAACATGAGAAGCTTATTTACCTTTGCATGTGATTTAACCTAACAATGCTTATGGTTCTTTCTGAGTTGCTGACTATGTGAACACATGCCAACCACTGACCGCATGCGATATGAGCTTCTCCATTAGTTTTTGCAATTTTTAAAAAATGATTGCCTATGTATTTATTGATGGTCAATTTGACACTTATGTCTCTGCGGTTGTCTTCTAGCTGCCAGACATCGTATGAACGGGTGGTGAATGAGTACTACCACTTTCGCGACAAACTCAGAACCCTACATCAGGTACTGCCTCTGTTAAATGAACTCTGCTTATGCTTTCCTGAAAGACCCAAAGTATTCTCAATTCTTCATGATTTTGCCAAGAACTCTTTGTACTTCATGAATTTGGTATATCAGAGGCTTTGGAATTATTAAAGGAATGAATGTTAAGCCGATAAGGCCATCAATTAATCTGGGGAAACACTTAGAAAATGTTAGTTGGGACTCAAAACATCCTGATAAACAAGAGACCGGCGAGCAAGTCCTGAAGACGAACAAGAAAGAGAATATTGTTATGGAATATGAGATGAGCCTCACATCTTAGGGAAGCAAATATGAGGTTGTCATACAGTCTTTTTACCTTTTGCAAATAGCGTTATACGCAAACAAAGTGGGGAACTCGCAATGGAGATGCTTGTCTATGGTTAAGCTCTAGTCAGAGTCTCATGCCTCCACGTGTTATTATGTTGCGGCAGTATTCCATTAGTAGTGCCCTTAGTTTGTTTGGTTGAACTAATTGAGGATGCATCTTCTCTCCGTGTTAACGGACGTAGAAACTGATTGAGCTCATCAAAATATTATGCCATTTACAATGAAAAAATTCTAAGTTCCAGCGATTTATCTTTATCCTATACACATCATCCCGAGACTTCATTTTGATGCTAAATATGATTCATTTGCTGCTCCAGTTACGTTACTGATCCAACTGTCGATTTGTTTTCTACAGATGGAGAGGGCAGTCTTCAACCAAGAGTCGATACGGAGGGGATAAAAGCTGTTGGTGTTTCGCTTAGTTGAGTATTGTTGAAAAATATGACTGCGTGAAAGCATGGTTTTCGGTATCGATAATAGTTTTTGGTTAGTGATGTTCAAACGTATATGTGTGGCATGTATTTGGTGATGGATGGACCAGGGACAAAGTTTATATGACGTAATTTATCTAGTTGATGGACATATTTAGTACAAGAAGTGTTGATGATAGAGGAGTATTTCATGGTACATAAGCTATCTTAGTTCTACTTTCGCACGACTTCTTACATGAGTAACTCCTTGACTATTTATAGGCAATTTGCTCCAAAGTCGTGTCCGCAGCTCTTAGCCTTAGCTAGCCCTATCATAGAGCTTTGTGAACCGACTTTCAAGACAATTATCTCTGCCATTTGCAGGGATAATTTTGTAGACTTCTCTATACAAAATTAGTGGACTCCAGACATTTCTTTAGCCGCCGCTTGCTTGCTTTCATTCGGCTACTTCTTGATGAAGAAATATGTTTCTAGATTTTGTTGAAAATGGATCATCAATTTCCAATAAGTATACAGATGAGAAGATTTCATCTGTCTACGGAAAAGTTGTTGATGAAGTTCCTGCTATATATTAGTGAGTAGAGACCATGTTCTTTCTTTCAGCTTTTGGACCATTCACCTAAGTACTTGTATGTTCGTTTATCATTCTCTAGTAATGAACATTTAGATCTTCTAAGGCAGTAAAGCTGATTTACGGTATCTGAGAAATCGTTCATTCTCAGATCAACATGGAAGAATCATGCAGAAATCCAATGCCCACACGCTTAAAAGCCTAAGGTCAGTAGAGGATTATGTTCTTAATGGAAAAAAAAGGATACTTGGAAGAACATCAACTTTTAGGATTACTTAGGCGGTGTCTGTTTAGGATTTAATCTTACATGCTTTCGATCGAATGTAGGGAAATTAGACACATTAGTCCTTCTGGTTCACTCTTGTTTTGGTCGGCAAATTGCGAGTTCGGCGATCGCATGAAGTCTTCGTTCGGGTTTCTCCAGCTTATTTCCGCACGTCCTCTAATAATTTGTCGTCCTCTCATCACTCCAATTTTGCTTAACTTCATTTGGATGTTCCAACGGAGTTTTGTCCTTGCTCAAGGCTCTATGAGTAGCTACAGTCGCAACTTCCCAAATACATAAATCTGCCCAAATTGCAAAAACTGGCCGTCTTGCATTTAGGTGTGTTATTCTTTATGGGGATGTATTTCAAATCTCTTTTGGAATCGAGTTGAAAAACCACTATTTTGAAGCTCTCTGCTTCTATATATTTACAGAGCTGTTTAATTCATGTACAAAAGAGATACATGAATTAAATAGACGCATATATCCACAAAATTCATGAATAAAGAGATAAATGAATTCAAGAGATTCATGAATCTAGAGACACGTCAATTCAAGAGATTCGTGAACTCAATAAGTACATGAATTAAAAGATATATGTATCTAGAAAATTCATGAATTTAATAGATACGTGAACAGAAAAGTTTAGGACATTCATGAATTCAATAGATACGTGAACAGAAAAGACGTATCTTAATGTGTTAGCTTTCGTTGATCCATTAACCATAATTATAACAATTTTTTAATTGGAACTTTGACACGAATGCCTTTCCACTTCATGAGACCATGCGAATTTCATTCAACACATGAACATAGAAAGGAAACCCCACCTAGGACATATTTAAAATTCCACTTTCAGCAAGTAATGGGAAAATCTAACGAAAACAAGCAACACGCACTCTAACCAAAAACTATGTTTCTATCGCTGGGACAAATGATGCCAAATTACAAATGAGACAACTTCAGAGATAAGAAACCAAAAAAAGAAAAATCACTAAACCATACCACAAATGATTCACATACGCTTCCAACATGAAACCACCAAAAGAAAATTCAAATGTTATCAAAGGCAAAGGAAGGAAATGAAGGAGCATGCACCGCCTGATCCAAGAATGTCCTTCAACTCATCAGCAGTTGGGGTAGTGTTCCCTCCCAAAACAGCCAGCAAGTAAGCGGCAATCACTTTCGTCTTCTCTGCTCCAACACCAACATAATAATAATAACCATAACGGTCTCCATGGCAAGTCAGAGAGAGAGAACCTCGAGAGTTGGATAAAGATGGCTGTAGTGCTATCGCTCGTACAATTAGAACCGCTTTTTCAGCTTTAGGGACGGTTTGTCACTCAATCGTGTGGTCTTCTTTGTAGTATCCCCTATTAATTTGCTCTAATAAGATAGCAAATCTTCCATTTAGTTATATTAGGTTCTATTCATTTGGTTATATTACCCATTACAATGATCTCCCAAAGATAGTTCATTCAGAAAAATAGACTTACCAATATAGGATGCTTATAAATCAGATAATGACTTGATTCTATACATATTTTAAGATTATTCTTTGGCTATTTTCTTCTTCATTTTTCCCGGATAAGAGATTCCTAACTAGTTTATCCTCTCAAAATATGTTAATTCTATTTACTAGAACTCCTTTTCTAAAGGGGTGGTTTAAGGTAATCTCAACAAAGTTTTGGTTAGACAGAGCTATCACTACTAAATGACTATTAGATATGGAAAAATACTTATTAACTCTCCAGCCACAAAATGATTAGAAAGATTTAGTGGAAACGAGAGAGAGAAAAAGAAGGCTATTAAATTATTTGACCTCAGTTTGACCTTCCGTTGGTCAAGTCACTAATAGAAAATGTGGGTTTTCAATACATCGGAAACCTAATCAAAGCTGGGTTTTTTCGCCATGCAAATCGCACCTCCTCAGCCCCAAAAATGAGAAGAAAACAGAAGGAGCCGTTGGGAGGGGTCGCTTCCAAGTCTAGGTCTGGCGGCGCGTGCGCGTCTCTGCCATAGCATTCCCCTCCTTCTGTCCAACCGAAGCCATAACGCTTCGCTCAAGATGCAGCCTGCAAAGATCAAACGTCGTCTCGGAGAGAGGAATCGGCACAACCCATCTCGGTTCTCGTGCAGACGCTTCGCTCGAGATGCAGCCCGCAAAGATGAACCCATCTCGGTTCTTCGTACAGATGGGTGTGCGAGGATGTCCTAAAAATTGCATCTTTTGCCCATCGAAAGACAGCGGGATTTTTTGCAGCACGCTAAACCGGAAGCCTAATAATGTCAAGCTTCCCTATATAAGCCCTGCCTTAGAATCTTTGACCAACCCATCCTTTTGCTTTCTAAATTTTTTTTCCTGCTCTATCTCTCTCTATTTCTCTCTGCGTTGCGTGAGGAAAGAAAATAAGAGGGAAATGGCTCAACGGAGGCTCCAGGACTACATCAACACCTTGAAGCACGAGGTGATCGCTTCCCTATAGCTTCCATCTCCATGGCATCTCTTTTTTTGCTAGATCATCAGTCATCTGCACGTTTTAGATTTTGACATCGTTCGCCTGGCAAAAAAATTCGTTTCCTGAATGACGAGCGAGCAGGCCCTCTTTTAAGTTGATGAGCATGAGCTTTTGATCGTATATATGCATGATTATGCAGTCCATCTTGACTGCTTCTTTTGTAGGAAATGCAGATTATTTCTCGTATACGTGTACCATGGGACGAGTAGCACTAGGTTTTGTCCACCCGACCATCCGTAAAATTATTTCACATAATATCTTATTGTGCATTTTGCCATTGCGAAATGATCTTTTTTTTCTTTTTTGGAGGGTTATTGTATATAAAGGGAAGATGAACATGGTTTTTTTTTTTTTTTTTTTTTAATTCCTTTTCATGGTTGGAGAATTAGCTTGGCGTTAACCATATTACAGAAGATCTTAGCAAGTGTCTGTGACTTTGATAGTTATTTCTCCTCTTTGAGAGTTGACATTTCGCATCTCCATTTTTACCATTTGTCTAGGGTATCATGGATGGAGAGTATGAGGAGACCAGGAGATCACAAAACTCAAATTTTCCAAATCTCATGATGAATGTCATCGACAATTTCCTGAGTGACGGTGACAACAGCATGAGAGATTTAGCCGACCTTCTGTAAACTTCAATTTTCTTGACTTTGACGGTTGCGTGCTCTAAGTTTTTATTCTTTTCTGGCTTCTCGGTTGCTAATAATCGGTGGTTGATTTTGATGATTGTTTTCAGGAGTGCAAGGAGCGTGGATTATACTAAAGTCACTACTGCTGCTCATCTGATCAAAGGAGGTGGCAACAGGTAGATAAACAATTCACTTTAATTTCCAAAAAGGGTAACTATTCGATTTTATTGGTATGTTATGCGTGAAATTTTCTTAAAATTAATTTCTTGACATGAAATAATCAACATCCTCAAGAGTAGAACATTTCCAGCACTTGTGTTTGAAAGTTTCCCCTTTTAGTCATATTCTTAGCATGCTGCATTAGGAAAGATCAATCCTGTTTGAATTATGCGCTTGCAAGAAGGCTGATCAGTGGCCTGAGTTCGTGTTTGTTGGAAAAACCAGATAACGGTAGATTTCCATATCCAATATTTAGGTTTTGTTTGGCCAAGGCGCGTGTGGACACTGTCTAGTACATTCCAATGGGATGGGACTTGCGCGTGAAGAAATTTGAGCATGAGCGTTTTGAACCTTGTGATTTGATCTGCCTTATTGTTTGGAAACATTAGCCAACGAGATAACTCCCAACTAAGTGGTGTATGCGGTGCATTACTGTCAAGTCTGTAAAATGTGCATACGATAACACGTAAATAGGCTTTTGAATTATATCATTGGCCTAGTTCCATATTAATTGAAAGCCACACTCCGATGCTAAGTGGTGTATGCGGTGCATTACAGTCAAGTCTGTAAAATGTGCATACTATAACACGTAGATAGGCTTTTGAATTATATCATTGGCCTAGTTCCATATTAATTGAAAGCCACATTCCGATGCTTTTGGATAGCTACTTCTGTGCCATGGCCAAATTATCTAAATACGGACATATAACGTATTCCTGTGCTCGTTGCTTGTGTTGTAGCCTTGGTGGTTGCCGGGTTGTTGCAGCAGCTCGTGCTCTTATAAATGCCAGCCTCAATCAGGACAAGCAAAGGTAGAAATTGGCATTTTCTTTGCATCCATGATTTCAGAACCCTTATAACAGTATGTGCACAATTATATATAAGGATATGTTTTGTTCAACAATTTATAGGCATCTTGTCAAATGTATAGACAAGCTTTTAAATCTGTTGTTAGTTTTCTCGTATCTGCATAACCATACATGTAGACTAACCTACTAAATCTATAAGTTTATTGCTTGCATTCCTTAGTTTACGGTTGTTCATTTTAATGCCTAGTGATCAACATCATTAGTCATTCAAAGCATTCTCTTTTGATAGCATGAACTGTCATTGCTGTCTCCTTGATTGATGAAAGGCTATTTAGATTGCTGTCTCCTTGATTGATGAAAGGGTATTTAGATTAAAATCATACACAGACTTCTCCAAGAACATAGAGCAATAGTTTAGTCAATGCCTCACGTGAAGTGCAGTTGAACCAACCTGCTCGAAAAGTTTAAAAGCTTTTGCTAAGATTCTAAAAAAGCGCACCAGTTTTTACCTAGCACTACTATGCACTAACAGTTGTGTTATTAGCGCATTGTTTTCTTGGAAGTTCCAGAAGGTGTTAGGTGATTTTACTAGATTGCTCGCTTGATCTTGGTTTAGCGCTCGTCTGTTGAGTGACTGGCTCTAGGTCTCTCAGGCTTGGATCTGGCTGTGGTGTTAACTTTTAACTCTGACTTTAGCCATAACTTTGATCAGAGATACATTATGCAAAAAGTTATCTATGATGCTTGTGTCTTCAATAATTTGCTGTTGTATTCATTTACATCGAGATAGCAATTTCTCTTCCTTAGAAATACAATATTGGTGATCTGCATCCAATGAAGATTTTGAAAAGCAATTTACTGACATGAAATCTTGCTTTGAACATGAGAAGCTTATTTACCTGTGCATCTAATTTAACCTAACAATGCTTATGGTTCTTGCTGAGTTGCTGACTATGTGAACATATGGTCTATTTGACACTTGTGTCTCTGTGGTTCTTTTCTAGTTGCGAGACATCGTATGAATAGGTGGTGAATGAGTACTACCACTTTCGTGACAAACTCAGAACCCTATATCAGGTACTGCCTCTATCAAATGAAATCTGCTTATGCTTCTCTTGAAAGACCTGAAGTATTTGCAATTCTTCATGGTTTTGCCAAGAAGTCTTTATACTTCATGAATTAGGATATTGAAGGCTTTGAAATTATCAAAGGAATGAATGTTAAGCCGAACAAGGCCATGGATTAATCTGGAGAAGTACTTAGAAAATGTTAGTCGGGACTCAAAACATCCTGATAAACAAGAGACCACTGAGCAATTCCCAAAGACGAACAAGAAAGAGAATATTGTTATCGGATATGAGATGAGCTTCACATCTTAGGGAAGCAAATATGAGGTTGTCATACAGTCTTTTTACTTTTTGCAAATAGCGTGACTTGCGAATAAAGTGTGGAACCCACAATGGAGATGCTTGTCTATGGTTAGGCTCTAATCAGAGTCTCATGCTGCCACGTGTTATCATGTTGCAGCAGTGTTCCATTAGTAGTGCCCTTATTTTGGTTGAACTAATTGAGGAGGCATCTTCTCTCCGTGGAAATGGACGTACAAACTGATCGAGCTCATCAAAGTATTATGCCATTTAGAATGAACAAATTCTAAGTTTCAGCTATTCGTCTTTATCCTATGCACATCATCCACAGATTTCATTTTGATGCTAAATATGATTCATTTGCTGCTCAGGTTACATTACTGATCCGACTGTCAATTCGTTTCCTGCAGATGGAGAGGGCAATCGCCCACAGCGAGTCCAGAAGGAGAGGATAAAAGCTGTTGGTGTTTCGCTCAGTTGAGTATACAGATGAGAAGATTTCATCTGTCCATGGGAAAGTTGTTTATGAAGTTCCTGCTATGTATAAATTAGTAGAGACCAAGTGCTTTCTTTTGGCTTTTGGACCATTCACCTAAGTATTTTGTATGTTTTAAGTGCATGAATAGTAGTTGAACCTGGGATGATCACTTTTCAAATTTCCTTGCTAAAAGCATATCTGTGCCAGTTTCATCAATTTCTATGCTTGTTGAGGTTCTTGATTTAGTAATCGCTTGATGAATTGATTCCCAGTACTGGATGATCAACCATGTATTGAATCTAACGAGAAAATCCTGCTTGAGTGCCCACCATTGCGCATGTTCACAAAGAAAATGAGTGTTTTGTGTCCGTGTCCGTACACATATGCCTCCTTAACCTTTGTAGGGCCAAATAGGGTATAGCTACCCCTAAGGTGGTGCTTACCAATGAATGCTAGTTGCAAAATTACTATGCTAGCATTAGCATGGCTTATGTTGAATGCTCTTATTTTATTGGCAAACCTTTGTTGGGCTTTTTGTTGCAAAAGAAGAAGATTCTCCTGATTGGAAAGTGCTAAATGGCATTCAAGTTCCTGCATGAACATGACAACTGGGTCATTGAAGTATAGCATTCAAGTTCCTGCATGAACATGACGATAAAGTGATTTCGTAAGTTGACTACCATTTGATTATCCTATGATGTTGTCCTTTTCTTTTGCATTTTTGGGTGTCAGCGATTATATTACCTCATAAAGGTCAGGCTCATCTTTTGCATGAATAAGCTGCATAACATCTTCTGCTCTTTTCTGTTGCTTGCAGGGTGAATTTTACTTTAAAGAGTGATACTAATCTATTTGAAATTGTGAAATGTAAAACAAGCATTTCAGCTATTGAGGTATTGAATTTGTTCTTTGTGAAGCATTCTATGTCCTTTTAAGTGCTTAGCCTTATATTTACAATGCAAAGTTGTTTCCTGGTAATGCCTGTTCAGGTGAGCCCAGATGGGAAGCAATTTTCTGTTACATCACCCGATCGTAGGATCAGAGTTTTTTGGTTTAAGTCTGGCAAACTGAGACGTGTTTATGATGAGTCTCTTGAGGTAATTTCTCCTTTCTGAATGCACTTGCAATGCAGTCTACTTTTCATTTGAGATGTGATATTGTTTTCATTTGTCAATCAGGTTGCGCAAGATCTCCAGAGAAGTAATGTCGCTCTATATCAGCTGGAAGCTATTGATTTTGGGAGAAGGATGGCTGTTGAGAAAGAAATTGAGAAGACAGAAAACGTACCACAACCAAATGCAGTCTTTGATGAAAGTTCAAACTTTCTTTTGTATGCAACACTACTTGGTATAAAAGTGAGAAGCTACTAACTTGTCTTCTTCATTTTTCTTTATCGGAAAGCAACTCTATCTGTGGCCATGGTTGTTTTGACCGGTCTGTTTTTATTTTTCCTTCCTTTGTTCTTAATGGTAGGTGGTTAATTTACACACCAATAAAGTTGCCAGAATACTTGGAAAAATTGAGAACAATGACAGATTCTTGAGAATTGCCCTGTATCAAGGGGACAGAAGCAGCAAAAAAAGAAAAATCCCTGCTGCTGCCGCAAATGCAAATGAGAACAAGGAGCCACTAATGGATCCTACACTTTTATGCTATGCATTCAAGAAACATAGAATCTATTTATTCAGGTACCATTTTATTGCAGTAGTTAGTCATTTTTTGGGCAAATGCATTTGGAGCTTGATTCCCAACCTTTAGCATGTCTTTATTATCTAATGTCCTGGTATGTCTTAGATGATCAAGTTCTGCGGCATTACCTAACAGTGTTTTAGAACTCATTTTAGCATCATCAGATATACTGCTATAATCCTATGGCACAACATGTTACTTTATTTCTGAGAAGTTTTCTTCTAGACTAGTTTTTGTTTGGATAAGTTGTTAGTTCCCTTTTCATTTGATGATAGTCAGAGAGAACCTGAGGAACCTGAAGATGCAACAAAGGGGAGGGATGTGTTCAATGAGAAGCCTCCTCCTGATGAGCTTCTGGCTGTATCTGATATAGGAAAATCGGTTACTACTTCACTTCCCGACAATGTGGTGAGTTTCTTCCTCCTTACATTGTGCTTGACATTCTAGAGTAGATTGTTCCTGTAAAGATCAACTAGATAAAGGACAATATTGTGGGTAATTCTAAATAGCAGTTTTTTTTTCTCTCCTTTTTCCTCCAGTTCTCTTCCTACTTTTTATTTGTCAACTCAGAGGGAAGCATGTGGAGAAGCAAAAGAGTGATAAAGCTTTTGTATCTCCAGATTGTACATATAGGAATTTGCTCCTCAATTGAGGGTGCTGCTTTTGGGAATGGATTGACTGTGAACCACAGAATGCTTTAGGGAATTCTTCTCACGTGGCTATGTGGAAATGAATGTGATGTTGGAAATGGGAGAATGTCATGAAGGGAAGAAAACGAAAAGGAGAAAAAGCGGGTTGGGGGGTGTAAGGGTGGAGTGTTCGACCTTTTTTCTTACTAGAGTTTTTGGGGAAAGTGGTGAAGTACAAAGAAGAGTTGATTGCATGGAAGAGAAGCCTGCAATGTCAATAAAACAGAGATAAATGACTAGTCCTTCTGTGAGAGTGAGTCTGTAAAAATGTTAGTCTGGAGCACATTAAACTGGGGGTCTAAAGTGGTGAAATGATCTTGAAATTTGATTTGTGGCCCTGTCGAAGTGAGACAACAGTGAGCTGTAAAATCTATTGTGAATTTTGAAATAGTTCATCACACCATGTATAAATTAAATAAAGTTTTTCAAAGTTTTGTTGCAACAGTGAGCTGTAAAATCTATTCTGAAATTTGAAATAGTTCATCACACCATGTATAAATTAAATAAAGGTTTTCAAAGTTTTGTCACAAAAACATAAGCGGCACCATAAAAAGTTGTTCTAACTCTTCATTTTCCATCGTGGTCCATTTCCTCTCTGAGAGAGCAAGATACAAGTATCTTCGTTCCACTTAACTTCCTGTTTTATGTTCTTTTGAATTTTGTCATTTTTCCTGGATCATTATGCAAAATACTTTTGCTATTGTTCATAAGCCTCTTCAGCAACCTCCACTTGTATCCATTCTATAAGTGCTTTGGATGGTTACTTTTGACGTTCACTTGTGTGCTTGTTTGCTAGATTCTTCGTACAACAATGGACGACATTCACATGCGGCTGTACCCAGAGGAGTGTCCAAAAACTGTGGAGAACTTTACGACTCACTGCAGAAATGGCTACTATGATAATCTTATCTTTCATCGGGTTATTAAAGGCTTCATGATACGGACAGGTGACCCTTTGGGAGATGGCACTGGAGGACAATCAATTTGGGGAAGGGAGTTTGAGGACGAATTCCACAAAAGGTGATTTTACTTATCATCAATATAATATGAGATGTATCTTTGAAGCAAAACAAGGATGTACTCTTGCTTTTGTGCCTCCCCTAAAATTATGTTTTCTCGGTCTGAGATTGCTAATGCAAACATAAAGCAGGTTGTGAAAGTAATAGTCTCGGTTTGGGGATGAAGTGTCTAGCCAGTTCATCATAAAAATATCGTAAACAGCTAAGGAATTGTAAACTCTTTTGACTTTATTCATAGCATCAGAAGGCTGAGAAAGTCTACTCAAAGATTATAAAGATTGAGGATAGGAATGTTCATCTTTCCTTGGAAATTACGTTCTCCTCGACTGCTTGCTGAAGTTCTGTTTGACTTACTAGCACGTGTCTGAGTCTCTGAATTTGCAATTTTTGATTCAATATATTTAGGTACTCTAGTTTGCTGCCAATACTCCCATTTCATTTGTTTTAGCAAAATTAACTCATGAAGTACTTTAATTTGGCTATCAAGGCTCTCCCATAATAGTAGTATTTTTCTTTTATTGGGTATAAATTTGTCAGTCTCTTAATTGCCTTTTATTATGTACTTGCATCTGTTTTTTCCTCTTGGGTACTGTTCTAATTGCTTTTTTTTGTGTAAGATGGTTTTGCCAGAAGAAATCTGACCTTGAATTGCACATTCTGTTGCTGCAGTTTGAGGCTTGACAGGCCTTTCACAGTGTCAATGGCAAATGCAGGCCCCAACACCAATGGTCCTCAGTTTTTATCACCACAGTGGCCACACCATGGTTAGATAACAAGCACACTGTTTTTGGTTGAGTTGCCAAGGGAATGGATGTTGTACAGGTAATAAGATCTTAGTTTCCTGTTGCCAAGGCATGCAGATAGTCGTTGACGTCGCAATGCATCTATTATTGGATCACTGAATTTGGTGCAACAGCGTCCGTGATGGGATGTGATAATGCAGTCATTGCTTGAGCTTTGGGCTATTAGTTTCTGGAGGAACTGGTAACGTCCTACTCTGGTCAAGAACTTCTCGATGACGAGAACATCAGCTAGTTCTGTGGATTTGTTGATTTCTTTATCTGTTTGAATAGGATCTTTGGATAAGTTTCTGACAGATTGAGAAAAACTTGAAACCCTTACCATGTTGTTGCAGGGGATAGAGATGAAAGTGGACAGGGCTGACAAACCGTATCAAGATGTTAAAATCCTAAATGTGACTGTCCCAAAGTCCTGAATATGGTTGATTTATCAGTGGATTTTTGGAGAGTGGACGTTCTGCCCTCCGACATGATATCCAGTGGAACACTCCGATTCCCTCTGGCCCTGTCGTCTGAAGTTGATTCTGAGAGGAAATGGTGGACAAATGAAATCCTCGGAGATGAAGGAAGCTAATGAATCAGGGACTAACTAGTGCTTCGGATTTATCATTGTGATTTTGAATTCATTTTTATGGGTTCATACCACCCTCATGCATCGTTCTCTTGCTAGGCTTGAATTTGATTTGCCAAGGAAAGGGAAAAGATTAGCTCCAGGCCCGGCATTTGTGGATCAACCTAACAACAGAAGTGTAATTGTCTGTTCATTCCTTTCTATTTTTGATGTTGTGTTGTCATAATATCTCTAAAAAATTTGAAAAATAATAAAGAGAAGGCCCACATTTTCTCTTTGCAAATAATGCAGCGACCAATTTAGTCTCGAAGAATGGAAAAGAATTCATTGATCTCGAATTTAAGTTATGAAATAGCCAACTCCTGGGATGCGGGGAGGTTCCATTAATCCACTAGTTCCTTTGCTAAAATCATATTTGGAAATTTCAGCATCATTACGGAGTCATTAATTGCTGCTTAAAGCCTCGAACTGATGTTTGCTTATGTTATATCATATCTCACCACCATGGTACATCTTTCTGATGTTGGAAAGGGTTGGGCTATGTTTACTCGTACTAGTAAATCTGGTTTAGCAGGGCATTGAGGTCATTTATCTTCGTCCGCTTGCGGATTTTACTTGCAAACCCGATTTGGGCCGGAAGAAGTTTTGATCAAAACTGCAAAACAAAGCAGCTTCTAACCAAGGCCTTGACTTCTTACGTCTGTAACTGTAAAGAACTTCATTTTTCTTGACATGGGCAGCTTGAGCTTGATCTGGGGAAAAAATGGAAAAGACAGGCTCAATGCTCATTGATTAGTATAGTAAAATTAAAATAATACTAGCTAGCTAGGAAAAGCACTTAAAAACGTTCACCATTTCTATAAAGTGTCCAAGATCACGTTTAATCACTCAAAAATATTACACATAAACATTTTGGAGCTGATTTGATTAAGATTTGAATGTGGACAAAATTTCTTGAATAGTTTGAGGAGGGAAGGAGTCACTTAATTTGGTCATTTAGAGCATTCTTAATGGATTCTAGAATTTGTCTATGATTTCATGTCCGTTAGAAACTGGACATATATAAATTCACCTTGCAATTTTCCTTTACTGCCAACTAAATTTCTGATTAGTGAGTAGTTCTCAATTTATCAAGCAAGGCCCAAGCTTGTTTGGTTTGAGCCTAAAAACCCTAAGCCCATTTTGACTAAACACATTGACTGTTTCAACAGTAATGAATAGCAAGTTCTTTGATCGTTTCCGCTTAAATTCAAATACGAGAAGGCAACAATCTCAAGCAGGTGCATCCCTAAGTTTTCTTTTAGGGATGGCTCCGGCAATAGCCCTGGCGATGGGCTTCACAAACCTATTTGGGGACATCTTTTTCAGCTTTAGGGACGGTTTTGTTGCTTAACCATTTTGTCTTTTTCAGCTTTAGCGATGGTTTTGTCACTCAACCACTAGTTTCCATTTGTAGCGTCCCCTATTTATTTGCTATGATAAGAGAGCAACTCCTTCATTTGTGTTATATTGTCTCATTACAATACTTTCTAATGACGATTCATTTAGAAAAATGATGTACTTACCAATATGGGATGCCCCATAAATTAGGTGATGACTTAATTCCGCACCTACTTTAAGATTATTCTTTGGCATTTTTCTTTACTTTTCTCGGAAAAATTCCTAACTAGCTTATCCCTCCAAACATGTTAAGTCTATCCCCTAGAGCTTCCTGTCAAAAAGAGATGGTTTAAGGTGATAAAGATAAGAGGAGAGAGAGAAAAAAGAGGTACGAAAGCTTTTATAGCGGGCTATTAAACCAATTGACCTCCTCCCTCCTCTGGCCTTCTATTGGTCATGTCATGAACATACAATTCACTTGCTACAATTAAAAAAAGGTGGGTTTTCACTTTCAACACGTGGAAACCTAATTAAAACTAGGTATATTTGTTAAGCAAATTGCACCTTCTCAACCCCACAATGAATTTCTTGCCTTTGTTTTTCTTGGGAAAATTCCTAACTAGCTTATCCCCTTCAAACATGTTAAGTTTATCCACTAGAGCTCCTTGTTAAAAGAGATGGTTTAAGGTAATAAAGATAAGAGGATAGAGAAAAAAAGAAGAGGAACGAAAGCTTTTATAGAGGGCTATTAAACTAGTTGACCTCCTTTGGCCTTCTATTGGTCATGTCATGAACAGAAAATTCACTGACTATTATTAAAAAAGGTGGATTGTCACTTTCCAATAAGTGGAAACCTAATTAAAGCCGTGTATTTTTGTCAAGCAAATTGCACATTTTTAACCTCACGATGAATTTCTTGCCTTTATCTTTTTTGGAAAAGTTCCTAACTAGTTTATCCCCTATAAACATGTTAAGTCTATCCACTAGAGCTCCCCGTCAAAAGAGATGGTTTAAGGTAATAAAGATAAGAGGAGAGAGAAAAAAAGAAGATGAATGAAAGCTTTTATAGAGGGCTATTAAACCAGTTGACCTCCTTTGGCCTTGTATTAGTCATGTCATGAACAGAAAATTCATCGACTACTATTCACTTTTCAATATGTGGAAACCTAATTAAAGCTTGGTATTTTTGTCAAGCAAATTGCACATTCTCAACCTCACGATGAATTTCTTGCCTTTATTTTTCTCGGAAAAATTTCTAACTAGCTTATCCCCTCCGAACATGTTAAGTCTATCCACTAGAGCTCCCTATCAAAAGAGATGGTTTAAGGTAATAAAGATAAGAGAAGAGAGAAAAAAAGAAGAGGAATGAAAGCTTTTATAGAGGGCTATTAAACTAGTTGACCTCCTTTGGCCTTCTATTGGTCATGTCATGAACAGAAAATTCACTGACTACTATTAAAAAAGGTGGATTGTCACTTTCCAATAAGTGGAAACCTAATTAAAGCTGTGTATTTTTGTCAAGCAAATTGCACCTTCTCAACCTCACGATGAATTTCTTGCCTTTATCTTTTTTGGAAAAATTCCTAACTAGTTTATCCCCTCCAAACATGTTAAGTCTATTCACTAGAGCTCCTGTCAAAAGAGATGGTTTAAGGTAAAAAGATAAGAGGAGAGAGAAAAAAAAGAAGAGGAATGAAAGCTTTTATAGAGGGCTATTAAACTAGTTGACCTCCTTTGGCTTTCTATTAGTGTCATGTCATGAACAGAAAATTCATCGACTACTATTCACTTTCCAATACGTGGAAACCTAATTAAAGCTTGGTATTTTTAGCAAATTGCACATTCTCAACCTCATGATGAATTTCTTGCCTTTATTTTTCTCGGAAAAATTTCTAACTAGCTTATCCCCTCCGAACATGTTAAGTCTATCCACTAGAGCTCATTGTCAAAAGAGATGGTTTAAGGTAATAAAGATAAGAGGAGAGAAAAGAAGAAGAGGAATGAAAGCTTTTATAGAGGGTTATTAAACCAGTTGACCTCCGCTGGCCTTCTATTGGTCAGGTCATGAATAAAAAATTCACTAACCACTATTAAAAAAATGGATTTTCACTTTCCAGTACATAGAAACCTAATTAAAGTTGGGTATTTTTGTCAAGCAAATTGCACATTCTCAACCCCACGATGAATTTCTTGCCTTATCAAGGGATTTTTCAGACGGTAATTGCAGCTTCGATCAAAATGAGGTTGGTCACCCACTCCAGTTTGAGCTGTGCATGAGTTACTAGGAAGTTCCAACTGGCAAAAACGACAAATAAAACAGAAGGAGCGATTGGCAGGGCAAGTGTGCTACCAAGTCTCGGTTCAGAGGCGTGTGGGGCGTTTGGGCGTCTCGTCCATAATGCCTCCCTCCCTCTCTTGCCCAACTAAGGCCATTACACACAACTTCGCTCGAGACGCAGCCACATCCTGCCAAATTCAGTTGACATCTTGGTTCTTTGTGTAGATGGGGGTTGCGTGGATGTCCTAAAATGTGCATCTTTTGCCCGCTTTGAAAGACAGCGGGATCTCGTCTTTGGGTCTCCATGTGGCCCGAGGGCGGAAATGCGTTTGAGCACTCCAATATAATCATGTTTATTTAACTTGATATAGGGACTTCATAATTTTCCCTCCCAACCTTCACCCAACCTAATCCACTCTTTGATTCCGATATAATCCAACAGCAAGTTTACTTAACTCGCTTGACAAGGACAAGTACAAACCTAAACCCAATCATAATTTACCTAACAAGCATGCTTGTTCCAAGTTTTAAGAGCCCGGAACTTGTAATTGTCGTATAGACTCTTGAAACCACCATGGAACTTAGAACTTGACACAAATTGTGGGCTAATCTTAAATTCTTTTCACTCTCCAAAGTTTAATTTGTTTTGCAGTATTCCGAGGTTTGTTTTGATTCGATTACCAATGTAATATTTGGCTTTCTCTTTGGACAATTGACCACATCATTAACTCATGCAAAATTGGATTACATATCTACTAGCCAACTGTCAATACACTTTTAAAAAAAAAAAATAAAAAAAAAAAAAATATATAAAAAAAAATAAATGAATTAATCAACTACTCAAAGAGTCTTGATTTAACATATTAAGATAATGCTTGCCAAACCCCCAAGTCAATACTTGCTAACGATAACCAATCTAACAAAACAGTTAAATCATCAAAGCTCACAAAACCAAAGCGAACTTTGGGAATGCTTGAACCATCCAGGATAATTGAACTTGATTTCTTGATCCATTTGTAAAATGGGAATGGTTTCTTATTTCTTTACTGGAAAATCGTCTTTGCTTTTTATCAATTGCGTTTTCAATGTTGTTTTCATCAACAAGCGAGAATGAATCTCATGATAAAAACTTGCTTGAAATTTTTTTTTAAACAAATGATTTGACGTGTTTGGATAGATTGTTATTTTATGTTTTATATTTTGTACTTTTGTTCAATTTAAATTTTTTATAGATGCACTTCAATTTTATTCAATCTTTAGCAACCAAAATTCTCACGATATTAATGTCAATACATAGATTTACACATATTTTCTTCATGTTGAATGATAATTTAAATCTTAAAGAGAAAGTCAACAAAAAATATTTTATATCTTAGACTAAATTCTCGAATAAGTGAAGGCAGCACTATTGCGGCGCAAACCGGCCCCACACGCTTTAGAAACGTGATGGGCCCACTCATCTTGGCTTTATGCTCTTTTCCTTTTCTTAAGACAAAAAGCAAAGAAAGACTGGATTGAATTTCTCGTGCATTCCGTAGAATCCTGTCGGAATGTTAAAATTATAATTAATCAGCACATAAACAATTGATCAGCTTAAGCGTACTCAATTCAAATTAATATAATTTTCATAGTCCGAGTACTAAAAATAGTTATTATTTTTTTAATTGATTACTTAACTCAATGTTTTCGAGACACTCGTTAACAAAATCCTTTAAATATTAAAGTAGTCCATGAATTTAATGTTAAATCGGTTCCTCGATATGAAAACAATTTTCAACACGGTTTTCGGGGCACATTTAACTCGCCTTGCTCCATTGCTCCGGGGCCAAAATCGGAAGCCTAGTAATGTCCAGCTTCCCTATATAAACTCCGCCCCAACCCTTTTTAGCTTCCTAACTTTCTTTGCCCGCTCCATCTCCTTTTGCTTCGCTCCGTGTTGCGTGAGGAAAGAAAGGAGGAGGAAAATGGCTCGCCGGAGGCTCCGTAACTACATTGACAACTTGAAGAACGAGGTGACCGCTTTCATCTCCGTAGCATCTCTCTTTTCGCTGGATCATCAGTCGTCCGCACATTTTAGATTTTGATGTCGTTTGCCCGCGCAAAAGAAGTGGTCGTCCTTTTCGCTTCCGAACGATGAGCAAGCAAGCCCACTTTTAAGCTGATGAACATGAGCTTCTTGATTGTCTTGAGTCGGTCTATGTATATATGCATGATTATGCAAGCCACCTTGATTGCTTCTTTTGTAGGAAAATGCAGATTATTTCTTGTCTACCTGTACCATGAGAAGAGTAGCACTAGATTTTGTCCGCCAGATGATCCGTAAAATTATTTCATATGATATCTTATTGTGTGTTTTGCCGTCGCGAAATGATTTTTTTATTTTTTTTATTTTAATTCCTTTTCTTGGTTGGAGAGTTAGCTTGGGGTTAACCATATCACAGAGGATCTTACAAAGTACCTGTGACTTTAATAGTTATTTCTTCTTTTTGACAAATTGACATTTCGCGTCTCCATTTTTACCATCTGTCTAGGGTATCATGGACGGAATGTATGAAGAGACCAGGAGAGTACAAAACTCAAATTTTCCAAATCTCATGATGAATGTCATCGACAATTTTCTGAATGACGGTGACAACAGCATGAGAGAGCTAGCCGACCTTCTGTAAACTTCAATTTTCTTGACTTCGACGGTTGCGTGCTCTAAGTTTTTATTCTTTTCTGGCTTCTCGGTCGCTGATAATCGGTGGGTGATTTTGATGATTGTTTGCAGGAGTGCAAGGAAGGTGAATTATACTAAAGTCAATATTGCTGCTTCACTGATCAAAGGAGGTGGCAGCAGGTAGATAAACAATTTACTTTAATTTCCAAAAAGGGTAACTATTCGATTTTATTGGTTTGTTATGCATGAATTTTTTTTAAAATTAATTTCTTGACATGAAATACTCAACATCTTCAAGATAACATTTTTCCAGCCATTAGGAAAGATGTCCGTGTTTATAGGAAAAATCAGATGACGGTAGATTTCCTTATTCGTTATTTAGAATTTGTTTGGCTGTGGCGCGTGTGGCAACTGTCTCGTACATTCCAATGGGACTAGCGTGTGAAGAATTTTGAGCATGAGCGTTTTCAACCTCGTGATTTGATCCGCATTGATGTTCAGAAGCATTAGTCAATGAGATAACTTCCAACTAAGTGGTGAATGCGGCACATAATATACATCAAGCCTATCATGAAGGATCTGTGATGTTGCCAGACTTTCAAGTCTGTTTCAACGCATAAAGTGTGCATACGACATCACATATATAGGCTTGTCCGCTTTTGAATGTTATTATTGGCCTAGTTCCATACTAATTGGATGCCGCATTCCAATGCTCAATATTTGGAGGGCTACTTCCATGCAATGGCCGTATTATCTAAATACGGACATATAACGTATATGAGATATCCCCACAGCAGAACAAAGCAAAAACTTTGAAATTGTCGTTTTAAACTTTATGAGTTTGATCACATGCAAATTTGGCCAAATTTACAGAGATGTAGTTTGAACAATGACATAATGATGATTAGTTCTTTGTCAGATGCTTCAGACTGAAATCAGTCGTATTGATTTTGATATCTAATTTTTCCGAGTTGTTAACTGAATGACATCTCTTTACTACTAATATGGCTTGTATACCTGTACTCGTTGCTTGTGTCGTAGCCTTGGTGGTTGCCGGGTTGCAGCAGCAGCTGGTGCTCTTCTAAATGCCAGCCATAATCAGGACAAGCAAAGGTAGAAATTGGCATTTTCTTTGCATTCATGATTTCAGAACCCTTATAACAGTATGTGCACAATTATATCTAAGGATTTGTTTCGTTCAACAAATTATAGGCATCTTGTCAAAATGTATAGACAAGCGTTTATATATCTGTTATTAATTTTCTTGTATTTGCATAACCATACAATGTAAATTAACCTCCTAAAAGCTATAAGTTTATTGCTTACGTTCCTTATTTTATGGTTGTGCATTTTAATGCCTAGCGATTAACATCATTAGTCATTCAAAGAATTGTCTTTTAATAGCATGTAACTGTCATTGCTGTCCACTTGATTGATAAAAGGGTGTCTAGGTTAGAATCATACACAGACTTCTCCAAGAACATAGAACAATAGTTTAGTCAATGCCTCACATGAAGTGCACAAACCGAGTGCATGAAAAGTTTAAGAGCTTTTGCTAAAATTCTAAAGATTTGCACTGGTTTTTACCTAGCACTATTACGCACTAATAGTTGTGCTATTAGCGCATGGTTTTCTCGGAAGTTCCAAATGGTGTCAGATGACTTTACTAGATTGCTCGCTTGATCTTGGTTTAGCGCATGTCTGTTGAGTGACTGGCTCTAGGTCTCTCAGGCTTGGATCTTGCTGTGGTGTTAACTTTTAACTTCTGGCTTTAGCCATAACTTTGATCAAAGATACATTATGCGAAAAGTTATCTAAGATGCCTGTGTCTAGAGACTTTTTGGTGTCTTCAATAGTTTGCTGTTGTATTCATTTACATCAAGACAGCAATTTCTCTTCCTTAAAAATATAGCACCGGTGATCTGCATCTAGTGAAGATTTTGAAAAGCAATATACCAATACGAATATCTGACTTTGAACATGAGAAGCTTATTTACCTTTGCATGTGATTTAACCTAACAATGCTTATGGTTCTTGTTGAGTTGCTGACTATGTGAAAATATGCCAACCACTGACCGCATGCGATATGAGCTTCTCCATTAGTTTTTGCAATTTTTAAAAAAATGATTGCCTATGTATTTATTGATGGTCAATTTGACACTATGTCTCTGCGGTTGTCTTCTAGCTGCGAGACATTCCATGAACGGGTGGTGAATGAGTACTACCTCTTTCGCGACAAACTCAGAACCCTACATCAGGTACTGCCTCTGTTAAATGAACTCTGCTTATGCTTTCCTGAAAGACCCAAAGTATTCTCAATTCTTCATGATTTCGCCAAGAACTCTTTGTACTTTATCAATTTGGGATATCAAAGGCTTTGGAATTATTAAATGAATGAATGTTAAGCCGATAAGGCCATTCATTAATCTGGAGAAACACTTAGAAATGTTTGGGACTCAAAAAATCCTGATAAACAAGAGACCGGCGAGCAAGTCCTGAAGACGAACAAGAAAGAGAATATTGTTATGGAATATGAGATGAGTCTCACATCTTAAGGAAGCAAATATGAGGTTGTCATACAGTCTTTTTACCTTTTGCAAATAGCGTTATTCGCAGACGAAGTGGGGAACTCGCAATGGAGATGCTTGTCTATGGTTAAGCTCTAGTCAGAGTCTCACGCCTCCATGTGTTATCATGTTGCGGCAGTATTCCATTAGTAGTGCCCTTATTTTGGTTGAACTAATTGAGGATGCATCTTCTCTCCGTGTTAACGGATGTAGAAACTGATTGAGCTCATCAAAATATTATGCCATTTACAATGAGAAAATTCTAAGTTTCAGCGATTTGTCTTTATCCTATACACATCATCCCGAGACTTCATTTTAATGCTAAATACGATTCATTTGCTGCTCCAGTTACGTTATTGATCCAACTGTCGATTTGTTTCCTACAGCCGGAGAGGGAAGTCTTCAACGAAGAGTCAAGACGGAGGGGATAAAAGCTGTTGGTGTTTCGCTTAGTTGAGTATTGTTGAAAAATATGACTGCGTGAAAGCATGGTTTTCAGTATCGATAATAGTATTTGGTTAGTGATGTGCAAACGTATAAGTGTGTGGCATGTATTGGTGATGGATGGATCAGGGACAAAGTTCATGGGACGTAATTTATCTAGTTGATGGAAATGTTTAGTACAAGAAGTGTTGGTGATAGAGGAATATTTCATGGTATATAAGCTATCTTAGTTCTACTCTCGCACGACTTCTTACATGAATAACTCCTTGCCTATTTATAGGCAAGTTGCTCCAAAGTCGTGTCCGCAGCTCTTAGCCTTAGCTAGCTCTATCATAGAGCTTTGTGAACCGACTTTCAAGACAATTATCTCTGCCATTTGCAGGGATAATTTTGTGGACTTCTCTATACAAAATTAGTGGACTCCAGACATTTCTTTAGCCGCTGCTTGCTTGCTTTCATTCGGCTACTTCTTGATGAAGAAATATGTTTCTAGATTTTGTTGAAAATGGATCATCAATTTCCAATAAGTATACAGATGAGAAGATTTCATCTGTCTATGGGAAAGTTGTTGATGAAGTTCTTGCTAGATATTAATTAGTAGAGACCATGTTCTTTCTTTCAGCTTTTGGACCATTCACCTAAGTACTTGTATGTTTGTTTATCATTCTCTAGTAATGAACATCTAGATCTTCTATAGCAGTAAAGCTGATTTCCGGTATCTGAGAAATCATTCATTCTCAGATGAACATGGAAGAATCATGCAGAAATCAAATGCCCACACGCTTAAAAGCCTAAGATCAGAAGAGGATTATGTTCTTAATGAAAAACAGGATACTTGGAAGAACATCAACTTTTAGGATTACTTAGGTGGTGTCTGTGTAGGATTTAATCTTATATGCTTTCGATCGAATGTAGGGAAATTAGACACATTGGTCCTGGTTCACTCTAGTTTTGGTTGGCAAATTGCGAGTTCGGCGATCGCATGAAGTCTTCGTTTGGGTTTCTCCAGCTTATTCTTCCTGTCACACCAGCACTAGCCTCGACAGCAAAGAATGCCCGAACGTCTAACCGAGGGGAAGCATTTCTCAATAAGAAAAGCTGAAAACATGATAAAAGTGTTGATGTGAAAATCCAATGCGGCATTTCAACAAATGAACCATCTTCGTCCACGAATCAACTTGCTTAGAAACCTCAAGCAGGTTAAGTGCACCTATCACATCACTCTGAAGGGCTTGAGACTGAGAGTGCTAGAATGAACACCTAGAGAGGGGTGAATAGGTGTTTAAGATAAATCTTGGCAAATATATGCGGAATAAAATAAACTTCGAGTAAAACAAATGAGTTAGGAAAGAGAATAAGAACACAAGATTTATAGTGGTTCGGCTTAATCCAAGCCTACGTCCACTCTCCCACGCTAACAGCCTTCTTGGCTGGATTCCACTATGCAATCAACAAGAGATTACAACTTCGAGTGCAAACACTTAGTAGATCACACTATCTCACTAAGTCACTCTTTTGGTATTTCTCTCATGATCACAAACGTTTAAGCTCTCCAAAGACAAGTGTATGAACAAAGATCGCTCGGACTTTGGAATTATAAATTCTACGCTCTGTCTCTTACTTGCTCATCGGTACATGATCTCCTTAAATACTCATCCACTTCCAAACTAACCGTTGGATAGTATCACGGAGAATCGTCTTCCAATATACCCATTGGACAGCTCTGTATCTAGAAGATTTGGTAGCCGTTGAGTGACAAAGGTAGAATCTCAAATTGATTCCGATCGCCCATACAAATGGAATCTTGGTTTCCTTAAGTAAAGCTTATTCGTATAGAAAGTTCTTGTCTTCAAGATCCAATCGTCAATCAATTAGATTGAGTCAATCAAATCAATCTTGATGTGGAATCCAAACCAGATCACTAGCCGTTATATGATTGGGCTTGAGTTACGTGCTGTCGAATTTGGATGTAAAGTCTGAGAGCAATAGACTTTACAATCTGAGTCTGAACATATTTGCTTCTGAACAGATTTAGCTTTAAGGTCTGAACACCGTTTGAATAAGTTCAACTTCAACATAGAGTCTGTCTTCTGGTTCAGCTTCAGCATAGAGTCTGTCTTCTGGTTCATCATTCACGTTCAGTTTGGAATTAGTCAGAGTTGACAGACTTCTGATGTAGAACAGACTTTGACACTAAAATCTGGCAGTCTTCAAACTTTGACACAGAAGTCTGGAAATCTTCAAAATATACTTTGGACATATGTTACGTTCAATCTTCTGGCAGTCTTCTGACTTTGACAATATCATTTACATGTTCTATCATCTGCATGGTCTATTACTTAACCATTAAACATGTTAGTAGCTCTTGATTTATTTTGTCATCTTCAAAACATCATAAGGGATTTCCCTAACAATCTCCCCCTTTTTGATGATGACAAAACAATCTCTGAATATGCAGATTTGTAAACATACTTTTAAAATATTAATTTAAATCAAAGGATATCAGAAGATAGTAAATAGATTGAGCATAACAATATATAGAAAAATAATTGCAGCTCAATATTATGCAATGAATAATATCAACCAAACAACACATATGCATATTCATATTTTCTCCCCATTTTTGTCATAATAAAAAAGAAATAATAATGGAAAAAGTATCACGTAGAGAATGATAACAAATATCTTGCATGAATCACAATTTCCAAAAATCAGCTTTTATTGAATATTAAAGATATGCAATATAGCTCACTTCGATCATATCATCAATAAAAATCACGGATGCATCATGAAATTCACGTACCATTTTTGTCATAATAAAATGATAATATCAATAAAAGATTTGTTAATGACAAAATGTAATAAAATATGTATTAACCGGATTTTTTAGAACAAATTCTGACACATTTACCTTTCCTTCCATTCATAATAAGATTACGATCAATCCAAAAAGATTTTTCCATAATTGATCAAAGCTTCCCCTCAATTTGTTGCCTTTTTAAGATGATCACGATTCTTTCCTTTTTCTTGGATTTGCTTTCTCCCCCGTCATCATGACAATATTTGCGAATAGAAACAATTGTTGCTTGTGCACGTTGAACATAATATTTTTCCAGTATTTCCTTTGTAACAACAACATCTGCAACGATCACTTGCATTTTGAAATTCGAGGCAACAATTTATTTTCTTCAGTTAAGCTTTTCTCGAATTCAACCTGCATCAACTTAACAAATTTTTTGCACAAATAAGCTGTAATAATATCCACGTAATGTATAATGCCCTTTCTTCAAATAAATTGAATAGCATATATAAAATTATCAATTATTAAAATTCAGAACTACTCAACCTTTTGTTCGATGCATAAGGGATTTTCTCAATAAGCAAAAATTTTGCACAAGGAATAGAATTTTTGAACTTCCAAAAGATAGTATAGAATCCCCATGATTTTCTGATCGAGTTTTCCAAAATCTATACGGAAAATTCTTTTGTAACCTGCAAATTCTTATATAACAAATAATAATCTTTGCAAAAATGTCACATAATATCATCCTTTGATTTGTGGATGAAACTTGCTAGATATAATATATCTTCTAAGAATATAGCAATAATATCCATGAATATGCAGTAATATCTTTTGAGATCAAAGAGATTTCCTTGAGCATAAATTTCAGATATGCATTTTGCAAAAGAAAAATAGATATTTCTGTTACATGCCAAAATTGCAATACCTTATAATTATAACAAAAGATATTCGCAATAAACAATCATCCAAAATCATGATAAATGCACGTACAAATTTGTAAGGCGGGATGATAAAAAATATTCTCTTACCCATGGTATATATTTCAAATATATCATAAAATAAAATCATTACCAATCTTCGCATGAGATACATTTCTGATTGCATCATGATTTGCATAGTTTTGTGATCATTCATCCATTAGAGAATTTCCTGCAATTAACTCATTTCTTTTTTGGTATCCATCAATTTGGATCCTTCCATGACGTTAGAGCAAAATATAAAATCTCCATAAACAAATATTCTTTCTTAATTCATCATAACAAAGTATTCAAAGAAAGAATATTATGCACAATGATATTTTGAAAAATAAATTCTCACTTAATCATAGTACGATAAAAACAGAGAGAATAAAATCTTTGAATATCTAAGAATATATTGTATCATCACGTAAAATAGAATTTCACTTTGCAAAATATGATTAAATCTGAGAGTATAAAATCAAATCAAATAAATTCATTTGTCTCTGTCACGACCAAATTTTCGGGTGTGAACCACCTAGGGTTTGGCTAATGGATTGTTAAGCCTAGACTTAACTCGGGCTCTCCCAAGCCCATGGGTCGCAACTTAGGTTCAAGTTCTTAACATGCAATTGATTTAATTAGGAGTCGCCACTAATCTATTTTTAGTGGGTCGATTAGAAACCCAAGTAAAATAATGGAATAATTATTTTACTCCTACAAAGGCAGTATGGGTACAGGGACTTGGTTACGCTAGAATTCTCTAACGCCCTTTCGGTACATTTCCTTTTATTTTGAAAAATGTTTAGCAAGCAGTTTGTATTGATTTTAAATCTATTCCCCTAACATGTGATGTGGTCATTAAATGAGTGCACAATCCACCAATTTAACACCAGGATAAACAATAAATAAATTGCATGACTTACCTCGTAGCAACGAAGATTCTATGCAATGTTAAATTAAAATCCACATCAACAACCTTAGATATGGTTTCTAATTAACACACAATTTTTTTTTCACTTTTTTAATGAAAATCAATATTAACTAAATGACTAACTCTAATGACATGTAACTCCTAGTTGAATGGGCCTAGCAACAACCATCACATGACATGCATTTTAATGAATCTAATCCTAATGATGTGCATGTGACATTTTTCTTTTCTTTCCTTTCTTTCTTTTTCCTAAAAGAATGCAATCTATCCTAGATTAAGATCCTATTTAATTTATATTAAGAATTAGATTGAGCCAAATCCTAATCTAAAAATGCCTAAACTTATAATAAATTAAAAAAAAGGATTATCTAAATTAAACTAAGTGCAATTTAACCCTAATATGCAATGACATGCAAAATATGCCATAATTCTACATGACAAGTGTATGATGATTTTTTTATTGTTTTATTAATTTTCGAAATTTACAATTGCCAAATAATTAAACATGCAACTCAATTTAAAATCTAGCAACCTAAATTGATTTTTTTTGAATTTTTTTTAAATTTGAAATAAAATTCCTATTCTAAACATGTAAACCCTAAAACATGCAATATTCTAACTCAAACATATCTCAATATAAAGAAAGCAATTATGACAAGATAACTTATTCAAAATCATCAAAATATCACACATCGTTCAGATCAAGGGATAACATTTTTCGGTAAAATCGATAAATTGATCTTAAGTCTTAAAGATCAACATATCAATTTTAATCCCACTCGATTAATTATTTCATCTAAAGCGCTTATAGATGAAATAAAAAATCACTGTGATTCAGAAATCAAGTGACATATTTAGATTTCCAATTATGCATAGAGAAATATTTCAAACAAAGAAACCAAGATATAAAAATAAAATAAGATAAAATAAACCAGCCTAATAAAATAAAGCAAATCTACCTAATTCGATTTTTTTCTTTTTTTTTTCCTTTTTTAATAAAAGAAAATCTTGACCACCGGTTTGGGACTCCGGCGAAGGGTTCCGGCGAGGGAGAGCTCGTCGGCTAGGATTTCGGCGAGGGAGGCAGGGGCGGCACGTCGGAGTCGCGGCACCGGGGCTTCGGGATCGGCACGGAGCGGCGAGATCGGGACGGCGTCGAGCTGCGGCTTCAGGGCGGTGCGGCAATTGGCGCGACCTGCAGAGGGGTTGCTGCGGGAGCACGGATCGGGATGGAAGGACCGGCGAGCGGCGGGGCGGCGAGGCAGCAGGGAGCGTCGCGGGCGGCACGGCGAGATCGGATCTCCTGGCGTCGGTCACGAGTGCGTGGGGAATCTCCGGCGACTGGTTTTAGCAGCTGCTGTGGGCAAGCGACAGCGGGAAGGAAGCAGCAACGGCGGCGTCGGGCTTCGGTGGTGCTCGGCGAACGGCAGAGGCGCGGAGACCGCTGGGTCACGGGTTGCAGAGGCGCTGCGTCGC
The DNA here is from genome assembly GCA_014182575.1 of Eucalyptus decipiens. Taxonomy (NCBI): domain Eukaryota; kingdom Viridiplantae; phylum Streptophyta; class Magnoliopsida; order Myrtales; family Myrtaceae; genus Eucalyptus; species Eucalyptus decipiens. The sequence continues at coordinate 7,294,042 of CM024618.1, forward strand.
GGGCAGCAGATCGCGGGCCGACGGGTGAGCAAGCAGTGCCGGACGAGGGCGCTGCAGGAGTCGCGGGGCTGGCAGCTGCTAGCGTCGTAGGGGAGGTCGAGCGGCGGTGGCGGAGGCGCGGCGGCCGGTGCGAGGTGGTGCGGGCGCAATCAGCAGCAACGCTCACCGGCAGGGTCCTCACGAAGAAGGTGAACAGTCCTTCATCTTCTTTCCCTTTTCTTTTTTCTTTCTTTTTTTCTTCTCTTTTCTGCTGCTGCACGTCCCTTCACGCGACCCCTTCTGCTGTGCGTTTGCCTCTGCTGGCTTTTCTCTTTCCTTTTGTGTTATGCTTTTCTTCGATCTAGGGAACCGACCCTTTGTGGCTTTTTACTCTGGTTCTTTTTCTTTCTCACGAAATTTTTCTCTCAAATCCTTGAATTTTTCGGAATTTGCCCCCTCTCACGTTTTCTCTCTGAAAATTTTTTTTCCCCAAAGTGGCCGAATGTATCAGTTGCGTGGCTTCCTTTTTGTGTACCCCATCACACCTTTTATAGGGTAAAAAATTAAATCTTTATTGCATATTTTGTTTCCAATTTTGCTCGTGCAATATTCTCTTTTGCTTTTTCCGCATATTCCATTCAAAAAAATTCCCTTTTCAAGCAAAATACACCCCCGGTGTATATTACTTGAATATATGAAAAATCTGAACAGAATATGTAAAAAATCCTCATTTCACCGGCAGTCTAAAATAAAACAAAATAAAAAATGAAATGTTTCTAAACTATATGCCATGCAATTAATTTTTTTTTTTAGGGATAAAATTAGCCCCTAATTTTTTAAATGTCTAAATGGGTCGCCAAAATTTAGGTGTCAACAGTCTCTTAACAAAATGATCACACGTATTAAATCAAATCTCAACTCATATGATGCATGTAAATTGAGACCTAAATTTTGATTATGCACATGCATTGAATGATTTTTTGATTTTTTTTTTTTTTGTCGGGAAATGAATCCCTTTTTAAAAAAAATAAAAATAAAAATGCAACTCATATGATGCATGTAAATGCTAATACAGATGCATGATGTCAAAGGAAAGAACGTACCTACAATTACTTACCAATCAGTGCGGTAAAGCATATTGAGGTACATGATAAATCCCTGTTTACTCCACAAGTACCCAATTCTCACTCGGGTTCCTTGAAAAGCGTAACGAGGTAAGAACATTCACATCCAAAGTGAAATATTCAATAGAAAAAATTGAGACATTCAGATCCAGACTAAGATGTCAAGATTTTTGAAAAACTCAAAATACCTAGATCCAGACTAAGGTATAATGAAAAGGATTGACAAACATTCACATCCAAAGCGAAATGTTTGAATGAAAATAATCAAGACATCTGGGCCCAGACTGAGATGTCAAGATTTTGAACTCGAAATACCTAGATCCAAACTAAGGTATAACGAGGAAGATCGAAGAACATTCACATCCAGTGAAATGTTTAACAAAGAGAATTGAGACATCCGGATCCAGGATCGAGATGTCGAAATTTTGGAATGCAATTTGTATGCAAATGGTAAAGGAACCTACATGGAATATCTTACCTTCAAGGAGGGTAGAGTGATTCAAGATAGTTGGTGTTACATGTTCAGGACCCGTACCTTTCTACGGTCGCCTAGTAGAGCAGCAAAGTTTTGTAAGGAAACTACTTTCCTAGGACCCGTACCTTTCTACGATCGCCTGAATGGGGAAATTGCTTTTCCAGGACCCGTACCTTTCTACGGTCGCCTGTTAGAGCAGTAAATGTTGTTTAGGACCCGTACCATTCTACGGTCGCCTAGATTGAGGTTTTGCTTGGCTAGGATCCGAACCATTCTTCGGTCGCCCAGCCTTGCGATAGAAATCATCCGACCAGGACCCGAACCATTCTTCGGTCGCCTTAATCAGATTGAATCTGGAGGAAAAATCTTTAGGGGACAACTCCATTGAGTGTCGGTGTAAAGGACTCTGGGCTACGAGAGCACGCCAGGTCGATAAAAGAAATTCGGGCTACGAAAGCACGCCGGTTCAATAAAATGGACTCTGGGCTACGAAAGCACGCCAAGTCAAGAAAGAGACATCGGGCTACGGAAGCATGCCGAGTCGATGAAGGGGACTCTGGGCTATGAAAGCACGCCAGGTCGATATAAAGGACACCGGGCTACAAAAGCACGCCGTGTCTATTAAAAGGGACTCTGGGCTACGAAAGCATGTCAGGTCAATATAACTGGACAGCTTGACCAAGTCAAGTGTCGATGCGCTTGAGAGAGAATACCTGCACAATGACAAGTATTTTAGAGTATGGTAGAGATATACTTACTGGTGATATCTACGATTCTTGAGGATATGTCTTTTGAAATTTAGATATCCTGTGGAGGTCTTTCACCTCATGGTGGAGGTTTCTCATCTCCTAATATCATGAAACATTCTGAAAGGAACTTGAATTACCTGTCAGACATGATTTAAAGTAAAAACTGATATACATTCATCAAAGAGATAGACAATTTGAGCTACTCTAGAGTGCACATTTCAAAATTCAAGGGTTCATGCATAATGACTTTACCATATTTGCATCACCTAAATTTCAACACGAGATAATTGTCGTTCAAGATAATGACATGGATTTCTTAAAAATGCTAAATGAGAGACTTTCAGTTAGAAAGGGCTTTCACTCCCTCTCATTCAGAAGGGCTATTTTATGAGAATTACTCAATCTCACTATCATTATACCAACAAGGGTCCAAGTATTCTCGCAAGCGGTACAACCTTACCAATCTGAGAGGTCTTTAATAAGGACCGTAATGTAGGCTTGGTCAATGGGTTAACGAAGGGACTCTTTGAGTCAAGGCTATTGAAAGAATAGCTTCGCAATCATCTCTGGGTTTACAAGTCAAGAACCCTGCAAAATGAGAAAGAAATAGTCTTGCTCGCACTCCTTCAAGCGATGCTTAAAACATGTGAATCATTATGTTAATTCAAGTGCCCTAATCTGAAGAGACTTTACAAGGGACGTAATGTAGGCTGGGTTCATGGGTTGAGAAATGAAATGATCATTAGGCTCAAAGATGTGTAAAGGATGAGAGTTGGTGATCATCCTGGCATTGCCACCAGTTTTCTTTTTCACCATCAGGGATTGCCTTCATGAAATGTCCCATTGATTGTAAAAACTCAACTTTTGAGTTCTTTGAGTATTACTCCATCAAGATTCAATTCTTACAATTGACAGTCACCTTATCTTGACTCTCTTTTTCATCTATAGGCATTGGCCTTGCTTTTACCAGGCACACCGTTTTTTCATGCCCCTAGTTCTTATTCATTCTTTTTTTTTCTTTTTTTTCATGGGTATTGGCCTTGCTTTTACCAGGCACACTGCTTTTTTATGCCCCTTAATTCTATTTTGATTTCTATGTATGTGTCAAGCAATTACACTTTGAATGACACTCGAACTTTTCAAGAGTCTTCATCTGTCTCTTACCTTGCCCCAGTGTGAGGGATGACCACTAACTGGGTTTAAAAGAAATGAAATTGCAGGCTCAAGTGGGCTATGCAAAGGTTATAAGTGTATATGATAGAGAAAGAACTGCTCTTCGTCATTCTAAGGCACTTAAATTACCACATGAATTCAATGTAATAGCATGACTTGAAGATTGATGCAAGTGAGAGCAAGAAAATTTCAATTCATTTTCCTCACCTTATGATGATGTCTTACCTCCAACTTGCCCCAATGTGGGGTGGTTCTTGACAGGGATAATTTGAAAAATCTCCACAAGTGTATGTGGCTCAAAGTGGTTAAGCAATTGATCACCTGTTGTGTTTGGGATAGAGAAATGAATTGCCCCTCATCATTTCGGTTATCGTACTTTTTGCGAGAGAACTCTTTACCATGTAGATATGGAACTTTCTACACTCATCTCACAAGTGTATAAGTAAGGGATTGTGTATAGGATAAGGCTTGCCTTTCATCATCCTGACACGTCTCATTCAGCATTCTTAAGCATTGATGTCACTCTATCATGAAATTGGTGAGCTAAATCAATATGAAAAGCGTTTGTGACTTCAAAACAAACAATTTATCATACTAAAAAATTCTCTTATAAGGGTGCGTTTGTTTCGCGAAATACATTTTCAGGAAAACATTTTCCTTATTTTCTAGCGTTTGGGTTGCTCAGGAAAATGAGTCAACGGAAAATGTTTTCCTAGTCAACGGAAAACGTTTTCCTAACAAAACTTAAATTCAGGAAAACGATTTCCCCTTTGGAAGGACCGAAAAACGTTTTCCGAATCTACCAAACCTTAAATTTGATGCTTGGTTTACAAACAACTATACTTATAAAAATATTTAAAAAAAAATGAATTTGATTTATTATATTTTTTAAAAAAAAAAATTAAAATTTGTAAAACATTTTATAAATAAAAATAAAAAATTCAAATTTGCTTATTTTTCTTTTTCTTTTCTTCTTTTTTTCTTTTTGCTTCTTCTTCACCTGTCACCAGCCACAAGGATGGCCGGTGAGCTCGGTCTCACCAAATCGAGCAATCTCACGACTTTCGACAACAAGGCTTGAGCTTGCTCGAGGCCGATGAGCTTGTGGCCTCCAGTGATGAGGCTCAAGCCTCGCCAGATTGGGCGAGCTCGCAGCCTTAGCGGTCAACTGGCGAGCTCGATGCCTCGGTGACACTGGAGCTCACCCCTTTTAAGCCAGCCAGAAAAAAAAATTCTTATGATGAAGTGTGAAATTATTTTTTAATGGAATCCAAACGGCAAAAAACATTTTCAATTATACATCACCAAACAAAGGAAAACAAACTGTATTCTTAGAAAATGCTTTCCCGAAAAACATTTTCCTTTATCATTGAGTTTTCCGTGAAACAAACGCACCCTAAGTATGAAAACATGATTGCAAGCATTCATTCAATGAAATGTCCCACGAAGGGACTGTCTCAAAGCAATGGGTGTCCTTGGATTGCCCTATTAAAAGGGAACAAACACACAAATTGATCAATCGAGGATGAAAATTCAATCTTTGATTTGATGACATCTTGCTTTTGCCCCTGCACAAAACAACGTGCATGAATAGGATACTATGCAACATCAAAGTAAATTAAAATTGCACAACCATTTTGGCTCAGATCGAGATTTTATCTCAGTCGGGTCATTACCGAAATTTGTCATGCCCCCAATTTATCATCTGCAAGGAAAAGAATAGAGTGTCAATTTCAGAATTAATTATATTCATGAACACAATGTATCCATTTCATCCAAGACAGATTATCCTCTTTTGATTTGTTCCATTATTTTCTCATGGAAATGAGAAACTTCATTTGGCCTTCGAGAATGACATCTCACACAAATTGTTATGAGATGCTTCACATATCACACTTTGGAATCAAGATGATTTTCTTCACTCTTGGGAGATGTCATCACGATTGGCTAGGAAATGATCATTTGCCTTCATGTCTATTTTCCTTCGGATGTATGTTCCCAAATCAACGGGCGAACTATGAATTGACGCGTTACTTTCAAATGCCTCTCTGTTATGCTCTGAGACATGAAGTAAATGAGTTAGAAAAACAAATAAGGGTAACCTAATGCATGCTTTCGGAAATGGTTTCAAAAATGTTTTTTTTTTTAATTCTTTTTTGGATGAGGAAGCATGAAGAAGCCCAGTCCTCAGAATTTTCCTTGAATTATTTTCTTTTTCATTGTTGGATATCGTCACCAGACTGGTTTGGCATACCCCATCATGTCCTCAAAACAAAACTTGTAATTTTATTGGTATTCGTCAATCAAATTACATTTATTGGAATGAAAAATGTGATATTCAAGCACTAAAGCAAAACAGAAGAAATTTTTACCAATCTCTAAAAAGCAATAAGAATTCCCACGCAAGGGAAGGTGCAATTGAACATGCCCCTAATTAAATAAGGAAAGTAAACTACTTTGGATCAAGAATCATGTGTGCTTAATTCTTCACCCTCCTTGATCTTGTGATGTAAATCCTTCAGGTCGGAGATTATTTCTTCTAAATATGTCACTAGTCTCTTCATAGTGGCATCAAATTCAGCTACCTCAGGAAAATAGGACGATTCGAAAGTCCTCTTGGCTCTCTTCTTCGAGTCATAGTTTTTCACTAAAGATAGAGTACCTATATCATCACGACCCTTTTGCTTGACGAGACAAGCCACATTAGCAGACAATTCATCGACTTGACTTTGGAGGTGCGCAATTCGTTTGTTTATATTGACAATGATATGGTCCAGCACCTCATTTTGATCCGCCATTTTAGCTCTCGGCCGCGTACGGATGGGTGAGCGAGATCGCTCCATGATCACCTAATGGAAATAAACGGGAACATGTAAGCATGAGGTGTAAATGGAGAGTCAATCCATGACAATGATCTAATCAATTTTTTTTTCATTTTTTTTTTCATTTTTTTTCATTTATTCATGAAAAGTCTATGCAAGAAGGGAATTTCCTAAAAAATGGATATCCTAGTAAAACCACATTTTCTAGACATGACGTAAAAAGAAATCCTCTAAAGTTTTTTTCAAATGCATCATTCCCTAGCAATTTCTCATTTTATTTCCAATTGACAAATGAATCAAATCAATGATTGACCTAGATTGTCATGGACCAACCCAATAATACGACAAAATAAATTGCATGGTATAGAGATAGAAGACTTACTTCACCAAAGAAATTCAATGGCAATCACATAGACATGCACATGATACGTGAGGCTCGATTTCTACTCTAGACAGGCTTAGCAAAGTGGAGTTAAAAGGGTGGGATGACTTAGTTGCAACCTCACATACTAAGTCAAGTCCTCCTAACTCCGGCTCAGTCGAGAATGATACCCCAATGCGACGCGGCCTCGCGGGCAGAGGTAAACATTCTTGACACCAAGAAAAACTTTCAGAATTGAGTTGGGCAACCTCTACTACGCGGCCTCGCGGTCGAAGTCGTATCCAACTTAATACCATCGTATATATCCTAGTGCGGCCCAGGTCCGGCAGCGGGTTGTGTGTGCAAAAGTGTAGTGAAAAATGCAAAGCATACACTACAGTTTAAATCAAGCAACACTTCAATAACTTGAAAAAAAACATTCATCCCCAACTCCAACCTGCAAGACAAATGTTAGCAATCACTACTCCCCTTATACCTCCCAATCTGCAAAAACATTTAACACCTAAATGTTAGGAACATACCTAGAATCCTCGCCGCCAAACAAAAACATTTTTCAAAAGAAGAAAATTGGCCTAAGTCCACTAAGTGTTTTAACACAAGTCCCCAATGAGTCGTGTTTGTCACGACCAAATTTTTGGGTGTGAACCACCTAGGGTTTGGCTAATGGATTGTTAAGCCTAGACTTAACTCGGGCTCTCCCAAGCCCATACCAATTCGCGACTTATGTTCAAGTTCTTAACATGCAATTGATTTAATTAGGAGTCGCCACTAATCTATTTTTGGTGGGTCGATTAGAAACCCAAGTAAAATAATGGAATAATTATTTTACTCCTACGAACCAGAGACTATGAGTACGGGGACTTGGTTACGCTATAATTCTCTAACGCCCTTTCGGTACCTTTCCTTTTATTTTGAAAAATGTTTGGCAAACAGTTTGGATTGATTTTAAATCTATTTCCCTAACATGTGATGTGGTCATACGGGTGCACAATCCAACAATTTAACACCCCAGATAAACAATAAATAAATTAAGGACTTACCTCGTAAAGAACGGAAGCATTCGTAATGTTAAATTAAAATCCACATCAACAACCCTAGATATGGTTTCTAATTAACACACAATTTTTTTTTTGTTTTCACTTTTTTAATGAAAATCATACAATATGCAATGCAATATTAACTAAATGACTAACTCTAATGACATGTAACTCCTAGTTGAATGGGCCTAGCAACAACCATCACATGACATGCATTTTAATGAATCTAATCCTAATGATGTGCATGTGACATTTTTCTTTTCTTTCATTTCTTTCTTTTTCCTAAAAGAATGCAATCTATCCTAGATTAAGATCCTATTTAATTTATATTAAGAATTAGATTGAGCCAAATCCTAATCTAAAAAATGCCTAAACTTATAATAAATTAAAAAAAAAGATTATCTAAATTAAACTAAGTGCAATTTAACCCTAATATGCAATGACATGCAAAATATGCTCTAATTCTACATGACAAGTGTATGATGATTTTTTTTATTGTTTTATTAATTTTCGAAATTTACAATTGCCAAATAATTAAACATGCAACTCAATTTAAAATCTAGCAACCTAAATTGATTTTTTTGAATTTTTTTAAATTTGAAATAAAATTCCTATTCTAAACATGTAAACCCTAAAACACGCAATATTCTAACTCAAACATATCTCAATATAAAGAAAGCAATTATGACAAGATAACTTATTCAAAATCATCAAAATATCACACATCGTTCGGATCAGGGATAACATTTTTTGGTAAAATCGATAAATTGATCTTAAGTCTTAAAGATCAACATATCAATTTTAATCCCACTCGATTAATTATTTCATCCGGAAGCCTTATAGATGAAATAAAAAATCACTGCGCCATGATTCGAATCAGTGACATATGAGATTTCCAATTATGCATAGAGAAATATTTCAAACAAAGAAACCAAGATATAAAAATAAAATAAGATAAAATAATCCAGCCTAATAAAATAAAGCAAATCTACCTAATTCGATTTTTTTTTTTTTTTTTTTTTTTTTAATAAAGAAAATCTTGACCACCGGTTTGGGACTCCGGCGAAGGGTTCCGGCGAGGGAGAGCTCGTCGGCTAGGGTTTCGGCGAGGGAGGCAGGGGCGGCACGTCGGAGTCGCGGCACCGGGGCTTCGGGATCGGCACGGAGCGGCGAGATCGGGACGGCGTCGAGCTGCGGCTTCAGGGCGGTGCGGCAATTGGCGCGACCTGCAGAGGGGGTTGCTGCGGGAGCACGGATCGGGATGGAAGGACCGGCGAGCGGCGGGGCGGCGAGGCAGCAGGGAGCGTCGCGGGCGGCACGGCGAGATCGGATCTCCTGGCGTCGGTCACGAGTGCGTGGGGGAATCTCCGGCGATTGGTTTCAGCAGCTGCTGTGGGCAAGCGACAGCGGGAAGGAAGCAGCAACGGCGGCGTCGGGCTTCGGTGGTGCTCGGCGAACGGCAGAGGCGCGGAGACCGCTGGGTCACGGGTTGCAGAGGCGCTGCGTCGCGGGCAGCAGATCGCGGGCCGACGGGTGAGCAAGCGGTGCCGGACGAGGGCGCTGCAGGAGTCGCGAGGCTGGCAGCTGCTGGCGTCGCAGGGGAGGTCGAGCGGCGGTGGCGGAGGCGCGGCGGCCGGTGCGAGGTGGTGCGGGCGCAATTAGCAGCAACGCTCACCGGCAGGGTCCTCACGAAGAAGGTGAACAGTCCTTCATCTTCTTTCCCTTTTCTTTTTTCTTTCTTTTTTTCTCTTTTCTGCTGCTGCACGTCCCTTCACGCGACCCCTTCTGCTGTACGTTTGCCTCTGCTGGCTTTTCTCTTTCCTCCTGTGTTATGCTTTTCTTCGATCTAGGGAACCGACCCTTTGTGGCTTTTTGCTCTGGTTCTTTTTCTTTCTCACGAAATTTTTCTCTCAAATCCTTGAATTTTTCGGAATTCGCCCCCTCTCACGTTTTCTCTCTGAAAATTTTTTTTCCCCAAAGTGGCCGAATGTCTTAGTTGCGTGGCTTCCCTTTTTGTGTACCCCATCACACCTTTTATAGGGTAAAAAATTAAATCTGTATTGCATATTTTGTTTCCAATTTTGCTCCTGCAATATTCTCTTTTGCTTTTTCCGCATATTCCATTAAAAAAAAATTCCCTTTTCAAGCAAAATACACCCCCGGTGTATATTACTTGAATATATGAAAAATCTAAACGGAATATGTAAAAAATCCTCATTTCACCAGCAGCCTAAAATAAAACAAAATAAAAAATGAAATGTTTCTAAACTATATGCCATGCAATTAATTATTATTATTATTTAGGGATAAAATTAACCCCTAATTTTTTAAATGTCTAAATGGGTTGCCAAAATTTAGGTGTCAACAGTCTCTTAACAAAATGATCACACGTATTAAATCAAATCTCAACTTATGAATCACAAAAACAAATCATACGATTCTTTCTTCAATAAAACAAAATATGATCATTATAAAATCTCAATCAACCAACGATATATCAAATATCAATCATAATGAGAATTTTTGAATTTATGTATTCAAATCAAATTGAGAATAAAAAATTCATTACCAAATCCTCTTTCTTCTTTCTTCTTTATATCCTGCAAAAATAACTCATATTTTCGGGTCCATAAGAGTTAGTAGAATATGCTGTTTTTACTCAATTTTTCTTAATAGGTCTCCAGACTTTAGAACAATATTTTTCAAAGTGTTCCGAATCTCCACAATTTGAACACTTGACGTCATTTCCACCAACAGGTTTTATAAACACATTTTGAAAATGATTTTTGTAAAATGCCTTTGAAGGTCTTTGTCTAACTCATCTTTTACTTTAGGAAAATCAATTAAAGAATTATTTTCCTTATTGAAACCAAATCCCGACTTATTATAGTAAGGAACTTGTATAGAAAGGATATGCTCTAATGTTTTTGAACCATTTGAAAATCTTGTTGAAATATTTGAAAATTCTTTCTTTAAAGAATCATTTTCTTTGATAAGTAAATCTCGACTTCCTTTTTGTTTGTAGAAAATCTTTTTGCAAAATTTCAAAATTTTCTTTTTGAGAAAGATCATGTTGCCTAAGCCGAGAATTCTCCTTTTTTAAGTTCGAAGATCTTTTTAAGAGAAGATTTGAGATTTGAGCAAAGCTCATTTATATACTTTGAAACCTCTGAGAGAAATTTTTGAATTGCTTACCTCGATTTCCTCATTGGATTCTGAGTCTGTGTCTGAGTCAGACTCAGATTCTGAATGTGCCGTCAAGCATATATTTCCTTGCTCATCATCTTCTTTAATTATTCTTTTCTGGCCATTCTGCTTGTATTGTCTTCTTTCACTAAACCTCATTCCTTTTCTACTAAGCTTTTTGAATTTCTCGATCATAAAAGCAAGTTCTTCGTTGTCCATGTCATTTTCTGAGTCTGTTTCATCAAAAACAGCATTAGATACTAAAGCAATGGACTTCTTACCTTCGGGATCTTCATCGTTGAGTTGTTCCACTTCATAGGATTGAAGAGTGCCGATCAATTCATCAACGGAGAGTGGCATAATCCTTTGAGTCTCCCGGATTGAGGTCTTGACATGGTTCCAATCTTTTGAGAGACCTCGCAAGAGTTTGTTGACCTTCATTGGGGAAGAAATTGGATGACCTTGATATGCCAAACCATTTACAATTTCTGTAAAACGATTGAACATATCTCCAATCGACTCTCCTTGCTTTATCTTGAAGGATTCATATTTGTCGAGCAGGAAGTTTACTTTTGTCTCTTTGCCACAATCGGTCCCTTCATATGTAACATGAAGTTTATCCCAAACTTCTTTTGCTGTTTCACATGAAGAGATTCTATTATATTCAGCAGGAGATAATGCGCAATATAAAGAATAAATGGCTTTTGCATCAAGCGCTTCTCTTTTGGACATCTCCGTTCGAGACATAGGAGCGGGGAGTTTGGTTTCTTTGTCTTTGCCATTCTTATTTGATGTAGACACAGCAATGGGGTTGATTCATCTTTCCACAACATCCCATTGCAAGGGATCTTTGGATCTTAGGAATGCTTTCATTTTGTTCTTCCACACATTGTATTCATTTCCATCAAAATATGGTGGCCTTGTGCTGCTTTGTCCCTCTATAAGTCATGATGCCAAAATACTAGCCATAAAAGATCTTTAGCTCAAAAGTAAAAACACTTTTATAAACCGAGCACTTGGCTTTGATACCAATTGAGAGTGCTAGAATGAACATCTAAAGGGGTGAATATGTGTTTAAAATAAATATTGGCAAATATATGCGGAATAAAATAAACTTCGAGTAAAACAAAAGAGTTAGGAAAGAAAATAAGAACACAAGATTTATAGTGGTTCGGCTTAATCCAAGCCTACGTCCACTCTCCCACGCTAACAGCCTTCTTGGCTGGATTCCACTATGTAATCAACAAGAGATTACAACTTCAAGTGCAAACACTTATAGATCACACTATCTCACTAAGTCACTCTTTTGGTATTTCTCTCACGATCACAAACGTTTAAGCTCTCCAAAGACAAGTGTATGAACAAAGATAGCTCGAACTTTGGAATTATAAATTCTACGCTCCGTCTCTTACTTGCTCATCGGTCCATGATCTCCTTAAATACTCCTCCACTTCCAAACTAACCGTTGGACAGTATCCCGGAGAATCGTCTTCCAATATACCCATTGGACAGCTCTGTATCTAGAAGATTTGGTAGCCGTTGAGTGACAAAGGTAGAATCACAAATTGATTCCGATCGCCCATACAAACGGAATCTTGGTTTCCTTAAGTAAAGCTTCTTCGTATAGAAAGTTCTTGTCTTCAAGATCCAATCGTCAATCAATTAGATTGAGTCAATCAAATCAATCTTGATGTGGAATCCAAACCAGATCACTAGCCATTATATGATTGGGCTTGAGTTATGTTCTCTTCGAACTGGATGTAAAGTCTCGAGAGTAATAGACTTTACAATCTCGAGTCCGAACATATACGCTTCGAACAGATTTAGCTTTAAGGTCGAACACCGTCGAATAAGTTCAGCTTCAGATAGAGTCTACGTCCTTCCGGTTTAGCTTCAAAGATAGAGTCTCTGCCTTCTGGTTCATCATTCACGTTCAGTCTGGAATTAGTCAGAGTTGACAGACTTCTGATGTAGAACAGACTTTGAAACTAAAATCTGGCAGTCTTCAGACTTTGACACAGAAGTCTGGAAATCTTTAGAATATACTTTGGACATATGTTACGTTCAATCTTCTAGCAGTCTTCTGACTTTAACAATATCATTTACATGTTCTATTATCTGCATGGTCTATTACTTAACCATTAAACATGTTAGTAGCCTTTGATTTATTTTGTTATCTTCAAAACATCATAAGGAATTTCCCTAATAGAGACTTTTTGAGTTGAAAAAGAGATAAAAAGGTAACGATTTTCACTATTGTAAAACACATATGGGACAACTTACAGATATCTCTTGTAAGAAAAATAGTAGTTCGTAAGCCCTACATATACGTACATAAAAGTCAATTTGAGTCCCTCTTATAAGTCATTGATACGATTCGCGCTACCTTTCGACCATGGCTGACTATCATATCATATCTAAACATGACTCTTCGACACATTCTCAACCACGCATTTCTTTACTTGGCGTTCGGGGAGCAGCAGGTAAGCTGATGCTTATACATCATGTTACTCTGAAATCCCTTAGTCCCACCACACCCATCAATTAGTTGGAGTGACGGCATCTGCACTCAACTTTGGAAAAGGGCAAGCAGGTTCGAGAAGTACTTCTATAGATCACTAACATATCACCGTTATCATAAGCCAGATTTCAGTCTCCAGTAAAATCCAAAACCACACCGAAGACACATTAGAAACACTACCCCTATCTTAATCAAATTGACTAAGCCCAAATCCTGCAACAAATTTTTTTTTAAAAAAAGGTAGAAGTATAGCAAAAGTTGTAAAATTTGGCACGGGGGACACTTATGTGTCAAAAGTTATGAAATGTATACATAAGTGCAATTCTTTTTTTTTTTTAGATCGAGACATTTTAGTGCCCTTATTTCCCCCTATACTCCCACTCCTCTTCAATTGCAAAATTCCTCCCATAGCAAACAATGATAGTAACATAATCCTTGTCATAAGCCATTTCTACAACTAAGGAAAATAATAATTAACTTTTGGGACCACATCGACAAAAGACAACTCACCCTCGGTATAGACTTTATTAAAGAAAAGGGAAGAGATGCACATGTTATTTAGTGGAAAGAAATGACAAGATTCCCCCTCAATAGCCACTTTGATTACCTTGCATTCATTTAAAATATTGATCAACAAACAGAGATCCTCACGGCAAGCAGAGGTTCCCATGACACCCATTTCAACACTTCAATTAAAAAAAGACCAGAGATCACCACGACAACCATTCTGAACCCTAAAAATTGCCCGCGTACATTACAATATCACATCTGAGTCCTAAAATTGCCCTCGCACATCACAATACTACATCCGAGCCCTAAATCACACATCATAGTAGCATAAGAGCCTTAATTTTCCCCCTGCCAAGCCCTACATTTCGAGATTGAGCCCTAAATTGCCAATCCAAACCCTTCAATCACCCTAGCACCATATTTGAGCCATCAATCACACATCATAGTATCATGAAGGCCCTACATTTTCCGGCCAACCCCTAAATTTCGCAATCAAGTCCCAAATTTTCCATCGGAGGCCTAATAGATGAGTCCAAGCACTAACTTCACACCATGGGAGAGGCGTCGAAGAGGACAAACTTGGGCGAGTGATGATGGCAAGCGACAACGGTGAGTGATGACCGACCCTCAATAAGCGTGAACGGTGATCGTAAGCAGCGATTGAGAGAAGAGCGTGAGTCCGAGCATGAGCCTGACCGTAAACAGAGACGGCAAGATGTTTAGCCTAAAAATAAGCTAAATGATGTCGTCTACCACTAAGGAAAAACGATGTCGTTTAACTTGGCCAAGCTAGCGTGGATGGGACGACGTCGTTTTTGTTGTCCATGTGCATTTTAAAAAAAAAATAATTGCCACCTTAGTATTTAAAAAATATAAGTTAGACACAATGAACAGTTGACCACATATTACTTTCTCATGATTTGCATGTAAGGGCTGGTAGAAAACCGAAAAAATTGTGCCGGATGACCTTTTTTACGTTGTCAAAATCCATTTCGATGATTTGAACCCTCCCAATGGAGAAAATCGCCGTTTGCCACCGCATGTTGTGCATGCAAACATAAAGGTGCTCCATGTTGATGCATGTGTCACCTTTTGTACAACATTGTGTTAGACTCTAGAAAATCAAGAGACAACCAGAAAGAATGCAAGACCCCACTCGAACTAAAATACCGGACGAAACTCACGTCATTGAACTCTTCCTTCTCCTTGACTTTCTCCTCCTCCTTTGCTTCAGCTGCTGGCACGTCGCCGCCACCTCCCCTACTAACAAGAGCCGTTGCTACAGCAACACTAACAATACCGGAAGGCACTGACGCCAACTTCTCTCTTCCAGATGCAATCAATTCAGTGATGTCTTTTCCCTTGACTTCGGAGAAGAGCAATTCAATCTTATCATCGTCGGCCTCCGCACCGTAGACCCAACAAGCCAATCTTTTAGTATGAACCCGAAATGACAGTGATAGAAAAGAAAACTCACTTATGGAAAGTTTTGATAGAATTGCTCCAACAAATAAAACAGATTCATGGTAAACCCGGAAATTAATTCAGTTTGCTCTAATAGGTTAGATTTCTTTTCTTCCTTCTTCTTTATTCCCCATTTGTTCCCGTGATCCATGTCTCTCTTACTTCAGCAATTTTTTAAATGAGAAACATGACATGAAAACGACATCATGATCCAGAGCCCCATTATATGATTTGACCAACCGTATTGCAAATTTTGTCGTTAGAACTTTGACACGAATGCCTTTCCACGAATTTCATTCAACACATGAACATAGAAAGGAAACCCCACCTAGGACATATTGAAAATTCCACTTTCATCAAGTAATGGGAAGATCTAACAGAACAAGCATCACGCACTCTAACCAAAAATTGGGTTCCTACCGCTGGGACAAACGATGCCAAATTACAAATGAGACAACTTCAGAAATAAGAAACCAAAAAAAGAAAAATCACTAAACCATCCCACAGATGATTCACATACGGTTCCAACGTGAAACCACCGAAAGAAAATTCAAATGTTATCAAAGGCAAAAGAAGGAAATGAAGGAGCATGCACCGCCTGATCCAAGAATGTCCTTCAACTCATCAGCAGTTGGGGTAGTGTTCCCTCCCAAAACAGCTAGCAAGTAAGCGGCAATCACTTTTGTCACACCCTGAACCCCAAGCATGCAACAACCCCTTCTCTTGGTCGATAAAAAGCGACGTCCTAAGACTCGTCAACAACCATTTATTTCAATCTTTTATTATGTGCAAGCGGAAAACGAACCATCTCCCAATCAACAGACAATCAAGCAATCAAACAAGGATATAGAGATGAAAAGCAATAACAACAACTACTCGCATATATATACATATTTACACTGGATTAACCAACGGAGGATCGTTTCCAATTTACAAGCCCCACCAAGGGACTGATCCATCCTTTAAGTCCGACAAAAAAAGAAACTAGGCTAGTCTAATCGAACTAGACAAAAAGAACTCTAGGGCTCGGTATCACTATCACCCGGATCCAGTGGACTCTGACTCCGTCGAGTCATAGTTGGAGGCGTACAGGTTGATCACTAGTGAAGCGGGGGCAAGATTCTCCACTGCACTGTCAGGAGGGTCCAGCTCCATGGGATCCCAGTCGGCGTCCTCGGGGCCCCTATCGGGCGGCCCGTCAAAACCTCGTAGAGGATCGATCAGCATATCGCCATCCCGGATGAACCACGCCAGGAACCGATGGGGTATCCACTGCCCCGGTTCCTGATATACTTTTTGTAGAGATGCGCCCGACCTGGTGCGTCACAATAGTATCCTAGTCCTTAGGGATCCCAAATCACATCGACTGGTGCACCATTCTAAGGCTTGAAAGTGGTTATACAATAACTAATGAGATAAAATTTCAGCGAGTCCTTCCCCTAAGCCCCCGGTTAGAACACTAACTCAACTCGGGGTCTCTTTCTAGAACCCCCCACAAACAACGCAACGACTAACAACCAACAATCAACAATTAACAACAGCCAGGGTCAACCATCAATCAAATAGTTGGTTCGCATGCAACCTTACCTGATATGCTATACCCTGCACGTTATATCTCAACACAATACACGCAATGCACATGGCTATTAGATGATGCAGTTCATCAATCTCATACGAGTCGCATCACAAGCAATCTCACCTGACCATTGCCACTTCCTACACATTATCGATCCATGTGTGCATGCCATAAAATAATGTGAACAACTCATGCATAGCCGGAACCAAGGATGCCATGTTTTCTCATATGCTCTTGCACATTAGTGCGCCACATAACACATATCAATCAATCATATGGGTCTTGATTATAAGGTAAAATCGTTATGACGCGTCCCATACCGTGTCACACAATTTTGCCCTATAATAAGGCGCAACTATCTCAATGACTCAAACACATTCCAATTATTACGGCCCTCCAGCCATGCCCAACTCCCCAGTCGGCGATCATCCGGACCCCCGCCGGGCATCCGATAACAATCGGACATCGTCCCGCTCCGTCGGGCACAACAATGTTTAGAATCCCTATCTGGATGAACAAATGCGTGTGAATAGTACTTTGTGAACAATATCGCGTGAAAAGTGCACTTGAACAGTACCGCGTGAACATTAATTTTTGAACAGTGCACTACGAACAATAAATTTTCAGAATTCAATAATTAATAAATTAAATCCAAAAATCATTAAAAGCATTAATTAAAGTAAAAAAATCAATTAATCAAGGCAAAACATGCTTAATTAAGCACATAAGAATCATTAATCGGCAGAAGTACAGCGCAAGTGCCATAACTTGGCACGCCGGGACACTTAAGTGCCATAACTTCCAAACGGTACACTTAAGTGCCACTTTTTTTTCGAGTGGGACACTTAGTGCCACATCCGGCGACCCTTGCCGGAAATCCTACGTGGCAATTTATTATTATTATTTTTTGCCTACATGGCTCGCCGGAGCTCCAAATCAGCATAAAAAATAAAAAAATTTTAAAAAAAAAAAGAAAATTTTAAAAATTTAAAAATAAGAAAATTTAAAAAAAATTTAAAATTTAAAAAAATTTAAAAAAAAAAAAAAAAGGGGAGGGAGGTCGAACGGGCGGCCGAGGGCGAGCCCTCACCGCCGTCGCCCCCCGCCATCGCCGAGAAGGGCCCGACGGAGGGGGAGGGTCGGCCGAGGTCGCCGGCCCCGGCCGATCGACGGCGAGGGCTCGCAGCCCTCGCCGGATTGCGGCGAGGGCCGCGACCCTCGCCTAGATCCGGGCGAGGGCTCGCCGGCCCGCCGCCGGTCGGCCCCGGCCGGGGCCCGCGGGCCCTCGCCGCCTCCCGCCCGCCCGGAAGGGCCGGCGACGGAGTGGGGGTCGGCGGGGTCACGGGCCCCGGCCGGGCCGGCGAGGCCGGCCGGCCGGGCGGCGAGGGCCCGCGAGCCCTCGCCAGATCTGGGGGCGAGGGTCGCGGCCCTCGCCGCGATCCGGCGAGGGCTGCGAGCCCTCGTCGGTCGGCCGGGGCCGCGACTGGCCGATCCTCCCCCTCCGTCGCCGGCCCTTCCCGGCGACGGCGGGAGGCGGCGGCGACGAGGGCTCGGCCCTCGCCCGCCCGTTCGACTTCTCCCCCTTTTTTTTTAAATTTTCTTAATTTTTAAAACTTTTAAATTTTCTTAATTTTTAAAATTTTTAAAATTTTTCTTAATTTTTAAAATTTTTAAAATTTTTCTTTTTAAAATTTTTTTTTGAATACTTTATAATTTAATTAATTTTTATATTATTATTTACACGTAGACACGAAATGGCGTCGTTTTTGCGTTTTCTCCGCCACGTCGCATGCAAAACGACGCCGTTTTGGACTAAACTCGCCGGAAAATTGCAACGTCAGCCCGGTTGGCGGATTTTCGCGGAGTGGTACTTAAGTGTCCCATTTTGCTCGATGATGGCACTTAAGTGTACCATTTTAAAGTTATGGCACTTAAGTGTTCCGGCGTGCCAAGTTATGGCACTCCAGGTGTCCTCACCTCTCATTAATCAAAATAAAGCAAGATTAAGCTAAAGTAATCTTAACCATCCATCTAACTATCTATTTTAGGGCTAATACAACTTAATTAAATCCCCTAAACTAGAATTAACCATAACTAAACCAACCCTAAGCAAGTTTAGGCACTAATCGACGGATTAAGAGCTAAATTCACTCGTTAAGCGGGCCGGAGACACGGACGCGGCGACGATGATGGAGGCAATGCACGGGGACTTCAACCATGAGGATCCAAGGCGGTCCCAAGGCTAAAACAGCAGCAACAAAATGTTGGTCCTTGATCGGGCATCGTCCCACTCCGTCGGGCATGGTAACGTTTAGAATCCCCATATGGATGAACAATGTGTGGGAATAGTACTTTGTGAACAGTACCACGTGAAAAGTGCACATGAACAGTAATTTGTGAACAGTGCACTACGAACAATAAATTTTCAGAATTCAATAATTAATAAATTAAATCCAAAAATCTTTAAAAAAAATTAATTAAAGTAAAAAAAATCAATTAATCAAGGCAAAACTTGCTTAATTAAGCACATAAGTATCATTAATCAAAATAAAACAAGATTAAGCTAAACTAATCTTAACCATCCATCTAATCACATATTTTAGGGCTAATATAACTTAATTAAATCCCCTAAACTAGAATTAACCCTAACTAAACCAACCCCGAGCAAGTTTAGGCATTAATCGACCGATTAAGAGCTAAACTCACTCGTTAAGCGGGCCGAAGACACGGACGGGCGACAATGACGGAAGCAATGCATGGGGACCTCAACCATGACGATCCAAGGCGGTCCCAAGGCTGAAACAGCAGCAAAAAGTTGGTCCTTGCATGGACTTTCAGTTAGTCTAGTTATCTTGTACTCATCATTTGAAGGGCTTGCCTTAATCCAAAGATTCTTGAGTATCCGTTTTGCTTGTTGCATTAATGTCAGCAGAAGTAATTTCAACGACCGTAGGAGAATGAATGCAGTAGACATAACCTCATAGAAAGAACATAAATCACATTCGCCCAGTCAAGTGAGTAAGAATCCTTCACATTTTGGTCCGCAATTAGAAAATCTATCACTGGCCTAGGTCGTATGATCATGGTAGTCGATACATGTGGAGTAAATAAATCGGTTACTGGTTAGTTACCAAAAGTTAATGAATAATTGAATAATTGTTGCAGGTATCAACCTATATTAAGGGACAAGCCTCCCTAGGTAGTTCTGAAGCTCGAAATGAAATCCTTTACATCCAAGAACACCACCCCCCACATCAGCAAAGTTTCTTGGATCACCATGAAAGAATGATTGGTGAACAAGAAGGCATCCCCTGCAGCAGTCAACATTATAGCATTGATTATAGAATATCCAACAACAAATGGGATAAAAAAAGTAGGAAAGTGAAGAAATATGACTGGCTTATGGCTTAGCTGCATACTGCCTCAAAATTATATCCAGTACCCTAACAGCTTCCTAGAAGTTCTCATATTCTTGACCCCGTAAAGCATTAGCAATCGCTTGCATGGGTATCTTTGTAACAAAGTGAATCTCTACTTTAAATGTCTTTGACTGATAAGGTCGCCGCATTCTCTTCCGATCACTATGATTTGGACTTCCATGAGCATCGGGACTAGCATTTCCATTATTCCTATAAAAATCACGTCTAATGAGAATCAAAATAATCCATCCATGGGTGGGGGACCACCATTAGAATGCAATCTACCTGCTTAATGATATATCCTCAAGAACAATTGTAAATTCAAGTTTGTTGTGCGGAAGAGGCCCAATGATAAACAAGCTCTTCTCTCCATCATAAGCAAAGTCCTTTCTAGATAATTCCCTGCTATAAGTCTCCTACACTGTCCATCACTCGTCTTCCAATGCCCTTCACATCAATAGGGCGACCATCTTCATAAGATATGGATACCTGAGTTACAAAGTCAAAAGATTAATGCAACGTCAAAACCAATATCAACATTGCCATCGGTTGAGTTACAAAAAAGATATTAAACATTAAATAAGAGAGTATAAAAGTAAAACATTGTATATACAGAATAATGGAAGAATTGGCCATTAACATTTGTAACATTAACTTTAAAGTGATTTATTTGCCAATTACTTTTAATATGTTGTAGAGTGACGGTGTGACATGCTATCATGTTCTATTTTTTGATTGACCTCTTCATGTTCTTGAATTTTTAGAAATTCGCGTGTTAAAAATTTTGAGAGACTTCCTTGTGAAATTTGTTCATATGATGCTGATTTCACATGATTCGCATATCAATGCTGAACTTTAGGATATCACCGGCTTGTCTTTCGCATTGTACTTCTTTAGAAATGAAAATGGTTGCTTTTTGTATTTGATTGTTTCTTTTATTTGTACGCACCTAGTTATTAGTATTTTAGATTAGGTTTAGATTAGGATCCCGAAGATGGAGAAGGCGTGAAGATGGTGGAAGTCGATGTCCACTCCGACTGTTGCTATGTAATATTCTTTTGTTCCCGACATATGTCTCGGGTTCCAAGCATTGTATAAAACCCGACGAGTTGCGGGTTTCTTTCTTTTCTTTTTAATTGTTTTTCTTTTATATTTTTAGGACTACCTGATAGATTACGGCTTCCCATTGATTGCTTACTTAATGCCTTGCAATTTCAATTTCATTGGTTATTTTCCTTTCTATTTTTAGAAATAGAATAGCATGTAAATAATCTACGCGCATGGTCACTTAGTCTAGAAATAGTGATCCGAAAATATAAAAAGAAATGCATTGACATGTTAGGAAAAACACAACATACTGTTTAGGTACCGAAGGGGCGCTAATAGCAATATTAGCGTAACCCAAGTCCTCGAACCTAGATATCGATTGCGTAGGAATCGAGGGAATACTCCCGACCCTCGATTGGTTTCTAGCCGACCCCAAAAAATGAGGCTAGTGGCGACTCCTGTATATTTTGAACCCGTGCAGTCTTTTTCTTCAATGGTGCAGGAGCATTTATTTCCTCCACTTGATTAGACTCCCTCTGCAACACTCAAAAACTACACTACTAGAGGAGAAGGATGGTTGAATGGGCTGGTCGGAGCTCTGGCAAGCGGCTGGCCGACGACCGACGACATCTAGGGGTCAAGAGGGACTGGCTGGTGGCTGGGTTGGGTGGAGGTTAGGTCGAAACAGGAGGAGACAAGAGGAAAATACTAAATCTGGGCGGAATAGAGCAAGGTTAGGTAGTCAAGCGAGCGACGGTTTCTAGTTGGCTAGCGGGTCAACTAGTGGCTCCGTTTGGTGAATGGCCACCTGAGGGTGTACAGATTGGGCCTCATGAGCACGGTGGTGGATGGCACGGATGGTGATTTGCACGGGAAGGCAACAATCAACTCAGATTTTTTTAGGAATGTTTGCAGAAGAAGAAGAAGGAAGGGAAGGAAAATAGGGGAGAGAGGGGGCTACGAATTCTTTGGGGTTGAAGAGGAGGAGAGAGAGTGATGGGAGAGCTGGCTGCCTTCTTCATTAAGGCCCTTTAATGCTTGCTTCAACTCCCCATGCAACATGACCTCAACTCCTCTCTCTTCATTTGACTTATCCACATAATATCTAGGGGCAAAATAGTCATTTTCACATTGCACATTTACTAATTTTCCCTTGGGCTGAAAATGAAGGGTGGACCTAAGAAACATGCTAGGAAATGAATAGGAACGGGCTTGGGAATTAGTTGGGCTCGGAAATAACTCAAGATTAGATAATTGGCTCGGTAGGTAAAATGGTTGGTTGGCCCCAATGGGCTCACTTGCTTGCCTTGGGCCTGAGGCCCAAGCTAGCCTTGCCCGGCCCACATCCTCATAGGCTCATTTCCTCGGTTTGTAAATCATTTTTCCCAAATACTCGGCTTAACTGGTGCTATCGACTATCAAAGTAGCATCATCCAATAGTCCGTCTTGGATATTCCCGAACATTCGAAGTCCAATCTTGGGTTCTCATGTTATGACAATTTCGCCAAAATGCCATTTTGGTACAACTCGGATTGATAGACGGTTTTGAGGATTCATGCGTAACCGACTCGTGCTAAACCACGTTAAAGACATTTCGACACATGGACGTCATTGACTACATGAAATTGCAAATGATAAATTCTTATTTTAAAGTACACGATTACTGAGGATTAACATAAGGTTGTTCGTGGGCTCGATAACAGTAACATTCCATTAGGTTCTTCAAATCGACTTCTAGTCGTTCTTGAAATCAGCCTGCCTATCTACAGGATCGTCCTCACGCAAGTCTCATGGTCAAGTCGTTTTCCCAGGTCAAGTTCTTTAGTCGCATGAGTTTTGTCCTCATTAGCCTTTCCCCTCAAGGTTAGTATCTCCGGAGTGATCAATCCCGAGTGAGATCAACCAATAATGCATTGAGAAATTCACATTCATTCATATCTCAAAGGACTCGAATTTCAGGATGTTACAACTTTCGTCTTACATGCTTCAACACCAACATAACAATAATCATAACGGTCTCCATGGCAGGTCGAAGAGAGAGAGAGAGAGAGAGAACCTTGAGAGCTAGATAAAGATGGCTATAATTGTGACATCATAAATTTTCAATCATATTTTCAATTGAATAAATCGGACCTTTCATCGACGCGCCTATAAAGCTATTCTCTAAACCGATCATTCATGAGATAACTAGACTATTTGGGGAAGTCATTAAGGGATTTGAACGCAATAGACTTGAGAATTCGACTAGGAATCGACTGTTCAATCATGCTAATTTGCAATGGTCATTACGGCACAATTAAAAATCGATCAGAGATCGGAGATAAGTCGATTCGACTGAGGTGTGTGATTGAGTGTGGGTGATTCCATTTGATTGCAAAATTATCGTCGATTAGCACGAGACCGATTTTCTATCATTTTTGGTACCTTGTGTCCGTATTTGAAATCTCGAAATTTTCACGACAATCAAGAGTCGCCAATGTGTCGAAGATGTACATTGTAGCTCGAAAATAATCAACCACGGATCAATTGCACTAAAAATTCCTAAAAACTACCCGCTATGTTAGGTTATGCTAAAAATCACGTCAAATTGAAATTAATCATGAATTTGAACTTGATTTCAGAAATTGGAAGTTCTGTAATGTCATGACTTATTTTAGGAACGTTTACTCATCATTCGAAGAGTTTTTAGCGATTCTGGGATTTTTACGGAAAATCGATTCGAATGTTTTGGAAAACAAACGGAAATTTGAATTGTCTGAATAGAAGGAATTTTCGACTTGCAAACCGAGCTATTTGGTGAAAGGGACTTGCAGAAATTATGTGGATTTTTTTCTACATCAAAATTCGATATCAAATTTGGAGATTTGTTGAAGAAATTGAAGACCAAAATGTGAAATTTGGATCTAGAATAAGGTAGCAATTTTGGGCTTCAAAATTGGGTTTAATTGTGATGATTATTGCAAGAAAGTATTAGAGACATTGGGATAAGTTTGAGGGCTAATTGGGGGACCAAGCATTCAAGAAATTGGATAATCTTTATTGACTTTTTGCACTATTTTCCTCCTTCATCCGTTCCCTCCATCTACGTGCAGCGTCTCTCTCTCTCTCCTTCGGTCTCTATCGCGAGCCAGCTAGATCGAGTTCTTTCCGTCTACTGCATTTCGTTTGCCGCCCCACCGTCGAAGTCCTCTCCATCTCCTCGAAGCTCCGTGTTGTCCAGCAAATCAGCCGAAACAAGCTGCAGATGACTGCCCATCTCTCCACGCCACTTGCCAATTTCCCAACCTCTTTCGGTCAACAACAAAACCCACCGAAGCTCCTTCTTTGACTGAAGCCTAGCCCGTTTGCTCCACGTCTTCGCCCATCTTCTCGGCCTGCTCCACGACTCCTCCGCGCAGCAACTTCGATCTAGCGAAGACCACGATTTTGAGCTCCAGTTTAGCCTGCGTCTTTAGTCGGTCCGACCAAGATCAGCCGAGCCCAACAACCCCAAAATCGAGCCAGCTTTATGGCCAATTTCGGGCCCAATTTGTGCCCCGTTGGTGTCATCGTTTTGGGACTTGTTGATCCCCGTTGCGTCCCTAGTTTTGGTTCGAGCGGATTGCAAATCTAGTGAGTTATCTCACTAAATCTCGATTAGTAAGTTAATTATGCTTAGATGGTAATTAGATTAAGTTAATTAAGGTTTATGTGGTTAGTTAGGTTAGATTAGTTATTTAAATATCCAATTTTGCAAGTTAGGTTGTTAAATTAAGTTAATTAAGGCCTAGATAGGTTGTATTAATTATCTAGATTGGTTCGGAAATTTTCCGGGCCCGTCTCAGTATTTAATTTTGCAATTTTGGCCTAGGTTAGCTATTTTGGGTATTTAATTGATTTATTTAATTAATTTTAGTAATTATTTAATTATTAAATATTTTTTGGAAATTAGACCGGGATAACCGGTGATAGGAATTTTGTGCTGATTGTAATAGTGTGTTCAGATTTCGCAATTGGATGTTAATTTGTGCAAATTGAGTGTTGACTAGATTTTTGGTAATTTATTTAAAAAATTGTGAATTTCAATATTTATTTAGAAATTCCCGGGTATCGGGTTTTAAAACTAAAAATATTTTATATACTATATAAAATAGTGAGATTTTAAATTGGAGGATATGAATTTTTCGGGTTCGATTTGATCGCGTAGCCACACACGGCTATTTTCACAGAGTGTCCTAGGACGAGATTGATTGATTGTGTGTTAGTTAATGAGAACCCGTATCGAGCTTTTAAGCCTGACGTTACCTTATATTAGATACTCATTTATTGGAACTCGGGTCGTAATAGATTCTGGACCTACACCCCTTTGGGGAAGCCGTCTATTAAGATATGGATGTCGCCGTGCTCAATGGAGGTGAGATGACACCTGGCTACGCCAAAAGGACACCAAATTTATGAGTAGGTGACTCGGGTTGCAGTAGATTTTGGATCTACGCCCATTCAGGGAAGCCGTCTATTAAGATATAGACGTGATCGTGCTCAATGGCAGTGAGGCGATACCTGGTTGTGCTGGTAGACACTAAACCTATGAGTAGGTGGTACCCTTAAGGGGAAAATATTAACAATTGGAACACATAATTGATTGAGCTGATGAGACGTTTCAATTATTGTGTGCATCAATAATATGTATTTGAGATATGAACTGTGCTAATATGCAGAAAGAAACTGAGGCGATGTAAGTTCCCTGTTCTAATTGTGTGATTGTGTGGTTAGAGCGCCCTGAGGTATATTTACTTCCTAATAAGGGTTTAAAGGGTGGACTTGCTAAGACATTGTCTCGCTGATTATTGTATAACCATTTTCAAGTCCTTAGAAGTGGTCATGGAGGATCAAAGCCTGGAATTTGTGGAGGTGAAGTCTAGAGGATCGGCGTTTGAGTCCTACAGTATGTTGTAGGATGGCTTCTTTTGAGAGTCGATCATTTTGTATGCTTTTACCTAGACTCATTTTGTATATAAACCCGATTGTTTATAAAAGTGTGTTTTTGTGAAATGTTGCCATTCTTTTTCTATCCCATGTTGTTTGTTGTCAGGGATTATTGTTTCTCTTTCGCTGTGCATTAAAAACAAAAGAATTGGCGACTAGTCTTGGGAAGTCGCATTTGTATCGACTGCAGTGGAATGTGCACGTTCTCGAGAGTCGGGGCGTGACAGTAGTGCTATCGCTAATACAATTAGGGATGGCTTTTTCAGCTTTATGGACGGTTTGTCACTCGATTGTGTGTCTTCTTTGTAGTATCCCCTATTGATTTGTTCTAATAAGATGGCAAATCTTCCATTTGGTTACATTAGGTTCTATTCATTTGGCTATGTTGCACATTACAATGATCTTCCAAAGATAGTCCGTTTAGAAAAATGGACTTACCAATATGGGATGCCTATAAATTAGATAATGACTCAATTCTATACATATTTTAGGACTATTCTTTGGCTCTTTTCTTTTTCATTTTTCTCAGAAAAGAGATTTCTAACTAGCTTATCCCCTCAAAATATAGTAATTCTATCCACTAGAACTCCCCATCAAAAGGGGCATTTTAAGGTAATAAATATGGGAGGTTTGGTTAGACCTGGACACCACTACTAAATGATTAATTTAGATTTCGAGCTAGATGTGGGAAAACACTTACTAACTCTCCATCTACAAAATTCTAAATATGCATGGATTACTCATGATTAGAAGGATTTGGTGGAAAAGAGAGGGAGAAAAAATAGGAAGGGAAGCTTTTATAACATGCTATTTAATCATTTGACCTCATTCTGGCCTTCCGTTGACCATGACATGAATAGAAAACCCACTAGCTATCATAAAAAGAGATGGGTTTTTAGTACGTGGGAAACCTAATCAAAGCTTGATTTTTTGCTAGGTACCATTAGGGACAGCTTTTTCAGCTTTAGGAATGGTTTCTTACTTGGCTGTGTGGTCTTCTTTGTAGCATTCCCCTATTGATTTGCTCTAATAAGATAGCAAATCCTCAATTTGGTTACATTAGGTACTATTCATTTGGTTATATTGCCCATTACAATGATCTTCCAAAGATGGTTCGTTTAGAAAAATGATGGACTTACCAATATGGGATGTCCGTAAATCAGATTATGACTCAATTCCATACCTATTTTAAGACTATTCTTTGGCTCTTTTCTTCTTCATTTTTCCTTGATAAAAGATTCCTAACTAGCTTATCCCTCAAAATATATTAATTCTATCCGCTAGAACTTCCCGTCAAAAGGGGTGCTTTGAGATAATAAAGATGGAAGGAGCTTTAATTTATAATCTCAACCTCATGATTGAAAGAAAGTTTGGTTAGCCCTAGACACCACTACTAAATGATTAATTTAGATTTCGAGCTAGATATGGTAAAACAATTATTAATTGTCCAGCTACAAAATGCTAATCTGCATGCTTTTCCTCATTTAAGATTACTCATGATTAGAAGGATTTGGTGGAAAAGAGAGTGAGAAAAAATTGGAAGGCAAGCTTTTATAGCAGGCTATTTAATCATTTGACCTCACTATGACCTTCCATTGACCATGACATGAATAGAAAATCCACTAGCTATCATAAAAAAAGGTAGGTTTTCGGTACATGGAAAACCTAATAAAAGCTGGATTTTTTTATAGGTACCATTGGGGATGGCTTTTTCAACTTTAGGGACGGTTTGTCACTCGACCTTGTGATCTTCTTTGTAGTGTCCCCTATTGATTTGCTCTAATAAGATAGCAAATCCTCCATTTGGTTACATTAGGTTCTATTCATTTAGTTATTACAATGATCTCCCATTAAAAAAAAAAAAAAAAGACTTATCAATATGGGATGCTTATAAATCAAATAATGACTCGATTTTGTACCTATTTTAAGACTATTATTTGGCTCTTTTCTTGTGACGACCCGAGCGGCGGTCCTCGGACGTGCGCAAGAAATGAGTCCTCTCTTATCCCACATCGCCTAGGGAGGGAGTCATGGGCTATCTTATAAGGTCATGGGTCCCTCTAATTGTACATACGCGTTTTCTTGGGGTAGTATGGGCTGCCTTGAGAGGAACAAAATCATGAGAACTTAGTGTTCAAAGCAAACAATATATGTACAGTGGAGAACCCGAGATGTTACATTTCTTCTTTGTTTTTCCCAGAAAAGAGATTCCTAATTAGTTTATCATCTCAAAATATGTTAACACTATCTAATAGAACTCCTATCAAAAGGGGTGGTTTGAGGTAATAAAGGTGGAAGGACCTTTCATTTATAATCTCAATCTCATGATTGAGAGAAAGTTTGGTTAGATCTAGACACCACTACTAAATGAGATTTCGAGCTAGATGTGGGAAAACACTTATTAACCCTCCAGCTACAAAATGCTAATATGCATGCTTTTCCTCATTAAAAATTACTTATGATTAGAAGGATTTGGTGGAAAAGAGAGGGAAAAAAATAGAAAGGGAAACTTTTATAGCGGGCTATTTAATCATTTGACCTCACTCTGACCTTCCATTGACCATGACATGACATAAAATTCACTAGCTACCATAAAAAAAAAGGTGGGTTTTGATAATGTGGGAACCTAATTAAAGCTAGATTTTTTCCCAAGTACCATTGGTGATGCTTTTTTAGCTTTAGGGGTGGTTTGTCACTCGATCATATGATCTTCTTTATAGTGTTCACTATTGATTTGCTCTAATAAGATAGCAAATCCTACATTTGATTATATTAGTTTTTATTCATTTAGTTATATTGCCCATTACAATGATCTCCCAAAGACCATTCGTTTAGAAAAATGATGGACTTACCAATATGGATGCCTATAAATAAGATAATGACTTGATTCCGTACTTATTTAAAATTATTCTTTGGCTCTTTTCTTCTTTATTTTTTTTTTCCAAAAAGAGATTTCTAACTAACTTATCTCCTCAAAATATGTTAATTCCAAACACTAGAACTCCTCATCAAAAGGGGTGGTTTAAGGTAATAAATATGGAAGTCGCTTCCATTTTTAATCTCAACAAAGTTTAGTTAGACGCGAACATCACTACTAAATGACTATTAGATGTGGGAAGATATTTATTAACTCTCCAGCTACAAAATGCTGCATGCTTTTTCTCATTAAGGATTACTCATGATTAGAAAGATTTAGTGGAAAAGAGAGGGAGAAAAAAGCAGGTTATTAAATAATTTAACCTCATTCTGGCCTTTCATGGGTTAAGTCATGAACAGAAAATTCACTAACTACCATAGAAAAAAAAAAGTGGGTTTTCAATGCATGTGAAACCTAATCAGAGCTGGGTTTTTGGCTAGGCAAATTGCACCCCCTCAACCCCATGATGAATTTCTTGCCTTTTCAAGGGATTGTTCAGATAGGAACTGGAACTTCGATCAAAAGGAGGTTTCTCCCTCACTCTAGTTTGAACTGCACATGAGGGAGTCACTAAGTTCCAACTGGTGAAAATGAGAAGAAAATCAGAAGGAGCCGTTGGGAGGGGAAGTGCAATTCCAAGTCTAGGTCCGGCGGCACGTGGGACACGTGCGCATCTCTGCCATAGCATCCCCCTCCCTCTACCCAATCGAAGCCATGACGCATCGCTTGCTCGAGACGCATCCATATCCCGCCAAATTTGGTTGAGAAGCGTTGGCCCAAGAAAAGATGAAACATCATCGAGAGGAATCGGCACAACCCATCTCGGTTCTCATGTAAATGGGTGTGCGAGGATGACCTAAAAATTGCATCTTTTGCCCGTTGAAAGACAGCGGGATCTTGTGTTGGCTTTCCATGTGACCCGATGGTGGATGCGTTAGAGCGCCCCTCACATCACCCTCATTGACATACTTTCTCGGTTTTCGCAGCACATTTGATTCACCTTTCTTCTTCACTCCAAAGGCAAAACCGGAAGCCTAGTAATGTCAAGCTTTCCTATATAAACCCCACCTTCAAATCTTTGGCCAACCCACCTTTTTGCTTCCTCATTTTCTTTTCCTGCTCTATCTCCCTATATTTCTCTCTACGTTGCGTGAGGAAAGAAAAGAGGAGGGAAATGGCTCAACAAAGGCTCAAGGACTACATTGACACCTTGAATCAGGAGGTGATCGCTTCCCTATAGCTTCCATCTCCATGACATCTCTCTTTTTGCTAGATCATCAGTCTTCTTCATGTTTTAGATTTTGACATCGTTCGCCTGGCAAAAGAAGTGATCGTCCTTTTCGTTTCCTGAATGACGAGCGAGCAAGCCCTCTTTTAAGCTAATGAGCATGAGCTTTTGATCATCTTATCTCGGTCTATGTATATATGCATGATTATGCAGTCCATCTTGACTGCTTCTTTTGTAGGAAAATGCAGATTATTTCTCGTATACGTATACCAAGAGAGGAGTAGCACCAGGTTTTTTCCATCTAACCACCCGTAAAATTATTTCATATTGATGGGCCTAAGTGGGCCCGTTCGCCCAAGTTGGGCCTAAAAACCCGGCCGCAAGATAAGCTCTCATGAATGAAGGGTTGAGATGTGAAGATGTGTTACGTTGAGGAGTTATGTCTTTTAGATGAACGTTTTATGTTAAAGAGTCACGTCTTTTGGAGAAAACGTTTTTAAGGGGAAAAAAGAAAAAGAGACCGTACCTTTTGGAAGTACATACGTTCTCCAAAAAATAGTTCTCTCTCCCCCTCTAAAAAGACCAACGTAAGAATAGTACACTTACATTTAGACTTTTCTCCCCTAATGGCAATAGTACGCTCATTGGTAGAACGATATTAGAATTCTTCCTCGATCTTCAACATTGGTGTTTAATCTGTGGACAATAAGGTATGCTTGATTCCGTGGTGTTTCTTTGATCGGTGATACATGTGATTCCTGAGACTCATTTTCCATATTCGTTTTGGGGGTTCGATTTAGTGTCGGATCGTTTTTAGGGAATCCGTTATTCCCGACATTTGTATCAGAGTGATTGTTCATGTTTCCCGATTCCTTTTCATGTTTATGATTTGTTTTTGATAGAATTTTCATGAAACACCGTCGGGGACGGAAAAATCTTGACACCCGTGTACTATTCACCCCATTTTGTGATTTTCTGTAAGTCAAAATTTGTTTTTGATAGCGTATGGTCAAAGCTCTCATTGATACGAGAAAATTGAGTAGCGGATCACCGCCGAAAGAAACCGGTGTCGTCGGCTCGTGCAACACACGTGCCGATTCGGTCTTCCTCAGGCACGTGCATCACATGAGCCGTTTCAACCTAGGCGCGTGTGACGCACGGGCGTGGTCATTGGCGCGTGCGTGGCACACGCCATCTGATGTCAGCCGTGCATGCGTGTGGCACACGCTTGATGATGTCAGCGTGTCGTCATCCCGCGCACACGTGCGGCACGTGCCGGTTGATTTGTCCGACCCGGCCCGGCCCAACGGCCCGTTGACGCGATTGACTCGTTGATTTGATCCGTTGACCGTTGACCTGCGTTGACCATCGTTGACCGGCGTTGACGGAAAATTTTTGTATTTTCCAATTTATTTGTTTTGGATTATAAGTAATCTTTTTTTTTTTTTGTTCTGCATATGTTGCATCAATCATGGAAAATTCTGTATTTTCCCTTTTGTTCATTGTGGATTATAATCCATTTTTGTTCTACATTTGTTGCATAAACTATGATGCGTTACGCACATATTCCTGCATTTTCGAGAATAAACGAAGAAAATGCAAAACTTAAAAAGCTAATGATAAAGTTAGCTAATTATCGATGGAATGACGGTGATATAATATCACACGTGGTCGAGGGTCTTAGATGCTTTTGGAGAACTACTTCTGTGCCATGGCCAAATTATCTAAATACGGAAATATAACGTATTCCTGTGCTCGTTGCTTGTGTTGTAACCTTGGTGGTTGCCGGGTTGTTGCAACAGTTCGTGCTCTTATAAATGCCAGCCTTAATCAGGACAAGCAAAGGTAGAAATTGGCATTTTCTTTGCATCCATGATTTCAGAACCCTTATAACAGTATGTGCACAATTATATATAAGGATATGTTTTGTTCAACAATTTATAGGCATCTTGTCAAATGTATAGACAAGCTTTTAAATATCTGTTGTTAGTTTTCTCGTATCTGCATAACCATACATGTAGACTAACCTACTAAAGCTATAAGTTTATTGCTTGCATTCCTTATTTTACGGTTGTTCATTTTAATGCCTAGTGATCAACGGTTGTTCATATAGACAAGCTTTACCGCTTGTGGCCAACGGTTTTCAGCAAATTGCTAGTTTCGCAATTACGTCAAGTCTTCGCTCAGGTTTCTCCAGGTTATTCCCATACGTCCAATAATTTTTCCTCCTCTTATCACTCTAATTCTGCTTCAATTCATTTGATGTTCCAATGTGGAGTTTCGTACTTGTTCAAGGCTCTGTTCTATGGACAGCTACAGTTCCAACTCTTCCCAAATATATGTCGGCCCAAATTGTGAAACTGGGCCGTCTTGCACTTTGATGTATCATTCTTTCTGGGATGTATTCATTGTTTTGCTCCCAACTGATCCTTCTTGATCCAAACACTTAGGAGTCTACGGCGCATCTCTCAAACTAGCATGGAACGTTGATGCCTGTGGACTTCTTTTTGGGGCATCATTGCCTTCCTACAGGCGAGCGGCTTATCAGGGAGCAGCATTTCCTAACCCGCGATCTCCTAATAATCACTCATTCTACATTCTTGAGCCTCTAGTGTTCCATGCTCTTCCAGTCCTCCACTGAAAGTGCATCTCTCTTTTATTTCTGGTCAACTTAGAGAGAGACAGAGAGAAGTTCAATAGCCAGGTGAGACAGAAAAGGTATGGGGCAGGCTTTAGGTCTTAACTGAATCTAGAATTCTTCCTATCGCACCAGCACCAGCCTCCACAGCACAGAATGCCCGAGTGTCTAACCGAGGGAAGCATTTCTCAATAAGAAAAGCTAGAAACATGACCAAGTGTTGATGTGAAGATCCAATGTGGTGGTCCAACAAATTAATCATTTTCGTCCATGAACAAACTTGTTCAAAACCACAAATAGGTTAAGTGGCATCAGTTCACCTATCCCATTACTAAAGGGCTTGAGACCTTTTGAGCTAAAAAAGAGAGGAAAAGAGTAACGATTCTTGCTACTGAAAAACACATCTGGGAGAACGCACAGATATCTCTTGAAAGAAGAAAAAAAAAATAGTTCATTAGTCCTGCATATACATATGTAAAAGTCAATTTGAGTCCCTGTTATCAGTCATTAGTAATGATATGATTGGCGTTACCTGTTGACCATGGCCAATCATCATATCATATCTGAACATGACTCTTACACACATTCTCAACCATGCATTTCTTTACTTGGCGTTTGGGGAGTAACACGTAAGCTGATGCTCATACATCATGTTACTCTGAAATCACTCAGTCCCACCACACCCATCAATTAGTTGGAGTGACGGCTTCTACACACAACTTCTAAAATGATGCTCATAAATTGCAGACCTCGATCAAGTGGCTTCATAAGTGAAAAAAAGGACAGGCAGGTTTGAAGATTACTTCTATAGATCACTAATATATCATTGTTATCATAAGCCAGAATTCAGTCTCCAGGACAATCCAAAAACCACACTGAACAAGGGTTGACACGTTTTAAACACTACCTCTATCTTAGTCAAATAGACTGAAGCCCATATCCTGCAACAAATTAAAAAGATAAGTCAGACACAATGAAGAGTCGGCCTCATATTACTTTCTCATGCATCGAATGGAGGGGCTAGTATTAAACTGAATAAATTGTGCAGGATGACCAATTTTTGCACTTTCGAAAATCCATTTGGATGATTTAAATCATCCCATGGTAAAAATCGCTCTTTGCCAGGTCATGTTGTGACATGTGAATGCAAACATAAATGTGCTCTGTGTTGATGCATGTGTCAAATTCTGTACACACACTGTTAGAATCTAGAAATACAAGAGGCAACCAGAAGGAATGTAAAACCCCATTTGAACTAAAATCCCAGATGAAGCTTACGTCATCAGACTCTTCCTTCTCCTCAACTTTCTCCTCCTTCTTTGCTTCAGCTGCTGGTGCGTCGCCGCCACCTCCACCAACAGGAGCCGCTGCTACAGCGACACCACCACCACCAGAAGGCACCGATGCCAACTTCTCCCTTCCAGATGCAATCAGTTCAGTGATGTCTTTTCCCTTGACTTCGGACAAGAGCAATTCAATCTTATCATCATCGGCCTCCGCACCAACTGTGGACCCAAAAAGCCAATCGTTTAGTATGGACCCCAAAATGACATCCATTGAAAAGAAAATTCACTTATGAACAACTTTCATAGAATTGCTCCAACAAATAGAACAGGTTCCTGGTAAACCTGGAAATTAATTCCATTTGCTCTAATAGGTTAAATTTCTTTTCTTTCTTCTTCTTTATATTCCTTTTGTTCCCGTGCTCCATATCTCTGTAGCTTCAGCAGATTTTTTCAATGAGAAACATGTCATGGAAAAGAAAACATCATGATCCAGGCCCTATGTATGATTTGACCAACTGCATCACAAGTTCTATTATTAGAGGTTCGGAACAAATGACTTTCCAATTCACAAGACCATGTGAAGTTCATTAAAAACATGAACATGGAAAGGAAACCAAACCTAGTACATACTGAAAATATCACTTCCAGAAAGTAATGGGAAATTCTAACAGAACAAGCACCATGCACTCTAACCAGTAACTGGGTTCTAATTGCCGGGACGAAAGACGCCAAAATGAGACAGCTTCAGGAACGAGAAACCGAAAAATAGAAAAATCACTGAAGAGTCCAACAAATTATCCACAAACGGTTCCAACGTCAAACCACCTAAAGAAAAATCTCCGTATCATCAAAATGAAACGAAGGAAATGAAAGAGGAAGCACTACCTGATCCAAGAATGTCCTTCAAGTCATCAGCAGTTGGGGTGGTGTTCCCTCCCAGAACAGCCAGCAAGTAAGCGGCAATCACCTTCATCTTCCCTGCTCCAACATCAACACAACAATAAGTATAATGGAACCCATGGCAGGTTAGAGAGAGAGAGAGAGAGAGAGATAACCTTGGAGAGATGGATTAAGATGGCTGTCGGAGGGCTGGGTGAGGGGACGAAGATCAGTTGCTCCTCGTTGCTGCTGGTACTGGTCTAGGGTTCTTCTTGAGCGGAAGTCGGTCAGAATTAGCAGGATGATCTCCAAAGATGGGCTGGTCTAAGAGTTCAAGAGTTTGTAAGTGATGGGCCTTCTGTTTGATTAGGTGATGCCCAGTTAATCCAATACATTCATTCTCATCTTGAATGTTCCTCCGAGTCTTATTGTTAGTGTTGTTCACACTCTCTATCAACTTATAGCATAGGGCTCCTATTTTTTCGGTGAGGGCTGAGGTCGCCCTGGTGGGGTTGTAGGGTAGTGCCCTAAGCCATCAGAGAGCTTTTATAGTTTGAACTCATATTTTATCGGTAATTTGAACTTTAACCCATGAATAAATACTATTTATATAAACTAGATAAAATCTTATGTTTTAAATTTCTTTTTTAGAAAAAAAAAATATCTTTCTTGCTTTCATGCTCAATTTCCTTGTGATTGTGCACCAAATCCTAACAATTATTGGGTAGAGACCTTTCGACGCGGTCCTAACAATTATTGGGTAGAGACCTTTCGATGCATCACTGCGTTGTGTATCCTTTTGATATCTGCGCCACTGTGTTGAACTGTGAAAGTGAACATCCAACATGCGTTTCACAGCGAATGCTCTCTTAAAACTACAACGCCATGGAGCCTAAGTGGGTACCAAAGGACCGCAAGGGACTTCATTTGTGAGCTACGGTAATGCTTTAGCTTCAAGATATTTGTCGAACATCTCGAGAAAACTGAAGTAAACGTTGTCGTAGTCATAGGCCACCCTGTGAGCGATTCTCACCAATCAGGTGACACGAGGTGGACGTGAAATCTACCCTATTACGACGTTTATCGCTTGTGGAATAGTAGTTTTTTTTGCATGTACAATCCTTGTTTCTGCATAAAGGATAAGAGAACGCGAACGAGTGCTATAACTCGAAGTCCAATTCTCATTGCTTGATGCCGCTTATTTGTGTAAAAGAAAGTAGAGTGGGTCGATCGAGGGCAACTCGTCAAAGCTTCAGGAGGATCATGCCTCGGATGTGCACAGGTAGGCCATAATTTGGTTGGCCGAGGAATCTTTATCCAAGTCCACTAATGTCAAACCATCTACAACTTCTATATTACGGTTCACGTTCTGATTCCAGATCTGCTAAATAGATATAATTAAGAACAGACTAGATAGCTCACAATATCACTGGCGTATCACCAAAATGTCTACCACCCCATTTATCTTGAAATTGGAAAGGGCCTTGAAGAGAGTCTACAAGCTACAGGAACAAGGGCTGCATCCGGTGGCGATTCTGTGCAACATGTATCGTCAATCTTCACCAAAAGAACCATCTCTTGGATGGTGCTCTTTCAACTGGCTCGTCCTTCTTTCTATTATCAATCCCCTGCTTTAGGGACTCCAATCTTCGCCTGTACAAAACTCAAACTGCATAAGAACTGCGAACCATTGAAGTAAAGTAACAAAATTAAATAAATCTGAGTTTCTCAACTGTTGAACGCTGACCAAATATATCGGCTGATAACATGTCATGTTACCGCATAATTTTCACATAGATTGATTAAACACAGGTATGTATGCTTGAACAAAGTGTTGCAGTGAGGTTTTGGTGGTTTTGTGTGTGGGCCAGTGGAACCACAGGGGGAAATTAAGGGGGCATGGGATACCATACATTATGCTGTATACACATATCTACCGATTGTGGAGACCAGCTCTAAAGTAGCCAAAACATCTGTTTATCATACTTGTTCAGGGTAACTTCCAGAACTACTTTATCTTTCCCAGGTAGACTTATTCCAGATCATGACAAGCATTGAAATAAATACTCCACATGCCTTACCTAAGTGAGCACAAAAATGAAGAGGAGCATCTAAAACTTACTTGGTATCTGTAAGGCGACCGTGCAGACTCCATCTCTGGCGAAATCCTTCCATGCCTTCGGCTCCACTAGCAAGAATTAGACGCCTGTATATGCAAGTTCAGTAAATAAATAAAAAATTATAGGCAGGTAATCTCAAAGCAAGTTATCAAATGACTACTAAAAGGACCTGATGAGAGGCGGATGCAAAGCTTCAGAAAGGCATTAAGATCATGCGCATTTACCATTATGAAAGAAATTACCTCTCTAAAGATGTGACTTCTGATTGAAGCTGACCAGCTCTTTCTTTGGCCATGTCTAATGGCATTGACATCCCCAATTTGCGCTCACTATCTTGAAGCCTCTCTCTCAATTCTTTGTCCTATGACAGAGTAAAACAAGTAATCATTGCTAGCATAATTAAATAAAAGACAGAGAGTAAAGCAAAAGGACAGAGGAGAGGTAAATCCAAAAAGATAGTATTAATCTCACCCTTTTTTCTGCACATTCTCGATATAAAGCAATCTCATCTTGGCAAAATGGCTCGATATCATTTAATTGCAAGCCTGCAGAACACAGTGGAAATTTGTTTATCAGAAAGGTCATTTTCAAAAGGTACGAATATTAATTTCAAGGTTCAAATATTCTAGCACAACTCTGTCATGTGGTTTCAGCATATTTTCTTCCTCCTGAAAATGAATATTTTGCCAGAAAATAATCCTGTAAACAAGGTAAGAGACAGTGGAAGGTATACAAGTGCCTTGCTCACTTTCAGCATGAAATGAAAAAAAAAAAAAACTAGGATTTTCTGCTTCTTGTATACTATTTCAGATGGTTAACCAGGAAGCCCTTGGATATGCAGCATTCCAATGATCTATTCAATGAGAATCTTGGTTATTTCCAAAGAGAACATGCATTCATGGTCATCACTAGAAAATTTGTCACCATGTCTTGAACTTCTAAATTCAAACAATTCATGTGCCTGATTCATTCAAAGCAAAGCTTATCCAGAGGAGACTTACATAGAAACAGATTTCTCAGAATGCCATCACACAGTTCAACACCTTCAAGCACATGGGAGGCAATTTCTGGGGGAACAAGGGGCGAAGGAGGTCCCGTCATCAAGTCATCACCGACTAATATTGTCTCCTCCATCATAGGCTTTGAATCGACTGAAACCCACAAAAGACATAACAAACACAAATGATGTCATGCACTCGGAAAGCAATTGCACCAAAACTTCAAAGCTACACTCAAGCGCAGACGAGGGAAGCTCCTCTGTCCCAAAGCATTGCGGAAGCTCTACATAGCTATCCACATTCTCATCACAAGCATTATACATCAATAATACAAGAAAGGACAGAATTTGATGGCAATTAGAGTCGACCCACGTAACCAAAGAAATTAAAATCTGGCACGTACCATCCATGGCTGGTTGCTTTGTGGTCGAACTTCAGCTACCTTGTATTCACTCAAGAAAAGAATACAAAGAAAAATAAAGACCCGCACCTGCACAGAGCAAAATTCACTCATCTGCTTAATTCAGAATAATAAAAGCCGGAAGCGACCGTGCGCTGTAATCGCATATCCGATCAAAAACGAGGGGAAACGCGACATCGGAAAGCATCAAGCACCAAACTTTTCAGCGCCCAGACTGACTCAAGCATTTCATCAAACAGGGCGCGCGCATAGCCCGGGCGCGGCCTCGGGTTTCGCGGGCCCGGAGTTTGAGCAGTAACCAAGACGACAGCAAAATAAAAGAATGCAGAGAGGGCGATGATCTCTTGGGAACTGAAAGATATCATGCCGCCGCGCGAACTAGACAGGGATGTTCAGAAAGCTTCAGCAACGCCAAGTCTAGTTTAGATGGAAGGCATTGTTAAGCCGTACGCGGACGAGAGAGAGAGAGAGAGAGAACCCTTTTCGCTATGGCAAAGATCAAACAGAGAAGAGCGCGAAAAGATGTCGGCAGGTACCTTCGTTCTTCAATGGGAGAGAGGTGAAATGGGCGTGGCAATGGAATATACGCAAGACTCGTGCCCGTCTGATAATTGGGACGTATCACATCCACATAGCGGGGGAAGGGTTCTTGATTGAGTCTGGTCCAATGAAATGAATCACTTTTTTTTTCTTTGACTACTACTTGATACCAAATAAAGAAAAACCGTTTCCATTTGAAATTAAGAATCGGACTGTTCAAACACCGGTTCCATTTTTAGGAATTGGAACAGATTGACACTATTAAAAACCGGACCTAATTGGTCGATTTGATCCGATTTGGGTAGTTTTTATTTGGGGATCTATTTTGACAGCCCTAATATCATGACATGGAACAATCGAAGAAGTAGATAAAAAAGAGACCCTAGTCAAAATAATTCTAACCCACCCACAAAGTTAGCCAACACACATACACATTCACAATGGATCAATCGTTATTTAGATAATCACTTACTTCAATCAACTATTAAATTAAAGATTAGTCTAGTGCATCAAGGAATACTTTTGGGGAGAACCTTTGGGCAAATACAAAAGGACTTTTGATGAAATGGCTTTTTTTTTTTTTTTTTTTTTTTAACTATACTATAAGTAGTGTTTGATAAAGTGTAATTTAAAAATATATTGAGAAGCAACTTTGACTTAAATTGTTGGTTAGAAAAAAGCTTCACATTATAAAGAACTTTGGCTAGTTTTTTTTTTTTTTTTTAATTTAAAATTCTTAAATCTTTGTCGACGAAACTAACTTTGTCTTGCCTGGATCGTCGATCCCGGACTAGAGACCACGCCACATGAGTTCTGCAATATGCTGCACCGTTAAGGACTTTTCTTTAATCGGCTCTCAAGTGAGGCGACGCCACTTTGAGTTCTGCAATACGTAGCGCTGTTAAGGACTTCTTTCTTTACTCGGCTTTCAAGCGTGTGGTATATTCGTAGTCATTTATGTACATGCAAGAAAAATTCCTGAACTTTAGCAACGCAGCTCTAATCTCAGGATTAGAGAGTAACAAATCGTGCTGTACCATTACTCATTATCATTGTAAAGCTTTTGCTGTATTGATGGGGGCAGGGCAGTGCCCTTACCGAACATTTCAAACATGTGGTTCTATTTTGGCTTAGCAGAGCTGATAAAATGATGTAGGAGGGGTAGTGCATGAAGCAATGTATGTAAGAAGGAAGGGTTGGCGTTCTGCTGAAGTGAGGTCAAAAGCAAGTAAAATTGGCATGAGAGGATGAGCGGGCGATCCGTTTCGTGTCGGGCAAGCCGAAAGGAGTACTTGAAATGACTGCAGAACGAGATAATTCGCCGAGGGTGAAACTAGTAGAGTAACTTTATCTCTCATTTCTGTCACCATCGTTCCCTTCATTCCACAATACTTCCATTTGCGCCATGGTTCGTAAGAGTACGTGATAGAACAAGCATGAGAGCTATACAATTGAAAGTATGCTCCGGCAATTATTTCAAGCAGACAGCAAGGAAGCAAGCTGCATTCGATCAACAAGAGCAGTATGAGGCCACACTCCATCATTCTCCATTTCTCTGACAAGCACACGAGTGCCTCAGGCAAAATTGAAAAGTTCAATACAAGGCATAATTTGGACGGGGAGTCAGATCAGAATGCCTGTATACGGTACGTAATGGTTAGAACTTAGAAGTAACTTGCACTGAGACAATAATTGAGAAAAGCTTTATAGAGTAATTTCAGGAGATACAAAATTTGCTGATAAATGTGTGTTACGTGACAAGCAGCATCTTTCGTGGTGGATTTACATTATATCATAAGATACACCACAAGCTCAATATCCTTCAACACTGTGCAACCTGCAAAGAAGAGTCTTCATTAACGCCTGTACTCATCGCCACAGTCACCGATCACTTTAAGGAGATCTCTGCCTCTTTTGGAAACTTCCTGTATGCTGGCTACATCCTCCTCGTCAAGAACAAGGGAAAATATATCGTTTGAATCTTTAATATGTTCCGAAAGACCGAGTCTAACACCTACCATGGATCCTGCGACCGCCGGCTGCAATTCATGGAGACCAGAAAGATGATCAAAGATGCAGTAAAGCCACAAAAAATAACAGGCTGCTGGTAATTAAGTTAGCAGGAAACTCTGAAGATTACTTGATCCAGTATGTATTTCACAGCTACAGTGGGAATTTTGACCCCATGTTTAGAAGCTACTTTCTTCAGTGTCTGAAGCACAGCTTGGAACTGACTCCACCCTCCCCACGCATCAACCATCTGCCAATCCATGTCAATGTCAAAACTAGACTTGGTTTAATACCAAACTAGATCAATCCCTTACCATTATTTCTTTTTCGAGTAGCTCAACTGAATATTAATGCAAACTCTATTTCCCTAACATCATGTTCTCACAGAATGTATCCCAAACTAGACGTGGAAAGAAATTTTATCCACAAAAGTAATTTTATGAGGTACATGCCCTTTTGTACTTCTGCAGGGAAGGAGTGTTTAATGGAGGACCAGCAAAAGGGATCGACAAGTTGGTATCAAGGAACTTCTCAGATAAGAGACCACCCATTACTGTGCCATATCTGCAAATGATCAATCACACTGAATAAGCAAAAAGGAAGTTGATGCACCCCAAGCGCAATACACCCATCCCAACCACACACGCACATGCACACATAGAGAGAGAGAGAGAGAGAGAGACGTTATAAGTTTCACCCCTGTGAGCTGACAAAGCTCTGCCATCTTCTGTTGAGGGCGCATGTCAATGATTGAATGTTGTACCTGACTTGAAAATAATACTTCATCAGAAACACAATACATCTGATAAAGGGTAATTAAGAGTAAGATTTCCTTTATAGGTCTGTACCTGATTGCTAACAATGGGAATTTCATGGTCAAGGATAATTTGTAATCTCTCCGTATCAAAATTAGTCAAAGCTATGGTCTTTATCTTACCTGCAAATCAGTTGCTATAAATGACTATATGCTTTTACTCTATCATTGAACAAATTAATGAACATAGAGTA
The DNA here is from genome assembly GCA_014182575.1 of Eucalyptus decipiens. Lineage (NCBI taxonomy): Eukaryota > Viridiplantae > Streptophyta > Magnoliopsida > Myrtales > Myrtaceae > Eucalyptus > Eucalyptus decipiens. Next base: position 7,336,516 of record CM024618.1, read on the forward strand.
ACCTTCTCCTTTCAGATCCGTCAGGTGCTTTAATGCATCAAGGTAACCAGGATTGGAATAGTCCCACCTGTTTCAATTGAGAGACAGAAGCATGCCCTTGTTAAATTTATAATCTTCAGGTACTCTTTAGAGAAGTCGACTCCATCAGAAGATATAAGACGCACTGGGAGGATGGGGAGATACTAATTACTGCCAGAAAAAATTAGAACAAAGACGAAAACTACACTTAAATAAGATGAGCTACCAATGACATTCCTTTTTTTATGAAGAACAGATTCAATGCGAGAATCTACTGAAGGTCACTTACTGCAGATATTCTTAATAGCGCTGAAAAATATGAAGAGTCAAATAGGTCAATCATCTTAAAGTGAAGATCACCATGTCATCAGAATCCACAACAGAGTGAAATTTACCTAAAAGAGATTGATTCATTTAACAGTCCAGTAGTTAGAACTAATAAGGAAGCAGTCGATCTTCTATAAATTAGGAAAGCAGAAAAGCTTTTGTGGGGGGAAACAAAGTTTTTAATTAGCTTGCAGCTTGAAGTACATTCCTGTAGAATGAGATGCGCCTCATTGCACTACTAACTTTTGGTTACCTCGGGGATAGTTTTTTATCTTTCAGAAGTAGTGCCATCTGAATGCTTATAAAAAAATTCTTCCTGTTTCCAGTTCACGTTAGACGCACTCGCATCAAGTCATTACCACAGACATCGACTCAGTCAGAAGAAAAATATTACCAATGAAACTGAAGCATGTCCAACGAAGCTACATCCATTCTCTTCCTTGAAACATTGATAGCCTCCGTAACAAAACTACTAGTCATCTTAACTGGTGGCGGCACCCATTTAGTAAGCCTGCACGAAATGGTAAAGTGTTAATCATGATCAGAAGATAATTTCATGCCAGAATTACATTTCAACGAATTGAGGCACTTAAACAGACTGAAATCCATCGCTTATGACATATAACGTTTACATACCCTCTGATATTGTCCAAGAATTCCGGTGGACGTTCCCTTCGAACTCGATTGATGAAGATGCCATACAAATCTTCAGCAGGTCCATCTGAAACAAGAAAGAAATTAAACCATAAAAGTCCTATTGACTCCAATTTACAGGCAAATGCTGACAACATAATATGCTGAAAGCAGTTCTTCAAGCGTGATACAGTTAAGAAATTTATTCACTCAGTTCTGTTATAAATCCAATAAGACCAGCTACCTGACATGATAAAAGTACATATCTTCCTAACCGCCTGGAAACATCAAGAACACTATATCAACTCACACAGAACTGTCACCATTAGTCCCTTATTAAAGAAAAGGCAATGGGTTTTACATATATCAGCCATGTCAAAGGTGTTAAGTCCGGCATCAGCATATTGAAGCATGGCATCGACTGCATTATCTCTGTCCATTCTACCCCATCCACCACTCGTCTGCCACATGCCGTTGACAACCCGGCAAATATCTATCGAGTCATTCCCTTTTCTAACCACGGTTCGATGCTTATCATCGGTTAGCACACACATGAAGGTTCTCGATCCTGGGCAAGAACTTCTCGCCCCGGTTCCTCTTTTGGCATTCCCCTCGATTTTGATCGGACCAAAGATGAATTTGCTACATGGGTGCTGCAACAACTCTGCCATTTATTGATGGAAATGGCCTCCCAACAAGATACAACGACAAGATCGAGACTTTCAGAATCAGTAAGTGATGACTTCCATGTAAAGTCTCTTAGACAAAAGTGTGGAGGGTCTTATGTTTTATCCTATCAGCTTCCACTTCTCTACTCCCAACCGTTAGTTTAGCTAGAATTCACCTTATTTGCCAGATAGTCCCACAACTTTTTTCTTTTAAGCATTTCAGACCTCAATAGTCTATTCTTTCTTATCCAGGTCCCAGCATAAGGTAGAACTGCAGACTTGCGGTGGGAAGTCTTAAATCGGAGGGACTTGGCATTAAAAAAAAAAAAAAAAAAAAAGAAAAAACTGCATAAAGGAGGGAGCTTTTTCAATTTCAGCAAAATTACCAGCCAAAAAAAAAAAAATCAGCAAGAGACAAGAATGACGTCACTCCACACGTCAGCATTAGACCTCGAGCAAAACGCAGCGTTTTCGAGCAAAGAACAGTTTCCGGGAAATCTTTTCTGTGGAAGAGACATTTTCACATACAGTGATCGGCCATGTCGAAGGTGGAGAGCCCGGCGTCGGCGTGGCGGAGCATGGCGTCGGCGGCGTCGTCCCGGTCGATCCGGCCCCACCCGCCGCCGGTCTGCCACATGCCGTTGAGGACCCTGCATATTTCGAGCGCGTCGCCGCCGTTCTTCAGCGTGACCCGCCGGCTCTCCAGCTCGCTCGCCTGGCCCTGGTAGCACCTGACCCCCCCGAGCCGGAGCCGAAGCCGACCCGGCGCGTCCCCGCGCGAGCCGCGGCGGAGTTGGGGGTGGGCCTGGTAGATTGGAGGGCGGCGAGGTTGGAGAAGCGCGGGTTGTGTACGGTCGCGGCCATTGGTGTCTATGCAGGTGTCTGCGCGTTAACCGGACGTTGAGGATAAGTTGCAGTGGGTGGCAGACGCGAAATGACGGCTCTGCCCACGGAAGTTCTTCCATGACAATGATCCTAAAAAATTTATCTCAATATTTAAGATCATTCTTAAACTTTTTATTCTATCCTTAAATTATTTTAAAATATTCAATCGGGTCTCTAAATTTTTAATTTGTTAAATCTAGTTTTTCAGTACCATATATAAGTTTTTGTAATTCTACTATTGTCTAGATTTTGCGATATCCGTTTCTAATTCAACACAAAAATATATGCTAACTTTTTTACTACCTTTTTTAAACTTTTCGGTCTTAAAATGTCATAGTAGTTCCATTTTAAGTATGTCTTATCCTTTTGATCTCTATTATAATAGAGTTGGATCGGCTTTGTATTTCTATTATTTTAACTACCTCATTTATAGATTCTAAATTCAATTAAGAAAACATGAAACATAACATCATAAAATTTTAAGAAAATTCCAATTAAGAATCTTAAGTGAATATTGTTTCATATAAGGCGCCAAAATGCCATCATTTTCTCAAATAAGGACCTGAAATAAGGACTTAACCTCAATGCTCGCCCACTAGCAAAATATTCTAATCGATTAGGAGTAATTTCATCCAAACATAATTTTAATTTTAATTATAATTAAATTAGTTAAATTTTTTTTAAAGATATAAGTTTTTTTTAGAAAAAAAAAATACAGGCGAAAGGGATCCCTCAGTCAGTGGGGTGGCAGCCACAGGTGCAGGGCTTGTGTGTTTCTTTTATCTTTTTTTATTATTTTAATTTTTAGGTTTTTAGTTTCTAATGGAAATAAAAAAGGAAAAAAGGAAAAAAAGGAAAAGAGTTTAAAAAATTAAAAAATGAAATTGCCCTTCACCAGCCAGTATGTTGAGTCCTTTCTTTGATTGATATTGTTACTTCAAACTCTTATTTGAAATAATATCTATTTTGAACTTTTATTTTAAAAAAAATAATTGTATTATGGGTTCTTATTTGAAATAATGTCTATTATAAAATTTTATTTGAGAAAATGAGGGTACTTCAAATTCCTATTTGAAATTTTCCCTCAAATTTTCATTTATTAAAAAGTTAGGAACAAGGTTTAGATTCATACAAGTGCAAGCACCCATGGATAATTGATATCCTCATGAAAACAATTATGGTTAAAATAAAAAGAAAAACCAACTCGACATAAGTCCAAATTAGGTTATACTTTTACTATTATAGAGATCATGAGCTAAAATATACTTAATTGGAACTACGTAATATTTGTAAAGACCAAAAAGGTAAAAATGTAATAAAAACATAGCATATTTTTTTGGTTAAGTTATGAAATGGGTTGAAATGAAAAAATTTAAAATCCGAGCAATAATGTAAACATGGAAATTGGTGAATGATACAAATTATTGAGTTTATTATGAAAAGTTGGCGGGCTAGATTGAATAAATTAAAAGTTTCAAGAACCACATGGAACATATTAAAAGTTTAATAATGACATCATATAATGAGCAAAAAAATTTAGACATTTTTAGTATTATTTTTTCCCATCATGGGCAACGTATGAAGAAAAACTCATAAATTGACAACATGTTTAGAAAGTAATCAAAGTGTATTTATGCGTATGAAATGATTCACACATTTGATTAATTATCGTTACATACTTAGGGTGCGTTTGGTTCAACTTTGCAAATGGACTTTGGATGTAAAGTAAATGCTAAAAGTAAACACTATTTGGGGAAATACAAATTATGTTTGGTTAAAACTTATTTGCAAATGGATTTTGAGTTGAATGTGCATTTGCTAAAAAAAAGTTTTGCAATGAGCTTTGGATATATTTTATATATTTATTTATTTATTTTAAAAAATGACTAAACCTTTCGTCGATCCGGCAAAGGGGGGAAGGACTATGGCCGCTAGTGAGCTAGATTTGGTGCCGGTAGTCATCGGTTGAGGCTGCGCAACTCAGCCAAGGGTTATCGGAGGTTGCATGACTTCGAGCAACCCAAGCAAGGGCCGCTTGAGGCCACAAGACCTAGGTAGCAATTGCCTGGGTGCTCACCGAGGGTCGCCCGAGGTTGTGCAACCTCCAACGGCCCTCGGTTAGGTCACGCGACCCTCACTGGAGGTCGGGCGGCCTCAAGCTACGGTCGTTGATGCCAAATCTAGCTCACGACGGCTAGGCCAAGGGTTTGGTCCTTTTTAAATTTTTTTAATTAAAAAAAAACTAATGAAGGACGAAATTCAAATTTTGAAAAATTGGTGATGGTAGTTTTGGAAGAAAAAAATGAGTAAATATTGAAACCCCAAAGTTAGACCCTACTAGTATTAGGCCTTCAACCTTCTCAAGGTGTGTTAGATGCTTTCGGTCTCCAAAGCCTTTGGGAAAATGTTAGACCGTTTGATAACTATTTTGAAAGATTTTCATTTCAAAGTTAGCATTGAAAATGTTGAAAGCTCAATGCTAATAGGGATTAGCTTTGGGCTTTCAACATTTAACCAAATGCTTAAACTCATTTTTTTCTTCCAAAATTACCTTCACCAATTTTTCAAAATTCCAATTTCCTCCTTCATTATTCTTTTTTTTTTAAATTAAAAAGGATCAAACCCTTCAGCTAGCGGAGGGCTACGGTTGCTAGTGAGTCATTTTTAAAAATACATACATACATACATACATACATACATACATACATACATACATACATATATATATATTAATACCTTGAAAAACTCCAAACTGGTACATCTATGACAAATTTACCCCAAACTATTTTTTTGACCATAAAAAACCCCAAACCGGTACATTCATGACAAATTTACCCCGACTGATCATAAAAAAACTCTAAACTGGTACATTTATGATAAATTTACCCTAAATTAATTTATTCGACCACAAAAAACCCCAAATTGGTAAATTTGTGACAAATATATCATTCGCTAAATTAGATTAATACAAAAAAAAAATCCCAAAAATTGTAAACTGCGACAAACGACGCGTAAAATCCCAAATCGATATACAAGTCAACTGTCACGTGTCATTTAACTTAATAATTTAATAATAAAATTTAACGAAAATATATTATCACAAATATCTAAAGTATATCCAAAAAAATAATTTTGGGTAAATTTGTCACAAAAAGTGGTATTAACCCTATATATATAATTTTAAAAGTGTTTTTACTAAACATATATTCAACTCAAAATCCATTTGCAAAGAGGTTTTAACCAAACACAATTTATATTTTCCCAAATAGCTTTGACTTTTTATGCCTAAAGTCCATTTACAAAGCTAAATCAAACGCATCATCAATATTGACTTTAAAGTGAAAGCTCATTTAAAATAGTTACTAAATGATTAAGCATTTCTCCAATGAGCTTTAGAGGTTGAAAGTCTCTTGGAAATGGCGAACGAAATGTACCCTCAGATACCGCAAATTGGGAATTTCAACTTACAGATTTGGGGAAGTTTTGGGACCGATTTGGCAAAGCTACATTGCCAGATCATTGAGGTCAAAACGTTTGTTCTCAGACGTCTGACCTGGGTTCAGTGAGCAACCTTTCTCACTTGAGTGAGCATCAATTTCAAGGATCGATTCTGTCGTTGACGATTTAGACATGAGAAGCTTCTCTCCCATCTTCCACGGTTGATTCTAAGGTCTTCCATTCCAGCTGCGTCGTCATTAGATCAAGGAAGAGTGGTGAAACTGAAAGTTCCTCTGATAAAATCGGTTCACCATTTCAGACTTGCTTTTGTCTTGTGTGTTGACGGGTCGTGGCAGGTCAAGCAATGAAGAGTTTCTTGGAAATCAGCAGAACGCGTCATGCTAGTAATTTCTTGGAAATGGGAGGTCGATTTTGATTCTAAATTCTCGTTCAGCTTCGGAGCACATTGTGTGCTTTCATGAGAGAGAGAGAGAGAGAGAGAGAGAGAGACATGGATCATCGAGCAATTGAGATCGACGAACTGCAAGATGCACAATTCGAATACAACGCTGCTGGATCTGTCGCCGGGTCCATTGGAGGGGATCAGTTCGAGGTGATGACGAAATGGAAACCGTTTACGCCTAATGGACTAACTTCGCCCCCGAGGAACTATGATGAAGCCGGCCCAGGGCATGCTCCCGCAGGATCGCGCAATGAAACTGTAACTTACTGCTTGGCCCGCGTTAGGCGCCGACTGGGGAAAGGGAAAGACGCTTCCGAGCCGGGACCTCATCTTGCACCATCTTTAGGATGCCCCCGACTCTTTGCGGGATCAATCCGAAGGCTGAACAGCCCGAGATCGTATCTATTGGCCCGTACCACAGGGGCCGGGACCATTTGCTCGAGTTCGAAGAGCACAAGTGGTTCTTCCTCAGGAGGTTCCTTCACCGCACATCCTCGGACGAGGCAAGTCTCGTTGAATTATTGGCAGCTGAGGAAAATTCTGTCCGGAGTAGCTATTCGGAAACCGTGCTTATGTCGAGTGGCGACTTCGTGGAGATGATGCTTCTTGATGGTTGCTTTGTGCTGGAACTCCTACTCCACATTTTCAGGAGCGATGACGCGATTGATGAAGATGACCCCATCTTTACACGGCCTTGGATAATCCCGATTCTCATCAGGGACTTGCTGAAGCTTGAAAACCAGGTTCCGTTCTTCCTTCTCAAATCGCTGTTTGACTTCTCGAGCTCGACGAGGGTCGAGGCAAAGACAGACTATTTGTGCACACTCGCTTTGAGAGTATTCGATCTTGCCTACCCGAGACCCGGGGCGCTTCTCAAAGATTATGAGAATCTGCAATGCAAGCATTTACTTGACCTGTTTTACTTGACTCTCTTTCCGACAAACCCAGACCCTTGCAATGACCCGCAGATGTACCGGCCGTCGGATCAGTCCGTACCATGTGTGACCAGCCTTAGGCCCTCCGGAATCAAATTCAAGTCCAGGAAGACACATAACTTCCTGGACATAGGTTTCCGAAAACGGGTGCTTGAGATACCATCCATCACCATCAACGACTTCACGACCACCGTGCTAATAAACTGCGTTGCCCTGGAACAATACAAGGAAAACAGCTCCAAGCACATTACCGATTACGTCTCCTTCATGCACTGCCTCATCAATCAGCCGAAAGACGTGTCGCTCCTCTGTTCTGATGGGATCATCACAAGATTTTCTCACGATGATCAGTATGTTGCTAATTTCTTCAATAAGCTTGGGAAGGGTATCGTTTTCAATGTTCACGGCTGTTATCTGTCCAAGCAGTTCGAGGAATTGGAATCGTATTACTACAGCAATTGGGCGAACATGATGCGCACTTACTTTTCCAGTCCGTGGTCAGTTATATCGGTCTTCTCTGCTTTCTTGGTCATAGTTCTCACCGTGACACAGACCGTTTTTGCTGTCCTCGGTTATCGCTTCCATTAGTATTCGTTGCTCGTAGATGTGTCTCGGTCAGGACTCTTTTCATTCATTCTACAAGTTCCTGCTCAGACATCAGAAATGCATTTCTTTTAATTTCCGCAACTTCTTTTTGAGGTTGGACGAACTCAGAGATGATTAAGAAAATCATGGGATAGAAATCTAAGATGAAGCAATCAGTATTTACAAAGTTGTAATGCTACTCATGTTGGTACTTCAAACGACTGGTATAACAGAAAAATGATCATTTAAGTGTATTGCCCAATAGAGGAATCGTTTATAAGAAGAGCTCAACGATACTACAACAGTTGCACCATGCTTCCTGGCATCATTACAATGTGTTGGAGAGAAGCTGGGATAACAATTCACCACGAGCCAAATATAATCGAAGATCAATTTCTTCCCCGAAACAAAACCAGCCAAAATCAATTTAACCCCAATAACAATCATTGAAAAATTCAGAGACAGCTCTCGATGAACAAAAATCATCAACTCTCTGCCATTGATCTCACAAACAACATACTTAAATCTGAGCTAATTTCATCAATGTTTGGCCTTCGAATCGAAGCAGCAAAATTTCGGCTCTTTCTTTGGTTTTCTTCTCCTCTATTTTGGTTCTCTTGGGCGGGGGCACACTTTTTGCTCTCCTCTCTCCTCTGTTCTCTCGCACGAAGCAGCCACGTACTTTTTCTTTTACTTTGACTTGTCCTCCTTTTTCTCTATTGTTTTCTTTTGTTTTGTTTTATGTTAGCTGGGCCCCACAAGAGGACCCAACCAACACAACGACACGACACTGGTAATGCAGCGGCAATTCTACAATGCACAAAAAACCGGTGAAAGCAAGCATTGCTACAGCGGCAATTCCCATGCAGTTACTGCAACACTCGAATGGTAGCATGCGATTGCAGTAAGCATTTTCTCTTTCCTATAGATTCAATCTACTTCCATTTTTTCAAAAGCTTGATGTACCAAAATTAATCCTTATATTGAAATTATAAGGGAATAATTTGTTTTTGATCAGATCGAAAAGATGTGCGTGAAAATTGATTCGAGATATCCTCCGATCACAATAAAAATAAAAATAAAAAGTTAAGAGGCAGCGAATAGAGAACTTGAAAGTGTGGATGGACTGTTTAGGAATTCCTATTTCATCCCTTCAATTTTCACAAGTTGCAGAAATTGCAATCAATTTTCATTTCAGCT